>RJWH01001910.1:0-294624 GCA_004363575.1 Solenodon paradoxus
TTCATAGCACACAATTCACAATCACCAAGACAAGGAATCAACCTAAATACCCATCCATCGATGACTGTATAAAGATGATGTGCTATTTATACTTAATGAAATTCTACTCAACTAGTTAAAAAGATGAAACCGTGCCTTTTGCATAAACCTGGGTGGAACTTGGGGTGATTATGCCAAGCAGTATAAGCCAGAAAGAAAAAGCAAAGTTCTGGTTAGTTTTATTCTTATGTGGACTATAAAGAAACAAAATGAACCAACCAACAAAACACAACAAAACACTCAGGACTCTGATTACAAGACTGTGGTTACCAAAAGTGGGGGGTAAGAAAGAAGGAGGGAGCCTGGGATTGAAAGAATAAAAGTGATAGTGATGGGTGTGATGTCAAGTGTGAATCTATCTTCCTGAAGCTTACATAGTATTATAAATGATTATTTTTTAATTTTGAAAGAACAGAAAAGGTCCGTGGATGGAGCCAACCTTGCTAAGTGAGAACCCCTCCCCTAGCAGAACTGGGTCTGAGCTGGCCCAGGCTGGGACACTCCCAAGGCAGATGTGCATTCTCAAGACTGTTCTCAGAAACTTCCCTTCCTGCTGATGAATGACAGGCACTGAGGATCTTCAGGTGGTTGCAGGGAAATCTGGGCAAATGATTGAGTGCTCATGTAGCTAGGTTTTCAACACAGAGAACACACTGACAATAAACAGCGTAGATATACATGAGAAAGGTTGGAGTCAGTTGTTATGGGTATATTCCCCTGACTCTTGGCCAAGGCAAGTGGAATCTATAGGTCAGGAGAAAAGGGTCACAGAAGCCTTCAGAGTGAGCTAAAATTCTAACAATTATCAGAAGATGGTGGCACCAGGTGGCCCAGAAAGAAGCAGAAGGGATATTCCAGGTGAAGGAAAGCAGTAAAATTCACAGTGGCTGCTGAGTGGGCCAGACATGTGGCCTTCAAAAGTTGCAAATAAATAAAACAAATAAGTACGCTTTCCTGCTAGTTCTTTGGGTCATACAGAGACAGCTTCAGGTGAAGGACCTTCTGTCTCTAACCCTCACCTTGTGCAGCCCATCCCCGAGGGACTAGCACTCATGATGTACCTGCCAGGGCACTGGTAGAGTTAGTGCCATTGTTTGCACTTGTCAGTGGTGTCAGACCCGATCAGAGCCCACTTTAATTTTTTAGGAAGGCTTGTCATAAAATCAAGAGTTCAGGTAGGAACTAAGGTTTGTACTCAAAACTATTAGCTTTTAGATGCATTGACTCTTTTTAAGGAAAATAACTCAGGAGTTCCCTGAAAGGAGCACAGGAGGACTTATACCTTCTGAGAACATCTAGGTTCATGATGTTCATGTGTTAAATCATATCGGGGCAACTGGAAGTCTTACAAACTGATGGCTAAGAGGCTGCCTCGGTTTTCTGTCACTGTCCAGTGTCCAGTGCATAGTGATAATCATGACCAGATGTGAACCACTGAGCACAGTGATGAGTTCCTCAGTTATTACAGTTTCTGGCCCAGGAGAGGGAGAAAAGCTAAGAGGGATAAAACGGGAACATTCTTGTCCCCAAACTGTCATCAACAAATTAGTTGTGATTATAATTAAGAAACCTGGGAAATTGACCCAGCAAAATTCAGCCTGCGATACTGAATTTTAAGGCAATTTCCAGTCATGTGGCAGGAGAAAAAGAAGTCATTTTGAAAATGTGGTAAGGTAGGAGTATTTATGTGAGTTTTAGAGCAACTTATATAAGAGAAAGAATGCCTGAGAACCTTCTTTAAGATGCCATGAAGTATGAGTTTATATTCCCCAGTATTTGTTTTCTGTGAAGTTTGTTCCACTCAAACTTCACAACAGAAACAAAAAGAATAGGAAATATATTTTTCTTCATTTTCAGTTAATTATTGAGACAGAAAAAATCAGATTTAAGTGTTCTAGATTCTTAACATCCAGAAATTCAGAATTTTTTTTAGCTTCAAACTCTTGGGAAGCCAAATAAAATAATAGATTATCATACACACATACCCATACACTATTACTGTACTGTGATTTGTCTGGACTCCAACAAGCTGCTTCTCATCTCAAATTTTGAGTGTGTGTTGATTCAGAATCATTTTTTGATTATTGCTAGATTGAACGAAGGCATGTGAAATATTTCCATATAAAACACCCACAAAAGAAAAGCCATGAGGCTGCATCAGGAGTGATACAGAAAATACTCTTCCCAACAGCACAAATACAGTGGTGCATTTTGTTTCAGGGATTTAATTCCAGTTGATATCTCTTGTCTTTACTATGTGGTGTGTAACAGAACAAGTAGAGATGAGCTGCTTTGTGCTTTATTAAATGACCTTTTTGCGAAATTAAATTCATCTAAGTGGCTCCTGTGTGTGCATGTGTGCATAAGTGCATACAGAATTCAGTGACTGTACCATGTGACCATGATGACATCATCTCCTCCCTCTACCAAATCACACAACAGATGGATTTTCTATTGCTCCTGCTCTCATGGAAAGCGTTTATCTGAAAAACCAGAGCCTGTTAGGGTTGCTAAATGAGTAACAAGGATTTGGAAAGAACCCTGTCTTTCAAAAGCAGGAATTGTGGGTTCAGTTGCCAAGTCTGATGTTAACAACTGCTGACCTTGCCCAAGTCACTGAGACCTTTGAGTCTCAATTTATTCATCTGCAGAGTGGACATGACAGCATTGCTCTTGTTTGATCCCACCTTTTCAACTGATTTAGACTCTTTCAGTGTCTCCTGGGTTGTCTGCTTGCTCTTCCACTCAAATGGAACGGCTTTGCAGGGTTCCTGCTACCTCGCCCAGCAGGCTCATTTGCACATGAAGACCTCAGTGAAGCAGCTTCTCCGCTGCTCCCACTCTCCCCTCCACCTCAGCCTCCCAAGCATTCTTGTTTATGTCTGCCAGAGAGACACTAAGGGACTTTGCCTCGCCCCCCCCCCCCCCCCCCCCCCCCCCCCGCTTTTTTTTTATTATAGGAAATTTCCTGACATCCTGTGCCTGTCTTTCCATGGTTGTCTCCTTGACTCACCCTCACCCTGGAAGGTAGGGATCTTATCCTACTTCTTTCTTTCCAAGATGCCCAGCAAGGTGCTTGGCCTACAATGACACTTGATAAATGTGGGCTGAGCAGATGCACACCGGCTCATCCAGGGGCTGCTCTTAGTTGTTTTGAAACCGCAAGAAGAGAGAAAGAGATTTACAGAAAGAAGAGTAATACTTTTAAAATACTTTTGTTGCTTCTGGATTCCTTTTCTGCTTGCACAGCTGTGTAGATGGGTCATGGTAAATCTCACCATCTCTAAATTTCTGATAGAATCTGGTGCAGCCGTGGAGCTTTTTCTTTCAGGTTAAATAAGCCCCAATTCCTGTAGTCATGATTTATATGCCCCATTTTTCCAAGTCTTTAATCATCTTCATTGCTTTCCTCTGGTACTTTTCTAAGTTGTTCATTCACTTATGATTCAGGTCCCAAACTGGACATGGTACTGAAATACTGAATGAAAGAATTATCTGCATGTTCCTATATTTAATATTCTTATTTATACATAAATGCTTTCCCCCCTAATCAGTCTATAAATATTAACTAGGCATTTATAATGTACCTGGCACTGGGCTTCAAAGATTTTGGTCATTTCAAATGATAGGATTCCTTGCTGGGAGACTGGCTTTCTTTAGTAGAAGTACATGAAAACACTGAATTTAAAAGTGCTTGCACAGTAGTTATTTATATCAAGTAGAATGGCTTTCCATGTCAATAAATGATGTTGCCTCTTATCAGGTTTGTTTACATGAAATTAGTTTAATAGCTCATCTGCTCCATGAATGTAGCAGTTTGTTCCTTCCACGTTATACTGTAAATTAAAGAAGCAGAAAATGATCTAGTGATTTTTATGTTATACTCTTAGAATGTGCTCACATTTTATTCTAACTTGTAGATTTCATTATTTCAGCTGAGCGTTAAGTTTTTCTGTTATCATTAGAGATATTTCAGTTAATGCTAAAATATTAATAATATCCAGCAACTTAAGCACAGTGAATTTATATCTTTACTGTATACTACTTTATCATTGAAAGTGTTTTCTTTATCTCTTATTTGATTCTCATAAAAACCTTATTAATAAAGAAAGGTAGCAATTAACAATTCTCAGATATAAGCAGAGTCAAGGATTAACTGAGACCACAGAGATAAATGTTCTGACTTTGAGTTCAGAGTTTTTCCATCAGAGTTTCTCAACATCAAGAAAAAAATTAGGCCATTACTAGCATATAAATATGCAATCTAATAATACTTCTAGGAAAGCCAAAATAAAGTTACAGACATTACAGTATATAGTAATGCTATTTTAATGAAAATTTTTTATTAGTGGACATACTATGTACATAATATACAATATTATGTAATGGGATACAGTTCTACTATCAATGATTTAATTAAAGTATTGATAATATTTATTCATAGACTATCAGAATTGTGACCTGGTTGAACAGCACAAAATTAGTTAATTAGGAATACCTCTCTGTCTACCTGTCTGTCTGTGTCTATGACTTATAAGATCATGGTTCACAAAATTATAGAGTCCAAGAAGTCCCAAAAACTACATTTGGCAAGATAGAGATCCAGGAGAGCTGATGCGATAGTTCTAATCTGAGTTCAAAGACTTGAGACTAGGGTAACCAATATCTCTTGTCCAACAGCCAGCAGACTTTCAGCTCAGTCTTTCTTTCTGGGTCCAAAGGCTGAAAGACTCGCCCAGGTAAAAGAGTCAAGCAGGGGGAGTTCTTTCTTACTTAACCCTTTTGTCCCATTCATGTCTTTAGTTGATGGAATGAAACTTACTTTAGGAGGGCAATCTGTTTTACTCAGTTTACTCATTACAATACTCATCTCATCTAGAAATACCCGTACAGATATACCTGTACTGTTTTACCAAACTTCTGGGCGTTTCATGGTCCAGTGAAGTTGACACATAAAATTAATCATCACAAGATGTATGATGAGATTAAAAAAAATCCTGAGTATGCCTGTGCAGCTTGTGACTTACAAGTTCAGTTGAAATTATGTAAAATTTTAACTTTCAGCCCCCTCTCAGAACATAAATCATGGAATAAATGTCCTTCCTGATGAACTATGAAAGAACTTTCTTGTCACTATACTATCTGGTACCAACTGATTCATTTCTCAAGATGGATATGTAAGGAAGCTATAAGATGGTTGCTATAAACCAAGCATTTTGTTAACCTGATATTTCCTGGTGTCATTGTGAAATCACTTTTCTTTGGATTATTTAACACTTTCATGCACGGTATAAAAAAATGCTTGACTATTTAAGGTACAAAAACTAAGCTTTATCTTTGGAGTTGAATTGTAAAAATTTGAGATGAACATACCTTTTCATGGTATTCAGCAAAATTACTACAGCATTTGTACATTTCTGTGAGCAAGTATTTTTTCAGTTGTCTAAGAAAATACCTATGTTGTTTAAAAATTTTAAAATTAAATTTCCTTTGGAGTCTGGCTTTTAAAACAGATTTACTGTAATATAATTTATATATCATAAAATTCACCAGTATGCAATTCAATAGGTTTTTGCATATTCCAGAGTTGTGTAACTATCACTACAATCAGTTGTGGAACATTTTAATCATCCTCAAAGGAAATACATACATACATATATGTGTGTGTGTGTGTGTGTGTGTGTATGTGTATGTGCGCGCGTGTGTGTGTGTATGTATATATATATATATATATATGTATATATATACATACACACACAGATATCTACAATTGGCAAGGTAGAGATCCAGGAGAGCTGATGTGGTAGTTCTAATCTGAGTTCAAAAACTTGAGACTAGAGGAATCAATAGTATTTTATATATATATATATATATTCCACTAATAATGTGTAAGTGTTCTTATTTCTGATGTCCTTCTCAACACTTACAATTATCTGTTTTTAAATTATTGTCATCCTAGTGAGTGTGAAGTGGTATTGATTGTGACTTTTCATTTGGATTTCATTCTGGTCAGCGATGTTGAACACACCTTCGTAAGTTATTGGTTATTTGTATTTATCTTTTTTGAGACATGTCTGTTAAAATATTTTACCCATTTTCATTTGAATTTCTACTATTAAGCTGTAAGAATTCTTTCTATATTCTGGATACATATCCCTTATCATATATAAGATTATTTATTTCATTCATTTGGTGATGCTATGTCTTCTTGATTCTTCGTGTTACCTGTAGTCTTGTGTTTTTACATTTGGAGGAATGGTCCTCTCCTCCAGTCTTAGTCTTCAAGGTAAAAGTCAGATTTTCTTGAGATTTTTTTGATCTCTCAGGCTTTTTTATGTTTTAATTTTTTTTAATGGATGGATGGATGGGAATGGGCAGTCTTCTCTTCATCCTTAAGTCAGGCCAAGTGCTAATGACTTCCCATTTGTTTTCCTCAAAACAGTGGCCTGAAGTATTCAAGGTTGAGCACCTTTTCCCAATCCTGTAGAGTGGAGCCAGCTGCTCATATCTGTGAACATCAACAAGGGGTTGATCCTGGCCCTGCAGGTTCTCAAATACTGTCTGTGGAGACTCACATGTGCCATCCAGAGGGTGCACATCTGGAGTGCAGAGGGCCCATACCATTCAGCTGGGGGTGCTCCCAATGAGGTGTTCCATGAGACTTGAGGGCAACACTCTTGGTGGATACTGGGAGCCAGTTAAGAGGATCTCTGGCCAAATTTTGAGATCCACATAGAGGATGCTGTGACTCCTGCCCCTTTGCCATCCTCCCAGTTCCCTCCAGATTTCTCAGCTGTGCTGATCTCTTCAGTAGTCTGCGCAGGGTGAGGCAGGAGTGGGTTTCGTTGGCAATTTCCAGAGAGGTTGGGTACATTCATTCTGGTCTCATTTTCCCTTGCGGGAGAAATTGTGGGCTGAGGAGATCTCTCTTGGAACTGAGGTGTGCTACCTTGTGGGGAGGGGCAATGAAGATAGTGAAATTGTTCATTTACTTTCTTTAATGCATCTATTCTTGTTGCCTTTTTCTTCTCCAATGTGGTGTAATAATCTCTTCATTGGACCCATAGGTTTCTGTAGGGGAATCTCTGTACATGGATGGTTGTCACGAAGAATGTTTCTGGGGGTCAGGGGCTGTATAAGGGATGAACCTCCTATTCTGTCATCCTGCTGACATCTGCTTTGTATTTCCCCAAAGCAATTTTGCTATACCTCTCCTCTTCCAATCCAGTTGAGAATTGTTGCCCTAGTCAAAAGTCTTTTATTAGTTTTCTCATGCATCTGGGCTTGGGACAGGAAAACTGTGTCTCTGTCCTTGGACACTATTTGTAAGAGATTTTCTGAAAAACCTAGAGGGAAAAGAGTCCCCTCCCTTTGCAATGGTGCAGAGCTTACATCTTCCTGGAGGAAAATGGTAACATTCTGAATGAATGGTACAGACTTACATAACTGTCTAATAGCACTTTCTGTGATAATAGACATTGTCTGTATAAGTGGAATACTATTTGGCAAAAAAAGAAGAGAAGAGTCAGTTATGACAAAGGATAAAATTGCACTGCCAGTGATGAGTCTAATGTAGTATATGCAAATGTTAGTTTATGTTTCACATGTGAAAGATGTGTTATAATGTAATTTTACTTCAATAACATTTATTTAAAAAAACTAAATAAAAAAGATATTTTCTATGTGCTCTGTGTATACCACCATAGCTACTATCCACATGTGATGCTGAACTCTCAAAATTAGTGAGTGGGCATGTGAAACAAGATTTTTAATTCTAATCACATTTGATTGCTTTAAATTTAAACAACCATATGTAGACAATGGCTACTATATTTAGCAGTTCTGGTCTACAGAATATTTTTCTTTTTGTGCATTATTGTGTCTGTGTTATAAGGGGAGGGCCAATGTGAATTGCTGAACAAATATCTAGATAAAATTTTCTCTCAAGCAATTCAATCCTCAATGGATTAAAGAGGTTCTAGTGGTTGATTAGAAAAAGAGAATTTAAAGAAATCTTCAAAAGAATTTAAAAAGCAGAGATCTTTATAAATCTATAAAGTGATTTATGCATCTTAATCTAATCATCAGTCCTTAAAATAAATGAGCACAGAATTAATCATATTCAGTTTAAATCATCTTGCATTTCAGATGTTTTATCTTTGTGAAAAGGATGAAAATCTGGAAAATTTGTTCTCTTTTTTTTTTTTTAATCACTTATAGGAGATGGTGTTTACTATCATTTTTCCCTTTGCCATGAGAACATTGTGCATAGTATTAGTGAATGGTCTTTCATTGTATTTCAGATCAAGTTTTTAGGGATTTTGGAAAAAGATTCTTTTGCATAGACTCTTGGGGAGAACGACCACAGTGACTGGTTTTTTCTCCCCATGTCTGAATCCCCTTGAGCTTCTAAGGAGAAACATTGCATGAGAAATGCCTCCCCTTGCAGGCATTTTTCAGTAGTTGGTTAATATGAAGAGTTAAATGTCTGCTGGGCTCTGGTAATGTGAGCCTGCAATCTCTTCTGAATTCTGCTGTTCTTTGATTTCATCAAAAGGCATATTTGCATATGGACTGATAAGGCACCTTGGCACAGGGATCCTGGATTTTATACAGGCACAGATTTGGCACAGGACTGATGAAAACTCAATTATGATTTATGTCTATGCAACGGAGTTTCCTATTGATTACCTGCCAGAACCATGATAAAGAAATGTTAGGCCTGAAGCCAATTCTTTCCAGCCATAATCTTTCTTTAGGTTTATATTCTATGCCTTTGCTGGGGTTTTCTGCACATTTATGAACAATAATGTTTCACAAAAATGATCCTTGGATATACAAACTTATTTGCAATAAAGGATCCTCTTCTTAGTGCCTAGGTTTACTTTGTATTTGCCTTCCAACTTTGGGGATTTATCCAGCACCTGCTTTAGTGCATTATGGTGTTCTAAATTTTTTCAGATGTTTAAGAAGTGAATAACATGGCTCCTGTTTTGTGAAACTTGCTTAGAGTCAGGTGGAGGTAAGTTGTCCAGAGATGAAGACACTAGTACAGAAAGCAATTGCGTTCTAACCTTGGTATGTTGGTCAAATTGAGCAACCTATGGCTATGTTCAGAGTTCAGAGGCTAACTAGCCTGAGAGCTTCTTAGTTATGATTCCTAATTGAGAAAAATATTTAAAATAATAAAAGGGATCACAGGTAGGTAGAGAAGATATGGAATGAGGGTCATAAGGGAGGCTCTTGGGTGAAATCTAACTTCCTTGATAATCAGTCTTCTGTTGAGATGGTAAGCATTTCACTTCTCGTGTTTATAAATAACATCTTTATTTAAAATATCTAACCTTAAAAGAATTGAACATATCTCACATTGGCAGAGTACTCCTGTCACTGGACTCTATTGTAAGTGTTTTATGCATGTAGAGTCATTTAAATTTATAAAACATCCCTGCAAGAAGCGCTATTGTTATCTCCATTTCCCAGACTCGTTAACTTCACATCAAAGACATAAGATTTGTCTAAGGCCCCACAGTTCATAGAGTGGCTGCAATCAATCATTATCTCATGGGGTCAGTAGAGAAGAAGACCAGAGGGACATATCTCATGGTTTATGTCTTGACTCCTCAGGGAGTGACTAAGAAGTCTCTCATAGTGTTCCCTTTCTGTGGGGAGTAGAAAGATGTTTAGTTTCAAGATCACTTACAGTTAGGTGTGTAAGGTATCCTTATTAATGCTAAACAACCAATTCTGAAGAGCCTTCCTTAACTCTTCAGAATTAGTTCAGTTAAGGTTGTATTGTGAGTTGTGTTGTGTCCTTTCAAAAAGGTATGGTGAAGTCATAACCCCTAGTACTGAAGACTATGGCCTTATTGGTAGAGAGGGTCTTTAGGGAGGTAATAAAGTTACTCTATCATGGCGTCTCTAGGAAATAAATAAATAAAGACTGAAAGTAGTTTTTAAGTGTATGAAGTGGTTACCTATTAGCTGAGGATGATTTACATTCCCAAGAGAAGCTCTAATATCAACATATCAGAGAATGGAACAACTTAAAACCTGTACAGTGAGGTTAAATGAAGTATCACATGAAACAAAAATCTCACATGACCTCATACAATTGAAAATATATTTCAAATTTATCGCTATCTAAAAAAACTTACCTAAATACATAATTTGAGTCAGAATCTGAGTTAGGCTTTTGTATTAGACAATGTAGTTAAATTTCAGGGATTTTTTTTTCCTCCAAAGCTCTTTAAGGGTCCTTCTCACCAACTTTCCTACCATTGTTTATAACTCCACTTGATTAGATGACAAGTATAATTTATTCCATATTCTAAAAGGACAATACTCCTCATCTGAAATTATAGTTTCTTTTTGGACAATAGCTCTAAACGACATGCTGGGTATTTGATGGTCAAATTACAAGTTTAGTTTTTGTTTCAATATTTCATATGAAGAACAGAAAGCACCAAGCACAGCTTATTTATTGACAGATTACTGCTGTATTCTTTCTTCTCTCCTAGAGAAATAGATTAGAGACAGCACATAGTTGCTATATTCATTAACAATTCCTCGGCTACAAGATTTGGCCACTAAACATGCATGAGCTCAATCGCCATAGAGCTTCAGGTATAGATGTTTCACGAATCTGGCTCTTTTCTGGTTCTGCTTCGATTAGAACCAATGGAAACAATTTTCTGACACAGCAGAGCACAGCCTAGGAGGTTGCAAGGGATTGTATTTAGGTTTCCCTTCTTTCAAACTTGACTTTTAATGATGTGGTTGAACTGAATTCAACCTCTCCCTGTCCTGACTGTAGAGGAAAGTTAGTGCCAGCGTTATAACCTACTAAATATTATGTCTTCTTTATTTCAAACAAGACATGGTCCGAAGAGGCCTCTGATCCTGCTGGCCAATTATTGTTCGACAGAAAGACCACTGATAAGCCTTTTAGTCTTTTCTCATTTTTTTCTTTTTCCTACAAGCTATTTTCTCCTTTTAGCTGACTTCTAAATAAGTAACAGTCTCATACAACTTGCTGCTATTACCTCAATGTGTGTTGGACAATGGTTCATCTTGGAAAATACAGTAGGAAGCCTTCTGAGGTTTTCAGTGCTGTGTTGATGTTTTCTTTTGCCTGAGGAGGGTGTCTGGTTACTTCTGGCTAACCTGGGCTACTATTGTTTTCTGTTCTAAATAGAGTGGCGCTTCCTGGACCTCCACTAGCTGGTCCTCTAGGTCTGCAGTGGATTCAAAATAATTTTCTAAGATTCTTCTGACTTTTCTTGCCAGTGCTCCTTCTACTTACCTGGTAGGAGGGTGGCCTGTCTATCAGACATGTGCCTTTAATGGACTCCCGAGCTTCTGCTGAAGAGTATTAGCTAACCCTAATGTCATCTTTGGGGTCTGTGTGGGCGCTGGAAGAGAACCACTCTCAGTTCATTTGCATGACCACACAATATTGATCAAGAGCTGGGAAAAACCTTTAGAGATGATTGTTACGATTACCCAACTCAAGATATTCTAAATTAAATCTCTGGAAGAAGTCAATCCACAGAGGGTTAACACTGCTTTGGTTATATTGATCATCCCTGCCATACCTTTCCCTCTCCTTCAGAAGAATGCCTTTTCTCTGGATTGTTTATGTTTGTGTGTCACTTGCTAATATTGACTCATTTTAATAATCAGCCTCGTGGATCATATTGTATGATTTTTTTTAAAGAGAGGGAAAAAGGGAGGGAGGAAGGAAGGGAGATGAGGTAGAAGTATCTTTATTTATTTAGTTGTTTATTTTGGATTTCCCCCCAGAGTCATGAACATGGGGCTGACATGGTCCACACTCTAGCCATCTCAATTGCCTGAGCCACAAGGGTGTGCCTCATGTTCTATGAATCTTGAAGAAGTGGTGGTGGTTTTTCATTACCT
Source organism: Solenodon paradoxus (assembly GCA_004363575.1). Lineage (NCBI taxonomy): Eukaryota > Metazoa > Chordata > Mammalia > Eulipotyphla > Solenodontidae > Solenodon > Solenodon paradoxus. Next base: position 11,962 of record RJWH01001910.1, read on the forward strand.
TACCTATTTTTATGAGGATCTCAAAAAATTTCCCATCTGATTTGAGTGCCAAAAGCATTTTCCTGGAAAATTTGTATGACTGATAAGATTCACTTTTCATGTTAGCAGTGAGAAAGCTTAGGATCAGATTTATGATCCTTCTATTATGCATGTGTGGGTTATTACATTATGCACATTTACACTTGCTCCTGTCTCTGTTTCATCTTCATCTTGTTTTACTTTCTTCTCTTTCTCTACTTTTAACTGATGCTGCTGGGTCTCCTCTTGTCTTTTTATAGGCTGCTTCAAGAGCAAAATATTAAAAAAAAATGCATGCACAAATGAAAAATATCTCAGTAGGGTTTTGAAGGAAGGCTTGCAGATTGACTGATGAAGAGATAAAAGGGGTTTCCAGTTTCCAAGGAGCAACACAAGCAAGCATGGTGGTAGAGTGGATGGTTTTGTCAACGGATCTTTTTTTAAAAAAAAACACCAAATTTCCTTCTAACAGTTATAGCGTTGTAGAAAAACTACTCAACTGCTATCTCTAAAGAAGAATATGGAAAAAGAGTCATGATATAAAAATAAAATCACTTAAAATCTGTCAGTCTGATACATTTTATTTCACGAATACATTTGTGAAAATACTTTAGCTACTATACATAGAAATGAAACCTGGGTGTCCTATGAGAAATAAAGGCTATTTAGATAAGAAAATTGTATTCACATATTTCAGCTTAATACATCTTCCTATGTTATTTAAATATTTCAGAAAGAGGTAGGTAGTGGAATAATTTCAATTTTATCCATGCTTCACAAAAGTCATGCCTACATCTTTTTGAAAAACAAACATGGGAAAAGTCTGAATATTTTTTTATAGTGAGATTAGGTATAAATTGGAAATTCAGATGAATAATGATAGCAATAATTCAAAGAATTCAAAGATAAGAAGCATTATGCCTGTTATTTACCTGGAAATCTTTTAGTCTCAAGGCTCCATTTTCGTTGATTAATTCCATGAGGTTAAAAGCTTTCTGTCTAGATGATTACTACTACATCCACAGTACTCAGCCGATTGCCCAGAACATGATAGATAATCAGTACATATAGGCTGAATGAATGAAATTAAATGAATGTGAGGTCTAGAGTCTTTTTGTACAATCAGGATGAAATTGGTATGACCTTGGGAAAGCAATGACAGGGACTTCACTTTGGCCCCACTTGAAGAATATAGGTTAAGATAAAATTCCTTTTAGAGTTACACTGCAAATAACTTTATTGAAAAATTAATTTATCAATTATGTTAACTTAAAAATTTTATTGAAGAAACACTGCATTATAATGTAATATAGGTTTAAGTTATGCATCCTCATGAATCAACATGTGTTTAGAGTGCATCAAGCTTACCACCAATAGTTCAAGTGTATCCTTCACCATATAATTGACCCCTTTTACCAAATTTCCCCACACCTTTGGAACCATTGTCTTTATTCTATTGACTAAGCATCTATTTTTGTTTGATTTGCTTGAGAATTCAAAATCATTTTCTAATACTAAATATTCTCTGAAGACCAAGTAGAACAGATTGCTTCCTTCTCTAAAAACCCACCAAAAAGTTGTTTTACATAAATTTAACTCCCAGCTCTCAGTGACCCTTATAAAGGCAGGGTCTACCTGCATGGTAGGCAATTGAAAACTGCTAATTTTACTTGAAAAAGTATCAGTATTATCTTGCAATGAAATTAATGCAATGGTCTGAAACCAAAGTATTGTGCACATAGATACCTTTAAAGATTAGTTCAATTATTCAAACTATGAATCTTTCACACTTGCTGAACTTTTTCAGAGTAGAATAATTTAGTTCCACTGGTTATTTCTGTAGATAAGGGTATTTCAACCTTGTCACTGATGACATTTTGGACCAGATGATTTTTTGTTGTGTGGAACTGTCCTGTGCATTATAGGAAGTTTAGGAAAATCCCTGTCCTCTACACGTAAAACATCAGTAGCACCTGCCTTTCCCATCAACTGTGACATTAAAACACATCTCGACATAGCCAAAGGTGTCCCAGGAGAGCTGTTGAAGACCACAGCAGATGACATCAAATAGTTATGTTGTTTTATTATATTTTATAATACATCTGTGAAATGTGCTTTGAAATAGCCTCTTCCTTCTGAGACAATTTCAAAACAGAGAATGAGAATTCCCAGTTCTAGAGGGTTCAGAAGGTTGGATCAAATGATTTTTTGAGGTAGCTCTCAATTCTAAGAACTGAAGCCAGTCCCATGTATCTCCTTTGGATAGCCCTTAGTTTGCCTACATATTCAAATATTTTGTGTACAATCATGTTTGCCCTTCTATGATATATAAAAACTCTGTGGTCAAAATTATTTGAAGATCAGCTTCACATCTTACTTCGTTTAACGTATCCTTGCTTTGTTTGTCAGTTCTTATTTACCGTGGTTTCTTCTGTCCTCATCTATGCAAAGCTTTCTGAGTTATCTTTTTGGTCTATTGAGTATAGTAGAACAGGACATTTGTGGTGACACACATCTCAGAGCCTCTTCTCATATCATCAGTGGCTGATACACCTGGTGCTTGAAACATCTCCTACCTGTTATAGCAAACTCCCAGCAACTACTCAGCTCTAACTGCCTGACCCACAGATAATCAGAGAATTGTGCAGAACAATCCCAGAGCATTCAGAGAGTATAGCCAAGGACCCAGGAGTTTCTCTTTACTTGTGGCTTTAGATCAAGAATGATATGGCAGTAGATTTATGGATTTCATAAAAGTCGTAGGAAAGACTTCTATCAAGAGCACCTGAGGTTCTGGGCCTTCTCTCAGCCTTTTACTGTCACTGAAAGCAATGTCATATGTATTTGGACAGTTGAATTTGTTCTGGGAAAACATGCCTTAGGAATGCACCCAAGCTCACGGTGGTGTCTGGGTTTGCTGGTATTCCTATGTCTCAGGTATTTATCACTGCACACGTGTGGGAAGTAAGCTGCATGCTTTGGTTGGTGCCTGTTGGGTCTATTAGTCAGGGTGCATGAGGAGTCATAGGAGGTTTTGATAGCTATAATGTGGCTCTAAAAGAACTGGATGCCCCCACCTCCATCAAATGATCCTTGCATCGTCTAAAACAAGGTTGTATGAATACTCTTTCCCAAATCTGGTCATACTTCAGTTATGCATGTGATCAAATTAAAATGACTCACACTTAATTGATGAGGTAAAAAAGTATCCAATTTCAGAATACCTGCCACAGAGTAAGGGTAGAAAATTACTAGTGACAAAGAAGATCTGCTAAAGAAACCAGCAGCAACACATGAATCTAACCTTTTTCCAGAACATATGATTCTGATGTAAACACAGATAGAGTGGAGCTGTGAACAAGATTTAGAAAGAACTTACAAAGAAGGGTTCCTATTCACTGAAGTACTTTTTTTAGCGCTAAGTTTATGGAAACATGGAAAAGCTTTATTTTGAACTTTAGTGACTTGTGTTGGCACAATGATTTTATTGACCATTATTCCAAGCTATGGCTTTTATATTTTCCTGTTCTCTTTGATATTTAATGAATACATTTTAAAGAACATTTTTGCTGTTTTATGGCCAGGGTGCTAGCTCTAGCAACTGGAAATTTGTAAAACTGTGCAATACAGCCTTTCCAACATGGTTCCATCAGTTATAGACCAATAAATAACAGTGATTTCAAGGATGATTAATCATAATCATTATAAAGCACTTTGGCCAAGCCAACATCTGTTTCCATGGATACAGCAGCCGGCCATCCTGGTTTTGTAATTTATATGTTTTAGTTATTGTTCCCAGATGACTGTGAGGAGCATTCTACACAATATGACCTTTTAACTTCAGGCCCCAATGGGCTCTGTGGTTTACACGCAGCCTGTCATCTTTTCGAGAAGTTTTTGTTGTGAATTTGTGGAGCTCAGAGGGAATGAAGCAGGATTTCAAAAGTCTTCCCATTATTACTTCCTTGAAGAAGCAACGTGAAGAAAAGTAGAGTGGTGACATCTGTAACAAACCACCAGTAGTACTGCTGATACTGTCAGTGAATCAGAGATCTAAAGACTCACAGGGAAACTGGGGAGTAGGGTGTTGGAGAGCTCACTCCATGTAATGCTAAAATTGAGTGGGAAGCTGGTTCACAACCAGATCTCCTGATCTCAGACCAGTGCTCATCTTTTCCTCAATTGCTTCAGACAAATATGCTTTTTTCACTTCTTTATTGGATAAATGCTGCTTGACCCATACTCGGTGCCAAATTCGTCATTCAGAGCCAGCTAGTTAATGGCAAATCTATGGGAAATCAAAGCGTGTCCTGGTTCCTGCCTCAGAAAGAACCCAGTGCAGGAGACACCCATTAAATAAATTATCACACAGACCAAGGACCAGTTAGGCTGTGACAGGTGTTGAGTAGGTGTGAGCTATCATACTGAGGACTTGTCATTCATTGGGCCTTGGGGCTAGTTTTGGAGGTAAGGATAGACTTCTCTGGGGCAGTGCCACCTGAGATGTGAGATCTGAAGAAGTAATTAATGATATGAAAATAAATCGAAGGAAATAGCATGTCAGGGGACTAGCATATGCAAATGTCCCATGGCAAGAGGAAGTGAGGTGAGTACTACCACTGAAAGAAGCTGTGACAGCAGGTAGGAACATAGGGGAAAAATCATCATGATGTAAGATTCTGTCTCTATTCCAGTTACACAGTGCATTGCATGCAGTAGCCTGGCTTGGCTGGGTTGTATCAGAATCAGACAATGTAGTTGGGAACCAGTGCTTGGATCTTCATACCTTTTACCCCTTTAAGCGTGCTACTGTGATGTTCTCTGCTCTTTTTCGCTGTAAAGGTCAGATAAGCTGGGGTCTTGTCTATCGTTGGCTAAGCTGTTTTTCTCCGGTGCAGGTCCACGTGTTCAGGGCTCTGGCCTCCTCTTAGTTGAGGAGGGAGGCCATGGTGCACTATTGTCATGGGCTGAAAGAATAGATTAGTGTAGACCTTTCTTTTTCTGCATGGGATTCAAAGTATTTCTTCCACACACTAGACATAAAGATACCACATATGAAATGCACCTGCCTGTGTTAGTTTTATATAGTGTATACCAAAAAACTGTACTAATCTATTCTATTTATTATCTCAGTTTCTCTTGGCCAGGAGTCTTGACAAGGCTTAGTTGGGTCTTCTGCAAAATTTCAATTGAAATTTCAGCCAGGGTTGTTTTCTCTCCTGGAAGCTTGATGAGGAAAGGTTTACTTCCAAGCTCACTTAGGTTGTTGGAATAATTATTTGTCTTGTGGCTGCAGGGCTTCTACAATGTGCTTCTTCAAAACCAAGAAGAAAAACAAAACTCTAGAGCAAGCTGGAGCACTGTCGTGGGAGTCTACTGTTTATTGGTTAAAAAATGTCACAGGTCCAGTCCACACTCAATGTCACAGACATATATATACATAGTGTGCATATATATAGACATATATAGTGTGTGCATATGTGTGTATGTGTGTGTATATAGATATGTGTATATATACATATGTATGTGTGTGTATATCTATCTGTCTGTGAAGTCTGGTTGAGTTTTGTTGAATCCCTGACTCTTATTGTGTCAGAAAGACCCCTGCAAGCTGCCTGGTAGAAAATCCCCTAGTCTAGTTCCTTGTGGAATGAATGACAGAAGAGCGACAACTACTGTGGGTGATGAGGGAATGAGAGGATCTCTGGGAACTTTCTCTAGTTCACCCCTGCTTCCCTTTGAGGGGAATCACCAATTAGATGGTAAATAGACACCAAAAAAGGAACAGGGAGCCTAGTCATGAAGGCAGGAGGAGGCAGATTTAGAGCAGGGAAGGGTTGAGTTGGATAGAGATCTGGCTTTGTTGCCTCAGTCAGGTCATCCTTTTCTCTGGGATGTGCTAATAAAATGAAGCTCACAACGTGGAATGGTTATACTCTAGAGTGTAGTGTGTGTGTGTGTGTGTGTGTGTGTGAGAGAGAGAGAGAGAGAGAGAGATGGAGTGGGAATCAGACAGGGCAAGATCCTATGTTTAAAGGTTGAGAAAAGGAAAGCTAGGCCATTAGAAATGTCAACTCTCAGATTTTCAAATCCCAAGTTGTGGTTTTTGGATTACTTTATCTCCCTACAAAGAAAACAGGACTCAACAGAAAACTGTTTTGTCTAGGTGTTGTGTTAGTTACCAGCAATGCTGTACCCAGGGCTCACATCTTTCCTCCAGCTTATGTTTTCCTATTTTACTGTGACCTGCTAAGCAAAGGAGGGAGGTTTCAGGGTGATTGAAGTAGAATAAAGGAAATGGGGAGAGTTGCTCAAAGGAGAAAGACAAGATCCCCAATTATAAACAAATCCCCATTATTTTCTTGAGTGGGATATGCTGATGCTTAATACTTTGAATATTTGAACAGAAAATTTTTATTTCTTAAAAAAGGTGACTTTTGGATGGCAAGTCTTAGTACTCAGCTTAGGCCGCTCTTCATTCAACCACTTCACCTAAGAGACAAGGAGGTTTTTTTTTTTTTTTTTTTTTGTATTATCACACAGCACTAGGAGGCTTGCTAGGCCTGCTGTGCAGGTCGTTTTGCAGACTGAGGGTCTCACTGTCACAGAGGAGAAAATTTCACTCAGCCTTCCTTGCTTCCCAATCTGAGACGCAAATGGAAACAATAATTAGTCACAATTTTCACCCCATCAGATTAACAAAAATGAAAAAGACTGAAATAGCCAGTGGGTTATAAATAATCCAGCCACTTTGGAGAGCAATTTGGCAGTTCCATAAAACCAAAAACCAAAAAAATAAAAAAGAAAAGCAAAACAAAACCTAAAAGTGCATACACTTCTAAATCCACACCCAATAGAGGTAACTCTTCTAACTGTACAAAACTGGCCCCTGCATAATGCTGCTTTTCATTTACCATTGTTTGAGAACGTAAAATATTTGAAAAATAATACTACAATATCCTTACTGAATAAATGTGTTCATACAATGAAACACTATCCAGTGGCAAAAAGAATGGATACACTCTTTCTACATGAACATGGATAGATATCAAAAGTTATTACATAAAGTGGAATATGATTTTGTGATGTAATTTATTTAAATGTGGAAAACAATAGAAAACCACACTATTATTTGTGGAATATATATATATATATGCATATATACATATGCATATATGTATATATGCATATATATATATCTGCAACTATTGAAATGATTTGGGAGGTTGAAGAGCAAACTACAGGTAGAGGTTCCTTCAGAGAATAAAAGGAAATGGTATCAGAGGGTAGAAGACTAAGGGGACTTTAACTTGATTTATAATGTATTATTTCATCAAAAAATACAAATATTGAAAACTGTCAAAATATTCTCAATTTTCGTGTGTCAGAAACATGTTTTTTTAAATTTATCCTTTGTGATTAAAACATCTCCCAAAAAAATCATTGCTAAAGATCACCTTTCTTGCCAATTGGAGAAATTAGAAAACATTAAGAATCTACGTCCCTGTGTGTAGTGTGATAGGGTTAGCCTGAATTGAAAAGAGTTTCAGAGGGCTAGTAGAATTTAAAATAATAAGGGCGTGCAGGAGTATAAAATATGAAGTTATAAATGAGTATCAATGTCCAGAAATGACCCCTTTGCAAACACATTCAAATAAATTTGGTACTGTGAAACTTTTAAAAAAACAATGTGCTCGAAGAAAGTTTTAAGTAAATGGTTGTATTGGATATGCGTGATGATCTCTGCTAATTGCATCTTTAATGGACTTACTCTTTGGTGTCTGGGAAAAGGAAGTTGAAAGCAGGAAAGAAATTATTTTTTATACTAAGTCTCAATTACAGGTTGGTCCTGAGAATGACAGAAATAGCCTAGCTGAAGGTTTTTCTTCTGTTCAGATGGGTGACCATGGAGCACAGGCACTTAGAGAGGAACGAACACACTTATAATTTTGAAAGCAAAGACAGGATATGCCTTTGTAAACATTTCCACTCAGTAATATTCAGAAAATCAGACCCCTTGATGCTTTGATTGCCAGAGTAAAAAAATTCAAAGACACTGCTGGAAATCCTTTTTGATTTCTTTTAGATTGAAATAATTGAGATAGTGAAACTGTGATGTTATCATAGGTTTCTGTGTCTCAGAAAGCTGTTATTGTTTTACATAATTAAAACTAAGTTTCATTAGCAAATTATTCCAAGGGTTATTAGTAGTAATTTTGGGTGTGATTCTATAGACAATGTAGAATTAATACTTGTTGCTCAGTAAGGAGGTGTTAAAAAATGGAAAATGGATTAGTTCCTTGCTTTCAGCTGCCTTCCTTTCCCCTGGCTCTAATCCATCTCTCATTTGGATTCCAGGTTAAACCTCTGAAGACATCCTTAATGTCATCACCCCCGTACTTGGACATGTTAATGGTTGCTCCAGTCTCCAGCGAATTAAGAGCAAACGATTGCGTTAATGTCCTTCCCTAGTACTATTCTCCACCAATTTATGGCACTATTTTGTTTAGTTTTCCTGTCTTTATGGAGACAGTCCAAGTTGCTTAGCTTTGGTATCTTTTCCTGAATATTACTCACTTTTTGCTCATTCCTTTTCTCTTACTTATTATGCTTCTTTTCAGTTTACCTCCTAATATAGACAACATAAGAACTATTTCAAAATTCTTGTCCACCAAGAATCCATGAATTCCATGCAGTACAAACACTCTGTACTTCTTAAATAGCATTTGAGTAATGCATTATCTACATAACATTTATGAACTTTTGATATTGATTAATCCTTCCTCACTCTGTTGCGAACGTCTCAAGCATTGAACTAATCACCTGCATTTGTGACACTGACAGCAGCTAGCACTGTGCTTTGCAAAGAATTTGTACTTAATGTTTTCTTACTTATTACCTGGTTGAGTATCCAGTGGTATGGAAAAGTTGGCTCTAGTCCGCCACTAACTGACCTAAATTCAACTGTCAACTTTTCAATTGTCTTAAACTGAAGATTAATCAAGTGATTTACATGTTATATGTGCACTTTCCTAGAAGAGGCTCAGGTAGAGGAGACTACTTGTCTCCTTACTGCCATATGTGAAGATTGCCTTCATAACTTCATAACATAAGAGGTCAGTGATCTTCATTCAGTATTCTGTCAATTTCCTTGGGAGAAAAATAATTTTTTTTCTGGTCAACCTTTTCAATTCCAAAAAGTTAGGGATATTCTGCAGAGTATTTCCAGAACAGAATTTGATAGACTGTGGGTTGGGGAGATGATACAGCATTAGGACTGGTATAGCTAAATAGGCAGAGATAGTGTAGGGTAAAATGGCATTAGGACTTGTGTCCTTAGAATATGTCAAAACATCTACTCTTTGCTTGAATTATGTATAATACATACTTTTATGTTATTAATCTAATTTACTTATATACTTTTTATCTTCTATAACTCATTTTAAGTTGCTTATGACCAATACATACATCAAAATAGTAAGATATGAATAGGAGAGAGAAAATGTTAAGATTAGGGAAAATGTAAATTTGATTTAGTGGAAAGTTAAAACAAGGTTTAGAAGTTGGGAGGAAGGATAAAGCCATAATTGTCCACACTATAGATTCTTCATAGTTGTTAGAGATGAAAAAGAAATTGGACTCATGTTGACAACCAGTGTGAAAAAAATTGGTGTGAGACATTTTTAATGTCTAAAGAGAATAAGCATGTCAATTTTTGGTGAAAAACAAATACCGTACTTGATTAAAGTCTAAACTAAATTGCTCATATGGGATTTCCCACAAGGGAGTGGATGATGTTCTCAACAACACACCAATGTGTGTGTTCATAGTATCTTTCCTCAGTATATTACAGAGGTATAATTCTTTGCAAGATCCATCTCAAGGACCACTGTAACTCAGGACAAGTGTGTACCTTTCTGAGGGATTAGCTTGATTTGAGGGTGAAACCTGAAATGCTAGAAAGACTGAGAAAAACCGGGCTATCAATAAGTCCTCCATAAATTTCTCCTTCCTCAAGCAGGCTTTGAATATGAGGTGAGAAACATAGAGTTCGTGATTGCATTTTTAATGAGCCCATGAGGTATTCTTCATTATTAATTGAGGAGACATTATCAATTATTGATTGGACCTTAGTCATGTTTTATCCTGAATTATCCTTATTATCATCACTTCCATCAATCTCAGTGATATGCACATAGTTGGTGATTAATGAACATAGGTTGAATTAACTGTTCTAGGAGACAGGTGAAAGTAAATTCCAAGTTTATTTCTCTTTAAAATTTGACCATTAATAGGCACTAAAGAGATATCAGAGATAAACAAGATTTTCCACAATTGAGTGCATCAGCATGTACTATGTAGTTTGCATCCAATGAGAAAATATTCCCTTTGTGAAGAATTGCGAAGAATTGTTTCCCTGAGGTGAAAGTTCAGAAAGTTTTAACCTGAGGATGAAGAGAAGGAAACAAATGTATTCTGGACAAAGAATAGTATTTGGGAATACGGGAAGCATTTCTAGCCTTCTTATTGAATGAAGTCTAAGCCTAGAAAATGGTTAAGATAGACATTTCTCCAAAGATTATTACATTTTATCCTAAAACTATCCCACATACTAGAAACTAATATATAGTCATATATGGAAAGAGAGGAAGAGTAGCTATAGGAAGACCTCAGGTTCACAAGATCAGGATTAGGAATGTTTTCTGACTTAAAATCTAAAGCTCAAATAGGTCTCTCTCCTGCCTCTCATGTCTGTTAGAGATATATTTTAAAACTGATGAATAATAGACAGGGACAGGTAGAACTTGCACTTGCTGGTTCTCTTCCTCCTCACCACTGTATCAAGCTATGCCCTTCTTAATTTTCAGTTGGTTTTCATTGTATTTTCCCTTTGGGCAAATCTGTAAAAGGAGAATATAGGTTAGGACATGTAGTGAATGTAGGTATTTATGGATTGATTCTTCCATTTGAGGAATGAGGCAAAGAAACCTATTCTTATGAAGAATGTTAAAACAGTTTATGACAAAGCAAGAACAAAATAACTTTCAATTGGTGCATTGGTTACGATGTGTGTTCAACTTTAAATACCAAATACCATAAGTAATTGTAGCTTAATCAAGATAGAAGATGTACAATTGACTTTTAGGGGTGACTGTCCACAGCTAGGAGAGCGGACCCATGGTATCGTCAGATTCTAGAATTCTTCCTGCTTCACCAGTCTTAGCATTAGCTGCTAGTCCATGAATCAACCTATGAACCAAGATGGGTCTTGGAACTCCAGTTATTACACCCAATGAAGGTTAGCAGCAGGGGGAAATGGGGAAGGATGAAAGCTTATCACTTCTTTTAAAGAGTGGCCGTAAAGAGAGATCCAGCTGTTTCACATAAGACTTTGCTTTACATTGCATTGCCCAGAGCTCTTGACCACAGGCTGCAGAAGAGCTGGAAAATCAGGACTCTTCCTGGAGGCAATGTGCCCCCACTAAAAATGGGGGCTCTGACTGAGAAACAAATGGAGGGATGTCACACATGATTTAAAATAAATTGTTGTAATTAGGTTTTCTTGTTTCTGATGATTATAGATTCCTCAATACTTTCCCAGCATAGTTTTCTCAGGTTATTCTTTCTAGATTGCAGCGACTCTTGATCTTGGATCTAAATAAGTTTCATCTAATATTCTTACAGAAAAATTAAAAGAGAGAACTGATTGATATCTCATTTCTTTTGTTCACTCTAACATATATGATTCTCAAATGCTTGTGATATGTTTTACTTTAATATATTCTGATAACAATTTCCATCCTGATATTAATCCTTTTTTGTATTTATCATCTTTACCATTTACTTGTCTTTTGAAAATGAAGAACTCTGACCTCATGAGAATTTATGTAATTGTTTTCTTGTTTTTGGCAAGAATTTTTTGTGTAAGATTAAAACGACTTACTTTCACATCCTTCATACCAAATTTAATTATGTTTTAATTCAGAACCACTTTCAATGAGAGATGATAAGAAAGACAGTTATTTCAGTTTCTAAATTTTACTCCATGGCACAGAATTCCTAACCCTTTTGAAGTCTGACATAAAACTGCATCCTACATATCACAAGCTAGATTAGGAAATATTTTAAGCCCCTTTCCCTTTCATTTTTCTTGTTAAAAATAAATGCCTTCCTTCAGAATTCCTTCCATATTTTCCATTCTCTTAATTTCTGACTCATCATTTATGGCAATTCCTTATAGATGCATCTTCCTCTAGAATTTTCCATACCCATTAAAGAAATTTAACTCTTTTTGTTTTTCTTTTAAAGTTATTAATGAAAAAATTAATTTTGAACAGTCAAGACATAGAAGTCTCTCAAACTTAACATAAAATTTCATATGTGAATATTTTCTAATAGTATCAACATTTCATTTACTCTAAGATGCATCATTTTTTATGTGCCATTGAGAAAGAAAATATGCTCCCAATTAAAGTATAAGACAGTATAGATTTTAAGATTCATTCTGATTTAACAGCTGTTGACATGCTAAAAATACTCCTTTTAGAATCAAGGTAATTTGGTGTTTGTCTATACAAATACATATTTTTACAGTTATAACCAAGACCTCTCTATTTTTTTCACTCCAACTATAAATATAAACATCCTGCATTTCGACATTTACTTTATAATTACTATTTTGATAATTATTTTAATACATAGTTTTCCATCAGATTAATGCACTGTATTTTACTAAATCATTTTGCATTTGTATATTTAGGGTATTTTTAGGTTGTTGAGATTAAATATCTTTAGTCATATAAAATCTATGCCTTTGGATAATTCCTGGATTGTCTGTATCAAAAGATTCATGAGAATTTCTATTGTTCTTGATAATCTTCCATTGCTTTCCAGAATATTGTAGCAATTTGCATTGCCTCCAGAAGCAAATGGGCATCCCAATTCCACAGAAACAACTTCAGATGTTGAGAGCTGTTAAAAAAATCCTGGATTTTTTCTTACTCTGAAATGTTTCATAAACGTTGCTTTAATATATGTATTTGACCTAATTAAAGGTAAACATGTTTATTATAGTTTTCCTTTTTGCATCTTATTTACCAGCCATCTGTAGTTTACATTTCTATTACTTGCTTTCATTTAGTATTGGGAGTTTTAAAAATAGTTGCACGGTTGGTATGAGGGTTTATAATAAAGGTCAAGATTGTGGTAGTTCAAAGTGGGGTGATATGAAAAGAGAGGTGCTGTGACCCCTGGTTTATCAGAAAGACTGGGAATTTCCTGAGCTTGCATTTCCAGCATCCATAGGAACTTACTGGTCTTTGATTTCTTTGATCTTTGAAAGCCATGGAGTGACAGATGTAGAGAGCGTCACTGCATGATGAAGACTTTGGATATAGGTCTCTTGAGTGTGAACTCTATTTCTGACAGTACTTCTATGGCAATGGAATACTTTTTTGAATTGTCATATTAAGTGGGATATTAATTCTCACCTCACAGGGTATCAAAAAGCATTAAGTAAATTAATGTTTGAAAAGCATCTAATGTGGGTCCTGGTTGGCAACAATCCACTTAGTTTTCCTGTGGACTACTGTGGATGTGGGAGCAGGTCATCTGCAGCATAAGGTCACCACATTCAAGAGGATACCATGTGTAAGATAGTCATTGTGAATTTGTATATTTATTGTAATATCATAGACACTGTAGATTGTATATTTTTCTGCCTTGTCACTACTAAATCAATGTAATAGTTCATCAGATAGAAGTAATACTTATTGAGAAAGGGTATTTTTCCTAATTTGCTTAGTAAAACAAAGTTACAGATAGATGAAAGTTTTTTTTTTGGAATGACTAGTTTTTCATGATCTATGTGTTTTTCTTGTTACAAAATAATTCACCTTTGTAATAAGCAGAATAATGTTTCTAAACCCTCTGAGATGTCCATGTCCTCAGAACTTATGAATGTGTTACCTTAAATGACAAAGGGGATTTAACATTGCAGATGGAATTAAGATTGCTAATCAACTGACTTTAAAATAGATTATCCTGAATTCTCCAGGTGGGCCCATTGTAATCCCAAGGGTCCTTAGTGATGTAAGATGGAGGCAGAAGAGGTCAGAATGATGCAACTTGAGAAGAACTTGGCCTGGTGCTAGATTTGAAGATGGAACAAGATGGTAAAGAGCAAAGATTGTGATATTTTCTAGAGGACAGAGAGGGGAAAAGAAGATTTTCACTAGATAGGAACATAGCCCCTAACCCCTTCATTTTGACTATGAGACCCGCTTCAAGCAAATTATGTGTTGGCATGTTTTGTTATAAAGCACTCTGTGGTCATTTGTTGCAGCAACAGTATCAAACTAATAAAACATTATCAGGAAGGTGAGAAATTATGGGCAAGGAAAAAGAACAGAACACAAATATTATTTTCTAGCTTTGTCTTTGGAGGGTCTACAAGCAGTGGCACCCCGATACTAATAAGCCTCCCCCCTTCCCAGAGTTTGATTTGGGAAGGGAATAATAGTAACTTTACAGTGGAGATGTCTGGGAGAGCCTACTTGGACTGCCCAGGTTAACATCACTGGTGATAAATCATGTTCTCACTCATCCCTGACTGATGATGATGATTCACCTTTGTGGTCTTCTTCTCACATAACCTCAGTCTTATCCTGGGTGGTGGTGTGGGAGCATCACAAACAAATTAAAACTGTTTTCAAAATGCTCCTCAAAACGTCCAAGGTTCTGGTAAAGACTATGAAACTGTCATACACCAGAAAGACTATGGAGACTATGGAGGCAAAATTGATTCCTAGACTAGAAAAAGAACATCATTAGGAAAAACTGATGAATCCAGATGAAGTCTGGAGTTTAGTTAATAGATAATTATCAGTCACTCCATTTTAAGAAAATGTACAATAATTACAAAAGCGTTGTCTTTAGGGGAAACTGAGTGAAAGGTACATGGAGTTCTATTTTTGCAACTTTTCTATAAATCTAAAATTATTCTGAAATAATTTTCACATAATACTATCACTCACAATTATTACTAATGTTTTCTAAAAGTAGGATCAAACGTCCTTGCATTAAATATGGCTCTTGTTGGCACTGACTGCAGCTGTCCACAGCTTCTACTGCTGTTCCTGCTCCTTGTGAGGAAACAGGAGCTGTTGTAAAAGGATTCCCCCGCAACCTCCTGCTAGCCTATTTCTTCAAAGGGAGCAGAACACTGCAGCATGGTTGAGCTGCCTTTAAAGTACTATGGGGGTTATCTCTGGTACTACGGAAGTTATCTCTGGCACTGAGGGAGTTATTAGCATTTCTGGCACTGGGGTGGTTAAAACAGCATCTGTTTCAGGCAGAGCATTTAGAGAAGGGCTTATAGGGGAACCAAATTTGGGTTTTGCCCAAGGGTGCCAAAATTTCTTACACTGGGCCTGACCGATGTCCCATTTTTATATCAAAAATATATGGTCAGTTAGGCAGTGACTTCTTTATAATTGCTGTGGATTTAGAGATCCTTTGGCTACTTAAAGGGAAACTGTGACTGGCTAAACTAAAATCTCAGATTCTACTGGCAATATGATTTCTATCCTATCATAGAAGGTAGGCTTTGCCTAGTCTTGGTTTTAGTCCAAACCTCACTTCACTTATGAAAGAGACTTTTCACAATTATTTCATAAAATTTAATATTCATTACACTTTAATAGATTTTCTCCTCTATGTACAGTTGTGCCTCTCCTAATATTCACAGAACAAAAAAGGCATGTGGAGGGATTCCTGTTGCTTTAACACAAGAGCATTGTCTTCCTTTCTAATCCATGATTTATGACAGCACCAATAGATTTGACATTGTACTTTGAAGGAAAAGAAACCCAAGTGACTATTGACTTCTTGCCAGTCACTAAATGTTTTATGTGCATCATCTTATTTAATCGTCAAAGAAATCTACTGAGGTGTTCTCATTCCCATTTCATACCTCTACAGAGAAAGGGTAAGGAATTGCACAAGGACACACAGTGCGTGACTGAGTTAAGTTTCAACCCAGGAGTCTTGGCTCAAGGCAGAATTTTTGATCGCTGTGTTACTACACTGTATCCTCCAGAAGTGAGTTTGGGAAGAAGTTATTGAGTTTACTCTATGGAAATTGGTTGTCTAACAACAACATCAACAAAATTCTTCTGCAATTGTCTTGTGTTACTGAGCCATTCTGCTTGGAGGAGATAATGTCAGAGCAGGTGGAAGGAAAATCCAAGAAAAAAATAGCTCTTGACTACTCTGAAATGTCATTCCTAAATATATTAGAAATTAAAAATTCTAGTTAATATTGAATATCTATGTGATTGATATAATTTTAAGTATTTGTCATAAATATTTTTCTACAACATCATCTTTGATGACATCACAATGTATCACCTCAGTGCAGACCCTAAAACTTCATAAAAGGCAATGTGTCAATACCTTTAAAAATGCTTTATAAACAGTAAAATGCTCTATGGCTATTAAGCATCCAATTATAGCACTTTTAAAATTAGAATTCTTTTTATAAATATCCATATGTATCCATATAGTTACTTTAATAAAACTAAGCAAAACTTAGATGTAATTTTCCCTTATCCTTGTTTCTGTCTTACACATTTCTTTGTATGATTAAATTATAGCCTAAAATAGAAATGCATTTGTTAACACCTGGTACCATTGTTCTGAAAGAAAGATATTGTCTCCATCGTGGCAAACCTTCCCCCCACCGATAATATACAATTGAATTTGCATGTTATAAAGCGTGTGCACTGATTTTTTTATGATTAAAGATTAACCTGTATTTTGAATTTTCCTCCAACAACAACTTGAAATATTTTCATGTGAATTTCACTGAAAACAGGGTGAGAGTGATGGGTCATTATTTTCCGCTGACATTCTCTCCCATTAGATAGAAGGTGTGTTTTGGGAGTTAGCTGTCAGTTTTTATTTCAGCTTAGTTTTCATGTAGTTGATGCATTGAGATGATTTTTCCATGATTGCTTAATATGTGCTTTTTTATGGGAGTAAAAGTAATTTTAGACTACCCTGTCAATCATTTCCTTATAGTTGGGACACATACATGAGACATATAGAAAGGAAATCTTGAGCCATCTGTTTCAGTCTAATTTATTTACATATATAGAAATCCTAATTTTATACTCTTTGTTAGAACTGATCATGGTTTAAATTAAATCATTTAATAAAATCTTTCAAATGATAATATGATGGACAAAAATTCATTTTATTTATTTATGCAAATGAATCCATTCATTTTTAATGCCATATTCCTATGTATATTGCATTGACTGAATGGTATTTATCTAAGTAGCTCATTTAATGTTAAATGATCTGATCTTTTCTTAGCCTTCTTAAAAATTTGAGGTTTGGGATCACATGAAGAAACTCTGATTAATATAATGGTTAATTCATTAGGAGAACTTTCTCTTTTCATTTTTTCCTCTAGTGGTTTAATAACAATGTTTTCTATTTATTACTAATTTTAAAAATATTTGCTATATGCCCACTATATTTTATTACTGTGCTAGGTGTAAAAAGTGGCCTAAAATAAAGATAGGACAAAGTCTTTGTGTTCCAGGCACTAACAAGTCAATCACCTGTAAATGTATGTTTGTACTTCATTTGATAAATTTTGGGTAACTCATAAACATTTTTGATTCAGGATAATCAACATGGCAATTTAGAGGATTTGACTGGCTGCGGTATATGGGCTGTAAAAATCAGGAGATCATAGACTGGGACAACTTGTATGAGGATATCATAGCAGACCTTGGGGAAAATTAGGGTGGTGGCATTTTGATGAATAGATCAAAGAGGAACAGATGCAGGTGAGGAGATTCTTACACCTGGGGAGTTGACCAGCTAATTATGAAGGCTTGGAATAAATGGGCAAATTATTTTAGAGATAAATTATTAAGTCCAGGAGGCATTCTGGACCAGAAAGAAGGGTGCTTGTTTTGAGAAACTCGAATTTTGGAATTGGTAGGATATTCAGTAGTCAGATGGGCATACATTAAGACACAAAGAAAGGATAGGAGGTACAGTTTCTGAAGTTCATTTCTTGTAAGAATTCATAGCTATCGGAGATAGGATTCCCTAGGGGAGTTGTTTTCAAATGTTGACTGTGACCTATAGTGTATTTTACACAGTGACTTATTTCAGGTATGTATATAAAGATAAATATTTATGCACAATATATACCCATGTGCATTTATATATAATTTTCATGAAAACTTATGTTTCCCTCTCAAATTTTGCCCTCATATTTAATATGAACTTTTATAAATTTCCATTCTATTTCTATAATATTTTATTAAAAGAAATAAGTGCTAGTCAAGACTCACTTGATAGCTTTCACAAACTACAAATAGGTCATGACCTGCCACCATGACAGGGATCCTGCCATGATTTGGATGTTTTCTTACTGTCATGCCTCTGTAATCTTCAAGAAAGGTGGGAAGCTGAGATTTTGAGTAGGCTCGTCCTGGGGGCAATCTCAGACCTGTTATTGCTACTCCTAAATTGAATTCCCCTGCCCACCTGAGACTGAACTGAAAAGAAGCAGCTAATGACAAGTTTTGTGATTCTGAGTGATCCATAGTTGCAGAATGTGATTCTATTTTATGCAGATAAAAAAGAAAGGCAAAGAGAGAGAAAAGGTAAAAGATAAATGGTTAAGAAAGGGATGAATGAAGATTGATGTTATATCTCAATTTTTAAGAGGTCAAATTATTGACAATTACATGTTTTTAAGGTCCTCAGTGGAGCTGGAATGCTTAATCTATTTTTGTAATGAATGGAGGAAGGCTGGAGAGTAAGGTATACATTTTTGGTTGTGAATGTATGTGTATATTTTTGTACACTCGTGTGTTTATATGTATGTGTGCATGTACTGTGTGATATTTTATTATTTTATTATATTCAAACAGTTTCACTGCCCTGGTCTTCAGTTTACACAGTCTCTGACATGCCTACCTTAGACTAAAGCATCCTCTGTTATCTTTCCAGGTTTGAAATTAACTGTTACCCTCCTAGATCATCTCCCTAATTCATTATAAAGATTTAAGTACTGGTATATTTTCCTTTATTTATTTACTTATCTATTTATTATTTGACAATGTACTTACATACCCTACCTGCTACTCAAGATCATCCTTTGTGGATCTTGTTTCCACCCCATGTCAGCAAGTTACTACCACAGTCATAGTTCTTTTTTATTCAACCTCCACAGTCCTTGACTCATTCTCACTCTTAGCTAATGAACTTGAACTTTATTTCAATTGTAAATGTAGAAGCTCTTGAGAGAGATGTCAATATATCCTCACCTCAATTTTTAATCCATTTTTTTCTGTGAATGTTTTCTTTCTCCTGCTACAATGGGTGGACTATCATTGCCATTATCTAAATCCCACCTGATGTATTGGATTCATGTTTTCTCACCTACTCAAAGATATGGTTGTACCTATGGTTATGGTTTCCCTCAACAGAAAACTTTCTCCTAGATTATTTGCATCATCACACAAACATGTTGAAATATGTCCCATCTTAAAAAAATTCCACTTTCTAAAGAGAGTGGCCAACATCTTTGTTTCTTAATCTCATATTCTCTACCTCACTTCAACAAGGCTTTCTTTCCTACTTGTGCACTGAAACTGTTTTGACTATATTATTAGTGACTTTCATCTATTAAAATCCTTCATTTAGTTCTTGTTGCCCAAACTCCTACAGGCTTTTATATTAGTAATTACTCTCTTCTTCTGGAAGCACTTTTTTAAACTTGACTTTTGGGTTATACAATTTCTGGTTGTTTTCCTCCTTTCCTGGACACTCTTTATCACTTTGCTAGATCTTCCTCTTCTCTAGATTTCTAAATATTAGTCTGTCCCAGGGCTACATCCTCAGGCCTTTTCTATGGGTGTTGTCTCACTAATCCTTGGGATTTAAATATCATTGACACGAAAATGTGTATTTCTTGACTCATATTCTTCTCTTAAGTTGACATCTATGTTCATTTTTGATTTTTAATTGTCATTCCTAGCAGCATATCCCAATAATTGCTTTCTTCTTTTACCATCTTCTGAACTCCTCCTCCCTCAATTTTCTCCATCCAGTAAAGGTAACACCATACACTAATGGATCAAGACAAAAAAGTAGGGGTCATCCTTCATTCCTCCTTTCCCCTAACATCTTAGTCTACCAGAAAGTCCTCCTAGCAGTACTGCCCAATTCTGTTCTGAATTCAAAAACTTTTCATAATCTGCACAGCAAATATCTGAAACACGATCGTATCTGAACTCAACCATAACTATGGCCAAATCTCCTTCTTCCTTCTACTGTTAGTTTTAAAGTCTGATATTCATAGAGCAACTGGCGTCACCTTTAAAAATTTACTCAAGTCATTTCTTGCCTTTGCTCAAAACCATTGAAGACTGCCCATCATAAAACCCCCACAGACTACAATCCCTCCAAATTCCCATGGCATACCAGATCCTCATTTAGTTCAGGTCTTTGCCAAAACGACCATCTCCTCAGAGAAGTCTTTTCAGTTTTCTGATCTTTATCTCTGAAGATTAGCCCCTTTCTCCTCCTGTCATTGCTCTTTTCCTTACTTGATTCTCTTTTCTTTAGAGTACTTAGTTATTGTACAACTAGAGAATATATTAATACTTTACTGTTCTTCTCACTCTCTGCTCCGTACCTCCCCCTTCCCCCAGAGAGCAAGTTCATGAAGCAAGAGCTTTATCAATCAAGTTTATCTCTCTGCAACATCTTAAAAGATGATGCCTGTTATAGAGAGAGACTCAAATATGTATAAAATTGAAGCAAATTCATCAAAAAATGGAACATCAATGCACTGGAGTCTTTCCTGGTATTTCCTATAAATTTGGTCTCCCTATAAGTTCCTTCCGTGAGTACTTTTTCTTTCTAATTATACCCTAAGAATATTATTGGCCCAACGTCAACTATAGGACAGTCTCATAGCCAGTCTTAGAGCTATGTCTGTATGTGAGCATTTGGGAAAAATCTTAATTAAAAACTCTGGGGGGTATTATGCTCCTGAAAAATAAAGAAAAAGATTAATTTCAACAAATAAGTACAGATTCTTCCCCTGTTTTTGAGTTCTCTCACTGAGTGACCAGAAACGGGAAGGTTGCTGGCAGAAGTAGTAGAAAGAAGATAGGAGGTGAGGAGGTGTGGTTTCCAGTCCTAGTGCTATGAGAAAACAGCAGTAGGAATGTGGGTGAATCACCTAATGCCCTAATCCTCGGTGCTCAAGTTTCTCCTCATAATTGGGGATTACATCAGGCTCTGGATTATCTTTCTGGTACCTTTCTGCTCTTCCATCAGACTGTTTTCCTGTTGAACAAGATCTTCCAAGATGAACCTTAGTCTGTGTCGTCTGGTATTTTATTCAGCCACTTCATGTGTAAGCAAACATGGACACATTTAATCCCTGTGATCTGTAATCACACTGAGAAATCCTAAGCCAATGACAACAAGAATTTTTAGATAAATGTAGTGGTGAGCTGGAACCAGCACTCAAGAGCCTCCTGTGCATTCCCAGTGTATCATGCATGTCATGTCACTGTGTCTGTAGCTTGAAATTGGCCATCGGGAAATAGCGATATCCTAAAAAGGCACACCTCTCTGAATCAGGGCGCTGTTTTCTTCCTCTACTCTCTGTGTCCATGAATCAGTTGTTTGTTAAACACTTGATAGCATGCCCTGGATAGACATGGATAGTATCACCCTCATGAGATGCAGGAATCAAAGGCTATGTTTGATTCCTGGTGCCACCAGGTTGAAAACTCACACATACAACCACTGCCACCTCCACCATCCTCTTAACTAACTTGATTGAGAGGTTACTTCTTGAGGCACAGCAAGGAGAATTTTACATGACATTCACTACTGACAACTGTTCATAAAGTAATTCTTACTGCTATCATTTGTATAGACAAGGAAGCAAAAATCGTGAGAGGTTAAATAACCTACCCAAGATTATGTAAGTATATGGTAAATGACAGGGCCCAACTCACTCCCTGATTTCTCTGAATCCAGTGAAGGAAGCCACACGGGCCCCCTGACACAGAATAGATACATAAACACATTCTTACCTGTATGTACATTTACGGATCTAAAATACTCTTTCTTTCCACTGTTGTAGTTGTCTCTTTCTTCATAAAGTGTAAAAATGTCTTAAACACAAATATCATGCCAAAGACTTGTTCTCTGAAATAACTGAAAAATTCCCTAGGGATGATTTCAGAACGGAGACTGAGGATCTTATCTGAGTCAAAATCCTCAGAAAGGCATAATGACATGGAGGATGCACACACTTTTGTTCTTTGAAAGCATTATCTCTTCTTGCTAGCAAAATAACTGAAAAGGAAACTGCTTAACCTAAGACAGAGCACTTTACCCTGAAAATAAATTGCTTCTTAAAACATTGGTTACATAATCTTTGAATTAAAATTCCACATCCATAGAGAAAAACGTTACCAGCACTACGTTAGGTTTAAAGGGAAGTGTCCATTAGCTCATAGGACATGCTTAAGGCAGCTTATCTTGGGACAGGATAAAAGTCACAGTAACAACTATGTCTTTGATCCACTACCCATATGGCATTCTTGACAGGATTATGTAAATGACCTTTAAAAAGTATTTTGGAGCATGCAGACCTGGAAACATTTATAGATTTCCAAATTTGAGTATCTAATCAGCTGAGAAGAAAATTAAGCTTTTCTCCATTTCCTTCCACTAGAAGCTCCCCTTTCTAATTTCATTGCTAAGGGTCTTTAAAGATGACAATTGCAATGCTGCTAGAGATGCCTCCAGTCAGTAAAGGAGAGGAAAAGAGAATAATTGTGATATAGCTCATCACCTAAGTGTCAAGTGTGTCTGATCCACCGCCCCTCTCTGGAGATTTGGTGGAAGTGGGTGGCAAGGGGTTTGGGAAATTAGGTCACGATTTCTACCAGGCAGTAGCCCTGAACCAAGGGTAATGTGTGTGTCTAAGGATTTGTAAGAAATGAAGTATGATAATTTATGTTCTGTGGGAAATATTCCTGTGTCTTCATCTCTTTGTAAGGTAGTGGAGCACTCTCAGACGGCCCTGAATTGTTTATAGATTGATTCCACTGATCCAGACAGCATGCTTTTGAGAAACACTGGGCTATGGTTTTAAAGTCTAGCTTCACATTAGAATCACTGGACTTTAAAACAAAACAAGAAAAGAGTAGCCCAGCTATGGGAACCTAACTCAGACCAAAATCACCATCTGGCCCCTTTACAAGTTCCCCAGGTGATTTTCATGCATAACCAAGGTTAAAAAGCCACTTTGTCATTTTATAGGCGAAGAAACTCCATTTAAGAGGTGAGTAGTGCCCGGTCACAGTTTAGTTCAGCTCAGTCGATTTCCATCCCACAGTGAATTGGACATTGGCTCTGAGCTCAGGGGTCCAGAGATGAGGGCGTTGCTCCTTTGGAGAGACTAGGCCTTTGCTTTCCCAGCTTAGCATTTCCTGAACTCCTTGCAGACTTCAAAGAGCTCTGGAAGATATTCTCATTATTCCCCAAATCCCATGCTCATCAGTGATAAATTTGTATAGATTAGCCACATGGTTCAATTTATTTGCCTCAGCTGGAATTCTGTTAACTAGATGTGTAGGAACTGATGTTCTCATGCCAACCAGGAGCAGATCTCATGTACTGGTTTTAACCACTGACTTCTAGAATGAAACTGCTGGATCAAGTAGTGGTGCCTCTACTGACTACTATTTGTATACAGTCAAATAATTATATTTCTCTGTGCCTCCATTTCCTCAAATAGGAAGATGATAGTTTTTCAGTTGCTGAGCTGCTTTGACAACATCTGCAAAGTGCCTACATCTTTAAGAAAAGAACACTTTATAAATGTCAGCTATTGTCACTGGTTTGTTTCTTACTTTCTCCTGAGCAAAATTTTGCTAAGCTCTGCACTGACTCTAATGCTAGGGAACATGTCAGATTGCTACTATATTGCTAGTACATTGTGAACTTCAACTCTGGAAATTACTAAGGTGAACTAAAAAAATGTGAGAAGTAAACTATTTTTTCCCTCCCTTTTTGTTGAAAACAATTAGCTGGAGAAGGGGGGACTTTTCGATGCTGCGGTGGCATTGTACAATGTCAGGGGACTGGGGGTAAATAACTCAAAGAAAGAAGCATTGGCCTAAGCAGCAGATTCAATAATACTGAGAGCAAGCAGCCTTTCCTTACTTTAAAGAAATGTTTGGTAATAGACATGTTAACAGGATATGATTTGCATAAATGAAACCTGCCACGGTTGTCTTTAACATTGTCCCCACACTATTGGGAAAACTGAAAAAATTTTAGATTGATTTTTGCAACTAGACAGGAGAACTGATAAAAAGAAAGTAAAAAAGTATTGGACCATTTTGAGCAGAATTTGTGTACTAAT
This sequence comes from Solenodon paradoxus, assembly GCA_004363575.1. Lineage (NCBI taxonomy): Eukaryota > Metazoa > Chordata > Mammalia > Eulipotyphla > Solenodontidae > Solenodon > Solenodon paradoxus. The sequence goes on from RJWH01001910.1 coordinate 36,476, forward strand.
CCTTTTAAAATTGACATTAAAATCATATGTGATATGTAGCATTCAAATATTTCTCATCCGTACTTAATGATTGCTCATAACTCATACGTTCAAGATGGAACAATCTGATCTGTACTGAGAAAAATCTGTGTTCTCTTTCTGTCTCTGAAAAACTGAACTTTCAAGAACCCATGAGAACCTTTTCTCAGAACCTTTTCATTGCCTTGAGTTTTGGTCATCTTGTAAAAGCTATAGACCTTATTCCCAGGAAAATATGTTTCTGGATATGTACGTGTGGTTTGGCATGCATTTATAATCACTTTAAGGTAGAAACAAGTTACAGAAGTTTATTTCTCAAAGTTGGATCCAAAAAAAAAGTGAGGGGTAGGTGATAAGATGGACATTTACTAGATGAGAACCAACTGACATAACTTCTGGACTCGCGTTCTCTGAATGTTTGAGGCAGGTAGGGTACTGCTTCTTTGTAATCATCCTAGAAGCCATGAGCTGTTGGTCTGAACTCACAACCATCCCTTCCCCCCCATTTCTTTTTTTTTTTAACTTTTGTTAAATCTGTCAACTTAATCAGTACTTGATCATGTGCAGGGAATGATGGGAGTGCATTTCCTAGGAACCTAACTTTTCTTAGTTTTGGATAACTTGGTGGTTTGACACAGCTGTGGAAGCCAAACTTGGAGATGCCATGGGCAGCACTGGCTACATGAGTTTCGGGGCCCAGGGTGAAATGAAAATGCTGCTCTTCTCATTTAACAAGCACTCAGAATGTCCAGATGGTGACAGTGGAGCACTAAACCAAGAGTGGGACCTTTGAAAGCATGGGGTCTCTGCAACTACACAAACTGGTCATATATGCAGCTAGCCTAGACCATAGGGGACAGAGACACACGATGGATCTCAGTAGCTAAAACAATATTGAAGCTTGCTTAGAGAGAAAAAAAGGGCTGGGTCTTGTTTTTGGAGAGCAGAGTCAGGAAAGACAGAGAGGATGAATGGGAGAGAACTTTACAAAATGTCTCTTTTCTTTCTCCCACATTTTTCTGTGTCTTGAAATGGAAGTTCCAGTTGGGAGTTACCACCCCTTCTTACATAGTCCAGGTAGATAGACTGGGAGAGCAGTGATTTTCTGGGATTCACTGGCAGGGCCAATAGATAGACAAGGTGACCTTTGTATTTGTCCTCCATTCCTTCCTATCCTCCTTCACCAGATAATTCTAACAAGGGGTGGCTGGCTCATTGCTGCTGAGACAAATGCCCAGGTGAGATCAGGGAGCTAGGGGACAAGGGCTAGAATGGGTGAGCCCAGATGTTAGCCCTGGAAATATTCTGCCCCAAGGCACCTCCTCTCCTCCACTTCCTAAAGGAATTCAAGCTAGGACCAAGAACACTGTCCCAAAGGAATAAAATGTGTGTTCTCCAGGGAAAATAAAATTAGATATTTGGGAAACATATGCTTCAAATAAGAAATTAAACTAAAGTTGAAGCCTTACCAAAGGAAGTCAAGTCAATGCAGCAGAACATGAATTTAAATATTACTTGTAAATATTCCTCCAGAGAGAAGAGAAGATTTAAAAATCATGTAATAGGAAAAAAAATTAAATTATGGATTTGACAATATAACTGATGATATTAAAAGGAAAAACAATTAGAAAGACAATTGGAATCAAAATGAGAACAACTGAAGTGCAGATTAATGGTGGTAAACTTTCCTGTGAGACATCAGAAAAGGAAAACATCAGGAAGAGATGGAAGCAATGAAAAACATTGATTGTCATCAAACACAGAAATAAAGTGTCAACATCTATGAAATTGGTTTTCTAAAAGATGAGAAAGGAATAAACAGGAATTCCCAGGATTCAAAAATGATACAAATGCTCAGGATAAAAAGACTACAGGAGTGCTGAACAGGGCAGTTAAGAAAATGAAAATCATTATCCACATATATTATAGTTATTTTAAGAGATGAAGGCAAAATAAAAAATTTAAAGATTCCTGAGAAAAAGATCTGAACAAGTGCCATATTTTTTGAGTGGTCCTAATTCCATTGTTTATTTTGATAGTGATTCCATTCAATATTATTTATACAATATTCTACAATTTTTGTTCAACAACATTTCAGCTTTCCTTAATTCATTGTTTAACAGATTACAGAATATTTTGTGAAATTTTAACATTATTAATGCCATGTGCGCTTTCTAGTAGAATCTTTCATGAACTCAGGAATCTCAGAATATCACATAGCCGTTTAAACACGTGCGTGGCGCATGCACACACAGTGAAGGAACGGATGTTTTCAATAAAGGTAGGCTTCTCAACAGCAGCATTGGATGATGTCATCAAAGTTTTGAAGGACGAGAACCTCGAACTTCGAATTTCATATCCATAAACTATGATTTTGGTAATGAAATTTTCAGTCCCCCTGAATGGAAATGGCCCACTCAAAGTTCCTCTTTGAAGCTCTCGGTGAAGTGCTCTGCCAAAAAGAAGGATCAGTATGGAGGTTATCCCTCCTGAGAATGGGAAATAAAGCTTCTACAGAGTTGATCAAGTTCATTAATGTCGAAAGAAGTGATGATTTTTACAAATTTTATAATTTTGACAGTAAAAATTAACATTAGATGATGTTAAAAAAGTCAAGAGTAAAGGAGATTTAAAGAAAGTGTGCTCAAGTTATAATGCATTTGGGAGACACGGGCATTGATAAATTGAAAGATTCATAGGGAAAAGTTAATATAGTGGGATTTAACAAAATTGGATTAATAATTAGAAGAAAAAAGCGAAGTGTATAAAGTTCAAATGGCAGAGGAAAATTTTATTTAAACAAAATTTGACATAGAGGTTGAAACAGAGATTAAAAACACTATAGTTTAAATACTGATTATGCCACTTATCATTGCATGACCAAAGACAACTAACTTCAATGAATCTTGATTTTATATCTGTAAATCTGAAATGACAATGCCTATGAAGAAAGACTTGTGGGGATGAAATAAGATACTGTTAGTGTTGAGCTTAGTCCAAGCCCAGCCCAGGGAATAATAATCAGTTGTACCTGGTCCAGCTTGGATTCATAGTTCCAGTGCTGATTTAACCCTACTCTGTCTTCAGGACAAAGGATGATGAGTTATTGTTAAGATTTTCCCTCTGACATCTGGATTCCACCAATTAGAGTGACGACTTTCAGTTTCCTTAATTACAACCTGGGACTAGAAAGATCACTATTGTATAAGTTATCATATTAAGTAAGTTAACACATATATGGAAAGTTTAGGTCCTATAAAGTGCTCGAAACATAGATAGCTATATTTTTAGGCTAAGTCTTAGATGGAAGCTTCGAGAACATACCATGTGCTCCATAGAAAATTGTCTCAATATTGTTACAATATAGGGATAACCAATCTTAAAACATTGAAGGCACAATGGCAGTGATCACTAAACCTCTAGATCACTTACCTAGTGTCTCTGAAATGAAAGTCATTCATCAAAGAAAAACTGCAAGATTTACTGGTGTGAAGAAGTTTTCTTGGTCTTGAACTTTGGCATATGATTCACTGGACAGGAATAGAGTAGCTGAAATAGAAAGATGGCTACCAGCTCATTAAACTTACAAATTCTAAGATGTCTGTCCGTGTAGGACACCGTAGCATACTAGGATGGTTTTTACCAGGTGCTTACTTTGGAGAAATAGTCTTGTGTTTATTTACATGCTGCTTTTCATGGATTTAAAATGTTTCTGTTGACTCATCATCAGTAAACAGGTGCCTTGCAAATTTTTCACAGGCACAGTTAATTCATATCTTCCCTTAGAAAGACACTACGTACACCCTCATACTTAAGGGTATTGTATTCAGTCGACCTGGTATTATGTCTCAGTTCACTGACATTGACAAAGTCATTTAACTTTAATCCACCTCTGTTTTTTCAGAAGGTGATCTGTACTATGACACGACTGACAGAACCTATCTCATGGTTTTATTTTGAGGATTAAGTGAGATTAGTCATGTTAAATGCCAAAAGCAGAATAAATGCTTGGTAATTATAAGTGTTAATGACAATTAAGATGGTGATATGATGGTCACAGAAGTTGGATTTATTAAGTGACTGTGGAGACACTTCTCCTATATCCTCCTTCCCATTCCTGCCAAATTAAGAATAAGATATTGCTCTAACTATCCTAATCAGTTAATGTAAATAAACCAAAAGTGTAAACACAATGTGGTATATTTGTTTCTTTCTTTCCTTGAATCATAGTTCACATAAACAATTTTGACTTCACAATACTGCTAAAAGATTAAGGCAGCTGATTTAGTGAGATCCTTATCCAAGGACACAATACACAGGAAAGTGAAGGTCATGTTCTTATGAGATCCAGAGAACATCTTTTTTTCCTCATGATTTCTTTGATGAAATATGGCTCCATGCCAGGTTTCATGCAAGATGTATTAAATTGTCACAGAGCCATGCATATTCTAGCAGAAGATACTAATGGTGATTCTAAAGATGCATTCTTTGTAGCCTTCAGGCAGTAATATACTAGAAACCAATGCCTGACATGAAACTCCCAAGAAGATATGGAGACAGAGTAACATGTCACTAAAAGTGAAACTGCAAATTCATTTTGTAGTATTCTTTAACATTTTGTTGTATGGAAGTGAATAGGGAAAGGGTCCTCAATGTATTTGGCTGGAGGCAATCTTATAAAAATACTGAAAATAAGAAGAAAACAGCATATGAAGAAAAATGGGGGAACAAAATGCCCAGGCAATCACTAGGGTCTAAATTAACCAATCATATCAGCACAGAGTGCTTCCATTAGAAGGTGTGTGATACAATAGATAAGTAACTGAGTATGAACAAGTAGGTAAGACTGAAAGACTAAAATAGCCAGTACATATTTAGTAAGCACTAGACTTCCTGATACTTATCCAGACCCCTGATAATTATTTTACAACTATGAGCTCCTTTTATTCTTTAGAACCTTATGGATTGTTTTCAGATGAGGAAACTGAGGCATGAAAGTTAGGTGGCTTTCCAAAGTTGCATTTGGTAAAATGAAGTGCTGGAATTTGAGCCCAGGAAATCTGGGTGAGCCACCATTCACACGTGAGGGGAGAAGGGGAGGGGACCCAGAGCCCTAAGCTGAACCACTTATAACACTGCCTTCGCTTGAGATAACGTTAGTGAATCTATTTGTGAGTCCCCCTGCCAAAAAAAAAAAAAAAAAAAGACTGTGCTGTGGTAGATTTTATAATTTCTAAGACAAGGGAGCATGTGACTCCATTGTGAATTCTCAATGATTTAGCATATGTCCCAGTTTGTCCAAGACAGTCCTGGCTTATGCCTGAATTCAAGGTGTAATCAGTAATAGTACTCTAAAAAGTGTCTCAATTTGGAAGATAAAGTATATAGTCAACCTCTGTAGACAGTCAAATGATTAATCCCTGGCAAGACAGAACCCTCTTGAAAGCTGAAGTGCTGTGCTAATGACTTCTTACGTACCCTAGATGAGGCGGAGGAGAACTGGTTTTGAAGCAGGAATACTAAGGAAGTGACACCCCTCATATTTAGGAAAAACAAAACAAAACAGAAAAACCAAATAGAAAATAGCAGGATTACCAATGAGGCAGCATAATTAGATTTCGTCAAAACTATTCCAAAGAGGGTATTTTCGTTGAGCTTACTCTGCCAAAGGCATAGCTAGGATAAAAGACAGATTTCCTCTAAGAAAATTTGAAGAGCATTCCTATCATGTCTGGATTGTTTTAATCTCTACCCAGCCCTTATATCCTACTCCTAAATATAAGAAATTGGGGTAGATGGAGTGCAGCTAATTTATGAGTTTGTTCATAGCTTTTGTGGTGAACTTGAATCCGTATCATTAATGTTAATATGTCAGCTCTCAGAGGGAGTTCACATATGGGTTGGATCATCAATAAATTAGTGATAGCAGCTATTAAATTAATGAACTGATGATTAAAATACCTCTTGTGGTGGAGTTAACCCTTCCTTATTTATGACTATGCTTTGTGTTTTTCCTAAAATAAGTGAGTCTTGTCTTTTCATGCTTAAGTAGCTACAAATACACGTGAAGCTACTGAATCCTCTTAGGTATCAGTGGGTATTGCATAATATAATGCATAACACTCAACCTTATTTTATCCTGCCCCCTGGATATCAGACCAGAGGAGGCTGGAAGCCATAGCTTCCTTATGTAACTTGCTATAGTTAATATGACAACATTTCTCTGCAGGCTAATGAAAACTGCTTACTCAGTGTTTGTAAGATGTGGAGCTATGAAACATGAGAACTTAGCCAGTAAGGTCAGAAGTATTTTGCAAATCCATTCTCTTTGCCAGGTAAATTGATCATGAGTTTTTAAGGCCAGAGTCGGAAACCTGTGTCTTTGAGATACCCTTGAGAAGACAAGGGGAGATGGAACTTGGGATAGGCCTGGTTTGTCTACATATGAAACGTAACATAGATTTCCTATTAATAAATATTGCCATACACTGAAAGTATGAAAAAGAATATACTCAATGAGATATAAAGTGTTGACACTTGATCATAGAAATGAACTTCCTCTTGTTAATGTGGATTTTTTTGGGGGTGGTTTAAGGGAAAAGCTCTTGATAAGTGATATACATGTTAGACTTTATTCCTGTATAATACCAGGTAGGCAATTCTTTAGAGAGCTATAGAAACCTGGTTAAGTACCCATTTATTTTTCACTAAGTTTGATTATACTTTATTCCCCATCTGACTTTCCACTGAAAGTTAGTGCTGAGATAAAATAACTTTTTATTTTATTAATGTACATCATGGTCTTGTTTCAAGAATGCTTGAAATAATTGCTTCTATATTGGCTTGAAATTATCAACTGGAAGCCTTTGGGGGAACTTTCTCTTCATCTGGGCTGTTCTCAAGCTTATTGCTTCTGACGCCATTTCTAGTGGAAGTTTATCATCGTGTGTGTGTGTGTTTTACAGTCTTTGTGACAACTTTGTAGGAAGCCAGGAGTGTGGAGTTTAGTTATACTATTCTTGCAAGCCATATGCCTCCCTGTAGGGCCATGCCATTAATCATATTCTTCTTCTCCATCTTCAGAGACAGTTAGGTCCCCATCTGCTCATGGGACTATGCTAGACCTTAGACAAGCAATTTAATGGAAACAAATCTTGTCCTCAGGGGACTTCCTGCTTATTTTGATCAGGGGAATCTGATGACTATAACAAATAACCCTCATCCCTCAGTGGGTTAACACAATAGAGATTCATTTGTCATTCACTTTACAGTTCAGCAGAGGTCAGCAGGGGCTATGCTCCATGCAACCAGGGACCCATGTTCCATCTATCTATGCCTCCTCCAATCCAGGAGGCCTCAGAGGCTTTTCCTACAACCTCTGGCTCCACCCAGCAGACAAAAGGAAAGAGCTGAAGAAAGAATACAGGAGGATTTTAAAGGACTGGTCAGAAATTTATGGTCTCATCTAACTGTAATGGATGGAAAGTTTTACCTCCCTGTATATCAGGCAGGAAAAAGCTAAAATTAGACAAGGTTTTGTGAATACGCAGCTGTCTTCCTCATGCTTCGTACCACCAGAGACACACCATGCAATAAACATGTTTATCTTATAGCATGTTGTGTGTGTGTTATTTCATTTGTAAAGCTGGTGATTAGATAAAATATTTGTGCTCTTAATATATACTGTAGTCTACTTTCAAAGCTACTCAAAATAATTGTTCCTGTATTGTTATTGGTAGGCATATGGCATTTCTGGGATTTAGTTAAATATCAAGAGTACTTATAGGCTGGGTATTTGGAGTCAAATATTTATTGTGTCATGGTAGATGATTAAATAACTCAGGACAATGTATTTGAATACAGCCCCTAAGTGTTTTTCCTGTCTGACAGGTCATTACAAATTCTTTGGTACAACTTTGTCCAGAAATTAGAGCTTTTTCCTTCTTCTCAGGTATAGACTGGACTGAGTGACTTGCTTCTCTTATTATTCTATTTATTTATTAAAGGAGAGAGTCACGCAGAAATGAAGATGAGTAAGCAGGCAGAAAAAGAGAAGAGAAAGAAATATTTTACTCTACCTTTATCTAGCTCTTCTCATTGGTTGTTCGCCTGAATCTGGGAAGTAAACCCAGGTCCTTGAGATGCAAGTGGACTGCACTCTGTGAGAGGAGGCTGACCCAACTGCTACTCCCCCAGTCGTGCCTGAATAGAGTGTTTAAAGGAAATAATATTGACTTTTTAAGCGAAATCTAGCAGATAACCCCTTACCAAGTGATCTAGGTGTTTCTACTACCAGTATCACCAATGTCACATTGATTTCAGGTGCCCCTGATATGATGTGCTGAAGGGTCTTTATCTCTATTGTTTTCCTCTCCTAAGCCCGTTACCTCACTAAAACCATGAGAAAGCATTATACAAACACCTGTGGAACCATAGTCTGCATAATACATATAAAAATTGTGAAGGACATGGAAAGAATGACAAAGCATCACGATTGAAGGAGACCAAAGAGATGTGGCAGCTAAATGCTGAGTGAGATTCTGGAAAAATGACATTAATGAATAAGCAGAAGAAATAGAATTAAATAAACAAAATAAAACTAATAAAATGAAAACCTAATAGTATTATGTCAGTATAAATTTCTTAGTTCTGATAAATGTGGATATGGATAGATAGATATATATGGATGGGTATATAAAGTGTTCATGATAGGGGAGTCTCCGAGAAAGGCATATGGAAACTTTACTGTTTTTCAAATTTGTGTGTATATCAAAATTATTTCAATATAAAATCTAAAAAATAAAAAAAAATCAAATTATAAAATGAAATTAATCTTAGGTTGGAAACAAAGTTTAGAAGAGACACTTTAGATCGTTCCATTTTGCCAAGGGATCAGAGAGTCAAACCATAATCAAATAGTTCAGAGGACATAAATTGTATCAAAATGAAGGGTTCCTGACTCTTAGGCCAATATTCTTATCCCAAATTATTGCTAGGATGTTTATTTGTGGGGAGCGGGGAGAATGCTGGCCTCGCTGTAGCAAGAACACAAAAATAAACTTACATAATACATGCTAGGACTGTTAGTTTTATTTTTTATGATTAATTCTTAATTTATTATGTGCAATCCCCTCATACACTACACATAGACCTCCACATCCCTTGCCTTCTTTCTACAGCATTGCCACCCATAATCTTAATGGAAGATTATGTTATTCCTGGTTTGTAGATGAGTGAAAAGCTACTCGGATAAATTAAACAATCTGCCAAGTTCTCATGGACAGTAATTGGAAAATTCTGAGTTGAAACCTCAGTCTGTCTAATAGCAAAGCTTGAGACCCTTCCAGCATATCCTGGTGCTTCCTTCATTGAGGAGAGGAGAGGAAACCCCTCTGGAAAAGATGAGGGAAATGATATCCTGAAGCAATCATCTGGGTAAATGGCAAGGATTTATTTAACAGTATATCTCAGGGCACCAGAATTGTAATTTCTACTCCCTACATTTCTGATCAGCTGCAACTCTTAAGTGAACAAGTGGTCTGCATTTGGAGGAGCCTGTCTTTGTAAAAGTACTCAAGTACTTATTTAACCCTGAAATAAGTTAGTGTGATTAAAATATTTAGTTGAATGATATGTGAATCTGGTGACACACTGGTGTTCTATTGTGTTTCAACCCTGAGTCTATATAATAATCCCACCATCCCCTTCTTCTGTAATGCATTGCATTTATTATTTCTACCTCCCATCACAGCTTTGGAAGGACAATATAATCTCCATGTTACAGATGAGGAAACTGAAACTTTTGCCTGCCTCGCACCTCTGTGCCAAATATAAAACTAGTACAATTGATATGGAACAGTATAAAAACATATTCGTATTAAAAAGCATTGCCAAAGGCAGGCATGTCCCTTCTAACAGATTTCTATCACCAATCCATACCATACACTGAGCAGCCATCTCCAGGTGTATTATGTAACAAAGCTCCTATGAAATTAGAGACTTTTCAACAGTTGATTGCTGCAAACAGTAGAATGTGAGGAAGGAAATGGATTGCAATTCAACTTGTGGAATTCTTCACTTTTCCATTCCTCACTCAGTCTCCTCTTGGGATGAGGCTATGGCTTCTTGGTTCTATTTGTGTCCCCGTGATTCTACCTGGACCCACCTGGATGGTCCTTGGTGACATGAACAAGACACAGACACCACACCTTTTTCACTTTCTGGTTAAGGCCTTAGGAACATTTTACTGGACTTAGGTCTTTGACCCATGAGCAATGACTATGGCCTTGAGACGTTTTCTTCGCTTTCTCCTCACCAACCACAACTCCATCATTTATTAGTAGAGCTGAACAGAGACCTTTGTGATCTCCAAACTCCTTACTGAGCTTATGTTGTTCAGAGGCGCTCTGGACTCAAAATTCTTGTGAATTCACATGTATCAACACGTTTCTCTCCTTGATAACATGCCAGTTGACAAGGGTTACCCATATGATTATTTTAATTATTGTTTTGCTCTTTCTATTTGTATGGGTATCGCTTTTGCTTTACTTTGGGGAAGTTACAGAGGAAACCTCTCCTGGTCAAATACTAAATAGAAATGAAACAATCTACTCTAATAAAATGCAGACTGTTATTTCTTTTGCCTCCCAGTTAATGTTCGACTTGAGTTAATTTCTTGCTCATAACAGCTGATTTAGTGTCTTGAGTATTTCACTGGCATAACTGTAAAAGGAAGCACACCAAATTAGAGAAACTGAACCAGGCATAACCAAATTGTTACAGGTGCTTTAATGAAACTGTCTCATGTATGTAAGTTGAAATCAAGTTTGGAACAGTAGTGAGACACATATATTCGATTTCATTAGTTATTTATCAAAAAACAAGTTACACTCCAGGAAAAGCTAATAGCTGTCCCTGTATAGTGACCAATAGTCTACTTCATCCTCTTCAGTGTGGTTCATGCTTATGAATATTGAGAATATAGTTTAATCAACTATAATCAGTCTGACACTTATTTAGCTTCTATTAAGTACCAATTATAATGCAGAAAACTAGGGAAGTAAATTAGGCATTGTTTTTGCCCTCTTTACGAACAACAAACAGGTAAACAGAAGTTATACCTCAATAGCTGTTCATACAAACTACAGAGAAAGGAGAAATTAACCAGAGATGCTGGACTTTGGAGATTTGACAGAAATGCACCTAGAAGAAAGGTATTTGCAGAACATTTTTAATGCAACAAGTAAAGCATATGTGGAAACATTATAGTGAATTAAAAGGACATATTCAGGTAATTCTAAAGAGCTGCTTCTAATTGCTAGAGATACAAGGGTCAGGGCCGAGGATGGAGACATGGCAGGGAACATTGCTGAAGAGAGCAATAGAGATCATGAAGAACAAGTCAGAATTCATAAGTACTCAGCACCCTCTAGGTACTATATGGGATACAAAAATCTTCTTGGAACTTGCGTTGCTCTATTTATGATCAGAGAAGAGAAACTGACATATGAAGCAATGAAAACACAAGTAAGAAGTCATGGTGCACTGTTGATTCTAAGTGAAGCATTCAAAGGTGCAGAGATCAGCAGAGTCTCAAAGAAAGAATTCGGAGAAAGTCGGATTTGAGCTGCTTTTTGAAGAAGGGGAAGGCTTAGCTCGAGTTCTTAACCGACCAGTACAACCCCCTAGTGGACATTTGGAAATGTGTAATTTTACTTTTAAATGTCACAAGTGGGAGGAGAGAGAGGGTCTCTTTAGGTATTTACTGGACCAGGGATACAAAATGCCTTATGATGCAGAGAAGAGAACTATTTAATGAAGAATTACACCTCTCAAAAGTCTAATAGTGCCTTCATTCAGAAGCACTACTAGCTTAAGCAGTAGGTAGAGATTCCAGATGATGAGGACAAAACAAATAAAAATGATAAGTATACATCACTCTTGGTTATTACTAAGATTTAATCAAATGATTCAGAAATAGAGTATTTTATTTTTTAAATTTGCTTTCTCACTTTATTTCAGAAAACATATAATTAGATATCTCTTTTTACAGAATTGTAATCTCAAGTGTTATTAAGGATTAGATAGTGAATAGAAATAGATAAATCAGTCATTTAACCCATGCTACCTTCCCCCAACCCTTCATTCCCTTGCTGCAAGGCCATTTGAGATGCACGGGGCTCATCACCATAGTTCTCTCACCAAGTGGTATGTACCTATTTTCTAAGTTTCTGACCATGTATCAGTGGGTGAATCATAGTCTCTTGACTTCAACTATTCATGTCCTTTTTCTTCTTACATCACAGCTGCTGCCAACTCTTGGATTTTGTTTTCTGTCCTCTTTCGACCTCTTCCATCATCACCAATTGCCAAATCTCCAATTTTATTTTCAAACTCCCCAGGATTGGGTATCTGATCAGTTTGTGTTATGGCTCCTTCCCTGATGAGCAAACCCTTAGTCCACCTAGAGGGTCACTGACTGACTTTTTTGGGTGCTTGCCTTAGAGCTTAGAATTAGGTCATCAGTTGGTTGTTGATGTCAGAAGCACCGAGCAGGTGTGCTCATGCGCAGGGAACAGGGCCACAGCCTTAATAACAAATGCAGTAGGTTTCCAACAATTGCTCTGGCTAAACTAAAACAAGGAGACTCAGGTGAAAGTAGGACTGCAAGTTTTGATATTCATAGTATAATCAAACAATGTGTTCCCACAAAACATTGATGAACACACAGTGTATAGTAAACTGTCACTATTTGGGCCTCTTCTGTCATGCACACACACACAGCAGTTACTTTTCCAATTCAAGTGACACTAATTTCACATATAAAGGTCATGGCTTTAGCTGTCACTTCATAGTCAACAACTACAAAATTTAACTCATAGACTTCTCCCAGCATGAAATTATCCTCCAAGCTTCTCTATTTCTAACCATAATATTAGAGATTTTTATAAGGCGTGTAGAACTAATTGCTAAGGGGAATAGATCATGGCTATGAATTCCAGATATCCTAGGCTCCACTTGTTGGAATGCCCCAGGGTCAAGATTGATGGAGAGAAATATCTTAATAACCATATAAAATGAAATTTATAACTTGATGGTCTGCCAGATAAAATGGGCTGAGAAATGAATTTCATTTTGACAAGCACTGTTTTGTAAGCATCTGAAATAGAATGCATATAAGTAGGGCACGTGAAATAGAGATTTTAGCAGTTTCCACCAGTCCACAAAGGTCTACCAATGAAAAAAAGCCATAGATGAGTGCCATCTCACAAGAGTTGAAGTACAGGAAGAACCCCAGGGAAGAGTAGGGGTGATGGGGGCTTGTGATTTTAAATACTCACATCTCTTTTCAGGTGGTAATGCTCATCAGCCTCTGTGTAACACCTGCAGTCCCATGGCTGTCTCTTTCACCTGTATGTTGGACTGGTCTAGTGGGATAAATAAATGTGCACTTATGAGTCTAATTAAAATACACACTGTCACCAACACCATACTGAAAGCCCCATTAAGTATCTTATGAATGCCCAAGAGCACTCCTGCCCATGTTTGGAGTGACACATTTTGGCTCGACTAGTGACAATTAGGATCAAACGCAGGACACTGGAGAATATGCATTGCATCCCATATGGGCTAGTATGTAGGTAGATTGTTCCCCAGGTGCTCAAAGCTCAATGAAAAAGCTCTGAGTATGAATTAGATGAAAATGATGGAGAATGCAAATTAGCACACTATGGATGGATCTGCATCATGTGTGGCTGCATTATGGATTGGATTCAACTGTCATATGGTTATGTATTATTCATGATCAAATTCAGGGTAAAGACACCAGATGGCAAAGGCATATTCATGGTCAGATCATAGTTGTTAGATTAGTTATAAATCTACATAATAATTGGATAATAATAATTTCGACTGCTCTCAAAAGGATATTCTGTAGATCATCTAATCAAAAGTATTTAAAATAAGGTACATAGGGTTATTGGTGACATTAAATATTTTATGTTGCTATAAGTTATTTTCCAAAAAGATTTCTAGTAACATCAACATTTTGTTTTCTAATCTGTGGTTTGGTCTTAATGTTTGATATAGTGAGTGGTAACAACACCATTTCTTTAAAGGATGGCACATGATTTACATGAACTCGAATGTCAAGGGACCAGCAAAGTTCTGTTAGACAGTAAAAATGTTTTTGTCTGTATAACTATAGCTCATCATGTATAAAAAGACTCTTTAAACCAAGTTCTACTTAAATGTCATCAGTATCTCTGTGGACTAGACATTTTCTGATTGCCCGTCTGGTTCTCCTCCCGGTCCTATTCCATCCTGCATTGTGTTTGGTGAGATTAACCTTAAGGATTACATTAGTGAGATCTCTCATCTTCCTGATTCCAGCTGGTCGGCCAATGAGAAGCATCTTGGGCAGCATCAGGGTGGGAAGCGGTCAGAGAATATTCTCTTGGATCTCTCTCTGAAAGATCTCAGGTTGGCTACCTCCATAGGTGATCCTCTCCACATACCTTTCTCTCTGGGTTATGGAAAATTCATGGATGATTGAGGGTTCCTGCCATAGTCCCAGGGTTGTTTGATGGGGTCTTTGTGTCTTTCTCCACCCTGTCTACCTTTTGTAAATAGTTACTTTATTGAGTTCTCCTTAAATACCCATACTGAATGTGCCATCTGTTTTCTTCAGTGATCCAGGCTGAAATATACACTAAGCACAGAATTATAGAATTAAAGAATATTTTAGTTGCAATTGATGATAGATATGAGGTATTCAGTCTTTCTCATATGACTATGAGGAGACAGAGAGATGTAAAGGGATTTGTTCAAAGTCATAAATTATCTCACACAGACTGAGACTAGAATCTAGATCTGGATCCCTCCAGCATCTTTTATGCAACAGATCTCTCTGCAAAAGATCTTGGTCACTACAGAAGGTATTCACTGAAGATGTCTGTCTAGGACAGTTAGCCCTGTGGGGTTACCAGTAGCAGTTTTCTCTATACAGCAGTTCCAGGAAAGGGCTTAGTAAGGAGATGGGTGGTATTGAAAATCCAGAGAGCCATTATTTTGGAGAGAAGTTTCCAAAGATCCTAGTTAAACATGGCTCCTTGAATTTTATCCATTGGGAGCAATGATTAAAGAGAGAAATGCTGGAGGTGGGATCTTCAGCTCTCAGTGAACACAAGTTCTCTGTAGATAGGTGGAGGGGACTGACAAGGGGAAGGCTACAATTAGGACACACAGGTGTCACTCCACAGGCAGGAGGGAATATAAACAAGGGTAAAATAACTACCATGAATCGAATGCCTATATGCCATGAATTGCAGGAGGATTTTACACTCATTATTTTATATAATTCCAGCCATAAATCTCATTTTGAAGAACATTTAAGCAAAAAGAAGTTATACCTATAGTGAGTGGGAAACAAACCCCAAAGGACACTGAAAGTTTAGTACACATTGAGTGCTCAGCCATATAGTGACAAAGATCCTAAGATGTTTGTATTTGCCCATCACTGAGACAGATGCTGGGCATCAGTGAGAAAAGAAGATTCAGAAATAAGCACCATGGGCTAGAATGACCAAGTTGTTGTTGTGATGGTGCCTGTACCCTCTGGGCTGTGAGACTGTGGGTGAGGGAAAGTACTGAGATGAAGAGAATACAGCTTTAGAGTGTTATGATTTTAATAGATAGGGTACCTCAGAGGTACAGAGGAGTAGCAATAAAGGTTTGGAAGAGGAAGTAACACCTGGTTTAAGTCGGATAAAGGATGAAGAGGACTAGGCAGATGAAGTGGAAGGGGATTGCATTTCAGGTAGAGTGAACTCCTAGTAAGCAGTTTATTGAAGTTGATCATAGAGGTTAGAGGAAAGTGGAACAGTGGGTCTGCAAAGCGAAATCAAGGACTGGCGATCATGTTAAAGAATTTGGCATTTTTTTCCCCTCCGAACATTAAAGAGATAGTAAGGGTTTTAAATAGGATGTTATGACCAGATTTTTCAGGGCTTGCTGACTCTTGACAGAGATGGCTCTCTGTTCTGGAATTGCTAGTTGAATGAAAAGACTGTTTTATGAGAGTAGGTGAATAAAGCAACCCTGCGAGGTTGAGCTCACAGGGGCCCATGGGTGTTAATTATCGTTGACTGAGAGCCAGGCTTCTCCAGGGATTCCTGTTGTTCTGTGTCACTGACAGTGCCTTGCTGTGTTTGCCAGTCTATTTGGCTCTCTGCCTAGCCCCAGGTAATTTGTACTTACTTTTTCATCTTGCTTCCTTTAGAGTTTTGTCTTATTTTAAAGGAGAACCCAAAATATTGTTCAGCAGAGGTGCTGAATTGTTTTCCTCGTGTGCTGTTATAAGTAGTTACCATCTCTTTTTAACCTCTGTGTTTTGTTTGCTTCTCTTTTTCCCGTTCAATATATCCTGTTCCTGAGTTGGGACAATAATAGCTCACATAATTGGCTGTCTTGGATGGATTTGGAAAAAGTGACCTTGATTTTAGAACTTTCCCTATGATGTAATCAGAACTTGATGAACTTTAGGACCTAGAGCATTCATAATAAAGGAATTTCCAGGCATGAAAAAGGCAGAGAAGATTTGTAAAATGTAATGGATGCAGGACTTAGACCTTATCTGTGTATGATTAAACTGTCCAGAGAAGTTACTTAAATATGCTTAATAAATTAAAGAGGGGAAATATTTGGGTTTTTTTGATTATGTATCTAGTTTGCATTGCTATATAATTTTAGGATATTGAATGCACACCTCAGTGTACCTGTCAACCCACACCCACCACCAGAGTTCCAGTGCCCTCCTGTGTAACCGTATTAGCACTTAAGATTGAAACAAGAATTTCATCTAATATATACCCGTATATGAGAATTTCTCCATTTCTTTCCTTCCTCTCCTCTTTCATTTCACTCTATTAAAAATGCTGGTGACAAACCACTACATTGATTTTAGAGCTCACTAATGATGGCATTCTAACCAGCAGTTTGAGAAACACAGTTGTAGAGGACTTAAAGCAAAATATACTTGCCCAAACATCCTGCTATGAAGAAGAAACTAATTTTACCACAACTATGGCATTAACTAGTCCTTAACTAATTTCTGGAGCTGTCTGAGGATTGTTGAAGATTTCCACAGAGGCTTGCTTCATTGGAAAGGTAGCAATAGAATTTCTTTTACAAAAGCCATATCTTTATGTGGCTATGAGATGGTAAACTCTTGAATTCCACTGTATTTGGGAGACTGTTTAGAAGTAGTTGATAGTCATGTAATGGTTCCTTCCCATGAGAAATCTATTTTCAGTGCAAACTCTAACCAGAGAGTTATTCCTCTGACTAAAACAAATGCTATGGCAAATTTGTAGCTGATCACTACTTCTGAAATAGCTGACTAGAATTCAACATGCTGGGATCCAAGGAACAAAGCCACTGGACCAGAGACATGGAAAAGGTGCCATTCCTGTGTCCTAAAGCAACTAGAAGCTTGAATTTTTCAGAAGCCATCAAAGGGAGCAGTTCCACTTAGCATTACTGTTAATTACATCTTAGTTCTGATACTTGAGAACTTTTCATGTGTGTTAGTGGAGGCATAAAACCCTTTTCAGTCCCAGCTGGTATGGAATAAAACATGCAAATGATGGTATCCTGGGAAAAGGTACACAACAGTAAAGTAGTGGAGATAAATCTAGATAAAACAGACCACAACAAAGTCATGTCCTATCCTTCCAGACTGAGATGTTTCCCTCAATTCCTTAAGGGGGGAAGAATTAGGAGTTATTATCAGAACCTCAATATAGGTGTTTTTTGTATGCAATCACATTTCAGATAAATGAGCAATCAACATTATATAGCTTTCTTTCTGCACCGTGGACTCCATCATTCTCATCAAACCATTTGTGTGGCCCTATAAATTTTAAGTTTCTGACTCATATCAAAACAAACATTCTCTGTCTTCCATGTTGCCAGGGAGTGTAGTTTTTGCTTTACATTCAGAAAATATAAGTTCTAAAAATATTTTCCCTCCTGCTGTAGTCTGAATGTTTGTGTGCCCCCTCCCTAAATTCATATGCTGAATTCCTAACATCCAAATGTACTGATTTTAGTAGATGGGGACTTTTTGGAGGGGCTCAAGTCTTGTGGGTTGAACCCTCACGAATGGGATTGGTGCCTTTATAAAAGAGACTCTAGAGAGAGCCCTAACCCTGTTATGCTGAGGTTCAAGTTCTGGCAGAGTAATGCCCTGCCTGGTTCATAGTCCAAGGAAATCATGAGGAGACACAGGCGGCAAAGATACGGCCTTTATTGTAGTCACACCTGGCCTTCCAACAGCGGCCAGTAGGGCATGTCTCTGCCTCCATTGTGGCAGCTGGTTGGGCATGTTTCTGGAAATCTACTTCGCTGTCAGCATGCAGGGGGGCTCTTTTAAAAGGGTTTTTCAGCAGAGGGAGGATAGAGAGTCGGCAAGAACAGCCAAGTGAGCAAGAACAGCCAAGTGAGCAAGAACAAAGAACAGTCAAGTAGACAAGGACAGCAAAGTTCTAGGTCAGGGCATCTTAGCTACAGTCAGCATGGGTGGAGGTAGTATCATCCCAGAAAGTCCATATTACATTCAAGTCCATGCTCAGTGCTAGTCAGTTGCTGAGCCCACTCTCAAGCTGAGGCATGGGGCATGTTCTCATGCTACCCTACAAACCCCTCCTGCCAGGTGAGGATACATTGTAAAGTGTGAAACCCAGAGGAGGATCCATCTCCACCCATGTTGGCAACTTGACCTTGGACTTCCCTCCTCCAGAAACATGAGCATACACTTCTGCTGTGTATAAGCTACTCAGTCTATGATATTATGTTATAGCAGCCTGAATGGACCGAAATGCTTCCTCAGAACACGGGTTACTGATATTCTGCAATAGTTTTTAAGATGTGAACTCACAAATGCATGTTCTCCATGCTTGTTCTCTGCAATTTAGTGGAGTAGACAGTGTTTGCTTGCCAAGTCCCTCTGTTCTCTCTTTCTAAGGATCTATTCTTTTTCAATCTCACCTTCCCCAGGAACCCTGTTCTTGATGAGGTACTTTTACTATGGGCTGGCTTTTAAGAATTTTTGCTAAAATGTTAACGAGTTAGGGAGAATACCACTTCTGGAAAACAAAAGTCCTTCTATGTTTTAACCCACAGGTTAGACATAATTAGGCCAACACTTCGTGTTTCAATCTAGGTGAAGGATTTAAGGCTCAAAGATGTTATTAACTTGTCCTTGTTCTTGCTAAAAAGGAAGTAATCTACCATCCAGATTTTTAAGATTCTTGGTCCGTCATTGAGATAACATATTTTTCTAGTGGGGAGAAGGGCAGGGTTGTTTCTGAGCTTTCTGTTTTTCGTGAATTGTTTGTGAATTTTTTCTGAAATGTACTAGAGCACTCAACAGTGATTTATAAAATACTTTGAGAATAAAAAGGAAACAGGATTGAAACACTTCAATTGACTATATTGTTTTGTTGCTTTCCTAGAAATTCGTGAGGTACTCAGATTAAACAGTAGAAGAAAATGGGAAGAGAAAAGAGCTAATAAATTTTGAAAGCTTATTGATTTCAAGGGTCTATGCATGCCATCTCACTTAGTTCTCGCAGTCAACATTTTAGTTCAGTAGTCTTAACTATATTTTATAGAACAGGGAATAGAGGATATACTATTTTGTTCATGGCTGCATTGATCATAAAAGCAGAATTTGGCTTAGTTTCTGCTGTTTCTGTAGACCATACTTTTTCTACTAGTCACTGAAAACACCCAATTTTCACAAAGTTTACAATTAAGGTGGCCACAGAATTCCACAGAATGAAAGCTTTAGTATGTAAGGGAAAGGATGAGAACAATTGTTGATAATGCACTAGAGAAAAAACCATTATACCTGGGGGAAGGGGAGGAATAAGGAATATATTTGACCCTAAACTGCAGAGGGGAGTTGGGGAATGGGGTTAGGGGTGGGAAGAGGGGAGCAGAAGCACTAAGATGATCATCCCTGAGAAAACTTAGTCGGCTGTGAGTACCTAGAAACAATGATGCTCGAGACAATGAAAATGACTACTGCTAAAGTGCAGATAGTGATTTTCAAACACTGTTCTTTAATACAAGAAACCATGTTTCTGACCTATCCAGGATCAAGGCAGGGAAAACATAGGATGATCATGGAATGTTTGGTGGTGTCATAAATAAGTGGGGGTGGGAAGGTTAGTGTCATGTCAGAAAAGCACAAGGGTCAAAAGAGTTCCATTGGCCAATTCTGAAGTAATTTGAACAACAAAATATATGATGACTCATAACCCAATGGCTGAAGTAAATATCCATGAGTCTATATTGATATAAATAAATAACAATAATTATATACATGAAGAAGGGTTATATTGTCCTTATAGAAGAATTCCAAAGTGTAAATGTTGAGGGAATGAGGAAAGTAGAAAAGTCACCGTTAGTGAAAGTCACCACAAAAATTGCCAGTCAGGATCCACTGAGGTATGCTAAAAATCAGTAAATGAAAGTTTGAACAGAAGCAGGATAGTCTTAGGGTCTCAAAGTATCTTTCTCTAAATATTTATCACTTGCAATGGGGAAAAAGTAAGTCTACAGTGGAGAAATCTGGAAGCACCACCTTTACCAATTGACCTCCAGGAATAATGAATTAACGTCATGTCATTCCTGATACTCTGCACTGAGGAGTGCACACCTCTTCTCTAGTATTCTTCCAAATAGAGTATAACTTCAATTGAATTATAATATACTTCTTACTGCATCAAAACATAAAGTTCTTAACATCTCATAGCCACATTAAATGTATCTAAGCATACTGTAAGCTATTTAAGAATGTCAAATGTATTTTTATTCATTTTTGTCCCTTTAAAAAGGATGTAAACTAGAATATAATCAAAGCCTTAAAAAGGAAAAAAATATGCCAGCCATAAGTGCTAGTATAATACTAATTATTGAATATATGTCTGAGTTTCCTTGCTCCCAAGGTAAAAAGAGAATCACAAGGATTAAAAAAAAATTTGTGAGAGAGATTTCCCTGCTATTATATTTTTTTGCACCACTCTCAATGTAGGTTTCAAAAGAGGGTTAAAAGCCACCTAGAATTCCACTCCCAATATATAGTTTTACTTTGAATGTTGATTCTTGTCATGTTTAAACACATATTTCATAAAATGACAATCTCATTTGTATTGTTTTATTCGCTTGTGTCATAAACATCTTCCTTCTTTCTAGTCTGGAAAAGGTGTTGTTTTAATGTTTGTGTAAGACACTATAATGGAAAAATGCCATAATGTACTCATGCAATTCCCTATTTTGGACATTCAGGCACTAGTGTTTCTTGGCACTGTATTCTGGAGGACTTTTTTAACATGGTGATTCCCCCAAAGGGGAAATGGGATAATGAGACAGTGTTATCGACAGCACCTTTACAGTGTGCAGAAGGGAATTTCATGTGAACATTTTCACGATCACTCTCCATAAGAAGTGAGGGTATGGCTCCAAAATGTAAGCCAGTAAAGTAAATTGACCAATTACTCAGTTATTGTAGTAGTGAGTTGTAGGTATCATATATGTTTGTGTTTCTACCCTTGTTTAACTTTGAACCTTTCACATGAACTGAAGCTCAATGAATGCACGGTGATGTAAACATGTTTTCATCCTGCCATTATTCCGTCTCATGCTTTCACTTTGCAGGGACATCCACCTCACAACCATTTCATTTCTAAGCTTTAATATCAGAGGCATGTAATGTTAAACAAACTATATGCAACAGAGGAAATACAAGAATGCACTAGGTGTTAGGGAGGAAAAGCAAAATAAAAACAATTCTCAAAGAGGAAAAGAACAAAATTTAAAAATATATTTAGCAGTGGAATTAATAGTCTTCATAACCCATGCTTTCCTATTCCTCCCCTCAAATCTAAGTGAAAAATTAGCAAGCTTTCAGTGTTCTTAGCTTGATTATGTATGTAACTAGAAATTATTCTGTTGGGCTATGAGAAACTCACTCAGCTCTAATAAAAAATATTTATAAAGGAGTCAACTTCTATATCTGCCAGTTTTTCAATAATAAATATATTGATCTTACAGATTTTTTATCTTTAGGAATTAATGTAATTGTTTGCTCTTCTCCAAAAGGTAGTTCTATAATATTAGCAAGGATTGGGAAAGACGTCTTCCATATTAGATATATACCCAACTCTCATTTGTGTAACCAAAGGGTGCATATCACTGGCAACTCTTGTCCTTTGGCTTTGGATCATCTTGCATGCTTTTTTGTTAATTAGTAAATTATTTTCACTTCTTGACAGTGTACACCTTGACAAAAGGTTTATGTGCCTGGGAGAATGGTTATCAGTGGCAAATAGCTTGTGTCTGAAATATGGCTGTTGGCAATCTACTTGAAGATAATTGGAAGTTTACTGTGTTCTTTTTATTTATGGGTTTCCAGGGAAAATAAAGAAACTGAGTTTTCTTAAGGGCCAAGTGTCTGTTGATTTATTTAAAACTACTTTTTTGAACGTACTGTTTTAAGCTCAAAAACATCATCAAGGAGTTTTTCATCTTCAGCTATTCGTTTTCCTTTTAAATAATTTTTCTTTCTTTTATGTTCTTCATATTAATGATTTAAAAAATTAGCAATTTCCCATTTTTGTAAGTATTTCCAGTTTTAGTTTTTCTAGCCATGAAATAGTTTTTTAAATTTTCTTTCTCTAAGTCTTAGAATTCTCCAATGACTTAAATCAAAACTTCTATTTCCTTTCTATAATAAACTCTGAGATGAAATAATAATGTCTTGGTGTTCTGTAGTTTCAAAGCTTTATGTAGGATACTAAATGGAATTTTTCTACTTGCTCTTCTTGTTTATATGTAAGTTGTTCCATCTATATTTTATCAACTCTGAAAAAGTATCAGCTATTATCTCTTCAAATATTGCTTTTCCTATTATTATTCATAATCTATTTTTCTGGAACTCTGATTAAATAAATGTAGGGCATTCTCATCTACCCTTTATTTACTTTAGCTCCTCTTTCAAATGTCCCCATATCTTTGTCTATGGGTAATTTCTTTATATGTGTCTTCTGGCCCACCAATTCTTTTCTCAGTTGTGTCTTGTATACTAATATGTCCATACCATTGTAATGTACATTTTCACAATTATTTTTACTTGTATATATTATTTATAACATATTTCATCTTGTACTGTCATTTACCTAAACTTACTAGTTGCTTCCCAGGTGTTCAAGCCCAGGCTGAATAACAACCTGCCTAGTAGTTTGCAGTAATTGGGTATAGTAGAATATAGACATTTTGTCAATAGCATGTCCAAATTCTTCAGGAATTCTGATTCATGAGCATGGACATGTTTGCCCAGACTGACCTTCTCCTAAACCATACATATAACACAAATCACATGTAACCCAGACATTTTCTTATACTTTAAAAGCGCTTGCTTACCAACTGAATGGTTGCTCCCAAATGTTTGACAATGCAAGACTCAAATTAACACCATAGAAACATGACAAACTAATACTTGTCACTGACCTTTCTAGTGAGCTGTAAACTGTCACAATCATAAATGTGAAAAAGATGTGATCATCATAGCATGAGTTTTTCACTTTGTTTAGCTGAGTTATAAGGATACCTCTGAGATCTTTCTAAAGCCACTATGAGGATCAAGTTCTGTTAGATGTATTTAGACTCGACAAAATATTTCATTCGAATAAAATGTTCTGGTTTTAAGCAATAACTTGAAAGCCAGTCATTTGGAAACATACAGGTTTTAATGTGAGAAATTCTTGTGTCGTACCCTAGCTTGGTTATGTTAATAATAAATATTAGCGACTATACAATTAGTATTTTGTGAAAAGCAATATTTGATGAATTTAATAATTAGTTGAATTAATATTCAAGGACTTCTAGCTTTTATTTCGAACCAGGATATGGCTATGCTTTTACTTAGGCCCTCGTCACAGCACCATGCTGAGGTCACTGTATATTCGTTCTCCGAGGGAGGAAAATGAGCTTTGGGCAGTTTGATGAGGAGCAATGTTCATTCAGCTGAAATGGAAGAATAGAGTTTTGAACATGGTGTTCAGAGTCGGCGTATAATATTCTTTCTGTTAAACCTGAACTCTCTCCTCCAGTATCAAAAAGGATCACGCTGATCATGATTTAGAATGCCATTAAATTTTTTAGATCTATAGATTGTATAGTTTGTAGAAAACTTGCATTATTAAATGACTACCCAGTGTTATCCTTCTGAATCAATATTCATGTGATTAAGTGATCAGAAGAAGTTTAGAGGCCCTTTGAGTACTTTGAAGTACTTTGATTGCTTACTGCCTGAACTCTGGGGGACTGATTGCTGCATTATCCATTTAGCCTTCAGGAATGAAGGAATATGCCTTACCACCTCCGCCTTTGAGTAGTCTAGCATTGCTTTCCTATAATTATTTCTGTAGGTGAATGACATCAATGAGCATTCTTTCACAGAAGGTGAGTAACTCCAGATAAATATACTATTATAGTAAATCATATCAAGTAGTGTTTGTATCCCTGCCTACACAGCTGAATTAAGCAAATTCCTTATTTTTTTTTCAAGTTTTAAAGTATTTTATAATTCACAAACAGGTTTTAGGTTACTGAGAATAGCAACATAGAATCACTACACTGGAGATTTTTCATCTGCTTGGTGAACTGGCATCAATTTGTAATTCTCTCCTCACTCAAATTTTTCTTTTAATATTTCCCAATAAAATATCCATGGAGGACCTGTCTCCTTTCCTTTTACTTCCTATAATATTATTGCTGTTTATGAAACACCATTTTGTATCTGGCACTTTACATAGATTATTTCACTGAATCTTTATTACCACTCATATTCCGTCTTCAAGATGAGAAATCTGAAGCTAAGGAAGTTGAAACTGTCCACCTAAAAATTCACTACCTGTCCATGAAGAAACTAAAATCAATTCGCAGATTTTGCTAACTGTAAAGGTAAAACTCCTTCCCTACATAAATGTAAGTAGGCCCAAATCTCAAACAATTCCATTAATTAAGTGCAGGGTTACCAGTATACAGGAGAACACCATTTAAGGCGCAGTGGAAATAATAGGATAAATACAGTAATAACTAACATTTATTGAGAGTTTATATGTGCTAGGTGACATGTAGCACTTCACAGGTATTAACTAACTTAATAAGAACAAAAACCCTTTAGGTAATAATGTTTTAATACCTAAATTATAGAGGAGGAAATTGAGGTATATATTTAAGTCACAATCACAACATTGTACATTTAGTCATTGGGGAGACTTGAATTTTGTCTTCATTCTGTGTGACTATTCACCCCTACATACAGTAATTTCGTCCTAATCATTCCCTTATTTAGTTGAATCTTTTATGTCAATCTGGCAGATTTTCTTCACAGGGCTTGCAAATAATGCTTAAGTTTAGTTTACAACATGTATTTTTCAGTCTTTTAAGACAAATCATCTTGATTCTCTTTTTAAAAATGTTATTTTCAAGTACTTTAAATTTTACAGATGTATTATTTACAGATTCTTAAAAAATTCTGATTGTGGGAAATTCACATTTTTAAACTAAGTTTTTGTTGTGATTTTTCAGACATAAGTCATTAAACCCCTATCTATCATAAGCCTGGTTTTAGCTACTTTCTATATATTTTCATTCTTTTACTTTAGGCATTTACACAATTTAAATATCTTTTTTTGTGTGTGTATTGAACTCTATGCTAGATATTTTTAAGTGAGCTTTTAGCAACATGGACCACACCTGATGTTTCCATTGTAGTTGTGAGTGTCCTCATCTGGGGATCAATCCAACATTAGAAGAGAACCCATCAAGGCTCTTCTTTTGCTGAGCTGGCCTCTCCATTATCCCTCTTTCTGTGACTTAAGTTCCATTTAAAACAAATGTGACACTTGAGAGAAGTAGTGTATAACATGAAGCAATGTAGTATCCCCAACACTGTTGGAAGGTCTCAGTGTATCTGTGTTGCTGTTATAAGTATTGGGAGACCTCTGCAGAGAAAGGATTCGCATCATTGACAGAACCAGAGAGCAGACCATGTTGATAAAACATGGAGAGTCTCTTCAGGTTCTGGAAATTGACCAGTACAACTTTTCCTCTACTGAGAGTAACTTTTGTATAGATGTGGTTGAGTCATTATTGAGCTCAAAGAAGGTTCTGTTCATAATCATGTCCACATTGAAGGTTTATACTGGACTCTATTTGTCCAAAATGATTTTGTTCACTGTTATGTCCACTTTCTGGAAATTTCTTATCCTTTGACTCTATTTGTGATGCTCAAGAGTTTGTGAGAAGCTGTTTCTTGTTTAAATAAAAATGTCATGAAAACAATAACTCTTATTATATACTGTTTAGGTAAGTTGTGCAGGCACTATTCTAAGTGATTTACACATAGTGACTAAGTTAATCCTTAACACAGCAAATGGCAGGTGGGCAATAGAGGTACAGGGACGTGCTGACCAAGGTGTACAGTGAATATAGAAAGATACTGGCATTTGAAACAAGGTAGGCTTCTACTGAACTCTGTTTTCAACCATTATGCCATGTAGCATCACATTTATCTATTAACACAAATTGAATGCATTAAAATCAGTTCAGGATGTTTCCAGACTGTAAAAGAGTAAACCTAGTAGGGTCTATTTTATTATTATAGCACCAATAGTTCATTCACCCATTTAGCAAACATCTATTGAGCTCTTGCTGTGTCTTTGTCACAAAGTGAGGCATATATGATAAAATTTAAAAAAGACCCCTGTTTTTTTGACACATTCAGCCTACATAGGAACTCATACTTTTAAATCTGTGATTGCAGGAAAGTAAGCATGATGGGGATATGGTAGAGTTATTCCAAAAAATGAAGGATTTAAACATATCTAGATATCAGGGAGGACTTTTTGCGGGGGTGGAGGGGGATAATGATCTTTCTATTCAGGTCTGATGATAAGTGTAAGTTCTTCAGACAAAGGGCAAAGAGATGTTTCTAGGTGGAGGTAACAGAGGATACAGGGAAGTTATAAGCCAGAGTAGATCATCTGGATCCTGCAGAGAATGTTCACTGTGCAGACACAGCAGAAGCCAGACTGAAGAGCTAAGCAGGCCAGATCATGGACATTGACGTCATGTTGAAGAGTTTCCCTTTTATTTCTAGGGCAAAAGGGAATCTATATGAAGGATTAAAAGGCTGAGGATTTTCATGCTTAGATATGCTTTTTATAAATACTATTTTTTAATTTATAAGTAATATTTTTGTAAATAATATATTATTTTATAAATAATATTTATAAATAATATAAATAAAATATACTATGTAGAGAATAATCTGAAAGTTTATGTCTATAAAGGGACAAGTCTGGAGGCAGGGAGGTCAACTAGAAGACAGGAGTCAGGAAACAACAGTGGCTGGGTTCAGAGCATTAGTGGAAAGATGGAGAGATGGACACAACTGGACGTATTTGAGATATGTAAAATAATCAGTAGGATTGAATGATTAACTAGGATGCAGCTCAGCAGAGGGGAAGACAGTCATGATGTCTACTGTGATAGAGACCTCTGGATGTGTGCATGAGCCCTGGAAAAGAAAAGACAATACTTACCTGTGAGTGCTGAGTTTTAGAGGCCTCTGGGACATCTGCATGGAGTTGTTAAGGGCCCACAGTAGTGCACATAGTGCATAGTAAGTGCCAAATAAATATTACTGATTTGAATGGATGAGTGGTAGACACTGGGGCATATGTGTTTGGAACTGAAGTCAGGCTTGCAGAGATAGAGTTAAAAATCTCTACAATATTAACATGTAGATGACAACTGGACCCAAGGCAGTAGTGAGATATGGGAGTTTAAAGAGTGAGAAGAGGAGAAGGTATGGAACTGAACCTCGGGCAGTACCAACATTTAATCAGCAGGCAGAAGAAAAGGAGATATTAACCAGTGAGATAGGAGGAGTATCACAGGAGGGAGTGTTATGAAGCAGAGGAAATACAATATTTTCAGAGGTCAAACTGTCCAGTGGTTTGAAATGGTCAGGCAGCACATGGACTGAAAAATGTCTCTTGGATTTAGATAAAAGGAAGTCGCTGATGACCAGTAACATCAGAAGTGATGAGGGCCGAAGCCAGATGAACGTGGTCTGAGGAATGACTGAAGGGTGAGAAAATGAAGACAGGAAATATGGACAACTTGTAAAAGAATTTTGGCTGTGAAGAGAAGAGACAGAAAAACTTATGATCAATCAAAGTAATATTATAACTCGTTTCCTCTTCCTATCCTGAATAATTAAGTTTTAAAGCCATTGGGTGAGGCATAGCAAGAGAGTTGCTATGCAGAGAAGTATTCCCTAGTGCTCTCCAGTGAAAAAGTCTTGGAGCAGCAATCAAGGAGTACATTGAGAGCCCATATCTTGGCCTCCAAATACCATTCTCTACTGAAAGTTCTCCATGAAGCTCAGGTCTTCACGAAAAGTGATTCTAGATCTGGGACAAGGAAAATGAAACCTAAACTCGAGTAGCTTTCTCCACCATTATTTCTTTACTAAAAGAAGATAGGGTATGTCAAAATAACATATCTTGACTTACTTTTACTGACTAATTCTTGATCCATTAGAGTCAAAAAATAATGAATAATAATTTCTGGGTCTTTACTGATATACATAAATAAGTGAATAAGTTGAAAGTTTTATGAGAAAGAGGATGTTTGCTTTATTTAGTTTCAAATATCTTTCCCACATAGTACTATCCCTACGAAACATTAATAGGGGAAAATTTAATTCCTAGTGGAAGAGCCTGGCAGATACCATCTTAATCAAGTGATCAAAATTAGCATTGTCTATGGGAGAAATAAAAATGTTATAAACACATGGGAGGATTCTGAGAAGAATGCACTGTTATTTCTGTGATATTCCTGTCAGACTCCTAACCAAAATGTAATCATAGGAAGCAACAGACAGCTGAAATTGATGGAAATTTTACCAACAAACAATTATTTAATCTGAAAAAAAGCTAAGGAATGCTTCTAGAGTGAAGGATATTAAAGAGACATGACAACTAAATGGAAGTTGTTGAGTGTGACTGGATCATTTTGCTATAAAGGACATTACTGTGACATTTAAAAATCCTTGAAGGGTCTGAGAAGTAGATGGTAGTAACTTTTCAGTGTTAATTTCCTAATTTTGTTGTTTGTATTGTTGGTATGTTGGAGAATGTCCTCGTTTGTAGGACATATACACAAAATTACTAGGTGGTGGTTAGGATTAAGTCTGAAATGAATGATTCAGAAAGAAAAAATATTTGTAGTGCCCTTGAAACTGTTGGTTTCAAAACCATATACATACATACACTCAGACAGTGTGAATACAACCATCCCAATATGTGAATGGCTCCTAGAGTTTCTAACATAAATCCATAATGATATGTTAATTAATCCTCCTGAATTTGCAGAGTGGTATGAGGATGGGTATTAAATCATTGAAAATCCATTGTGCAAAGAAGTTAAATGCCAAAAAGTTCGTTAGGGAGTTTGTGGCCGACCATGGACTGGGTGGCAGGAGAGAAGTGTAAATTCCTGGGGCCGGTTGCTCTCTAGGGAAAAATAAATGTAGTTAAAAGTATCATAAAGAGGATGGACTGTGGGGAGCATGACAGTAACAGTACAAAAGGACGGTAGGTAGACTGAGAGAGGAATAGATGGAAAGAGGAATAAACATCAGCTCAGAGAAGTTAAATAGCTTGGAGATCATGTAGATGGAAAGAGTGAGCTGGAGCTCAAAGGGTTGTCTCTGACTTCACATTTCAGAACAGTTTGTCAGTTATAGAGATCTTGATGATTCTGAAACAGCAGATGTAGTAGAAAGATGGTAGACTCTGAGGGCAGGGGGTTAATGGGAAAGTACTTAGAGGGAGGGCAGAGAATGGAAGTATGGTTTTCTTTGGTTACAGTTTGTGTGAGAGAGTGGTAGCTGGTAGGTACTGGGATGTAGGGTTGATAGATCTTTTCTTAGAATGGTGGAATACTGAGTAGCTCTGTTCAGAGAAAGCAAAGACCAGTGAAAGAAGGAAGCCTGAAGATACAACAGAGAGTAGATGAGGAAGTACATTTGCTGTACTCTGTGTGCTTTTTGGAGGGATCCTGACTTAAGTCTGTGAGTGATTGCAGGCACTTTGAACCAGGGAAAACCATGTTTAGGTGTGGGGTAGAGTGGTGAAGAGCTTGAGCTACGGGGTCAGATTGCCTGGGTAGCTTTCTGGTTCTGTTGTGATGAGATGTAATATTGGGCAAGTGACTTAATGTCTCTGCCTCAAATTCTTTATCTTTAAAATGGGGAATCATAAAAAACACTCACCAAGGGTTGAATGAATTTATATATATATATAGTCATGAACCTTAGAAAGTGCCTGACGCATACTATTACTAAATAAATGTTAACTGTTATCATTTCTGATGCAATAACATGTGAATGCTTGAAAAGCCTTTTCAGTAGTTGAAGTGAAAGATGATGAATGTTTAAGCCAAGGTTTTGGGAGAGGTTGTCCAAGGAGTGACTAAATTTAGGACTTCTGAGGAGCTACACATGGTAAGTCTTGGTCATTGGTTGAAGTCTTGGAGTAAGGGAGAGGGTTTGTGGAACTTGGTGGATGATATTGCTCAATGCACTGAAATGGGAAATGGTGAATTGAATGGAGTGATTTGGGATGCATTAAGGTTGAGGCTCCTATGTACATCTAACTGGAGCTGCCCCACAGACAGTTGGGTATATGAATCTGAAATGCTAAAAAGAAATGATCAGTTAAAACCTATAGCTAAACCATGAATTGGAGGAGTGGATTGGGCAGAAAGTAGAGGAAAGATTTGAGGGATATTAGAAAGCTTTGGCACAAATTCTGTGAAAGACTCCGGAATAAAAAGTAGACAGTCAAGCAGGGTGGTAGTTGGTGGTTGTGGGTTAGGAGGAGGTAGAGCTCCAGCTGTTCCATTCAGATGGTAAGGTGCTTACTGATAGTGAAGAGGAGAGTCCATCAGTACATGGTGGGAAATTTTAGAGAAGTTAGAATAGCTTCCATCAAGTTGACACAAATACCAAGTTTCTGTCATTGATTATGTTCATATGTGACAGCTGTAATCTTTTCTATTGAAAGAATTTTGCCCAGAGCTAAACAGAAAGTCAGAGCGGGTAGAACTGTTCTTGTAATCAGCATGGTTTATGTTTGATTCCATCCTCATTTAATTGTTGTGCCTCAGACGTCCTGGCGAGGCACCTCTGTGCGGCACTGCTCCTCCCCAGCAGATGGAAATGAGTGTAGTATGATTTGGTATGTGCATCAAGTTTAATGATCAAAACAGGATTTTCTGTGCAGAGTGTTTAGGCATGAGGTTAAAAGGATAAAAATGCCATTACATTTCTGGCATGGAAATGGATTAGTGCTGAAAACTTAACAATTGCTTATGCAAGTTAAAATTGTTAAATTTCTCTCTGGATTTGTGTTCATCTGGGAACTTATGATAATGAAGCCATTTGGTCCCAATTCGGCTCTCTAGAGGAAGAACACATAAAAATCCATTTAATAACACAGACTGACTTTTATCTTGAACAGATGAAGCAGGTGCAAAAGAGTGCATTATAGATACTTGTGGGTACCTCACATCAATTTGCTTTTACAGAATGTTGGAGTTATGTTAAGTGGCAATAGATAAATAAGTTTTGGAGAGCATGAGGACTATTTTAATAATATTGTACTGAATACCTAAAATTTGCTGAGAGTAGAAGTATTCTCATCATATACACAAGAGTAGCTGTGAGGTGAAGGATGTTTCAATTAATGTGATTGTGGTAATCATTTCACGATGTATATATATGTTAAAACATGTTGTACACTTTAAATAAATATAATTTTTGTCAAGAACATTTCAGTGAAGTTGGAAAAATAAGGTATAAAATGAGGGAAAATACAAACTTATAAGGAATCAAGAACTTCAGTACAAATGATAAAGTTTAAAATACATAGACAAAAATAAAAGTTGACCACAGAGAATTGTGCAACTGTATTTGTACGTTCAAAGTAAGAATGAAAATGTAAGGTGTTTCCCAGATAATTACAGGAAAAAACTTTCACTCAATTATATTAATTATTGGTTAAAATGCCTTTCTGCATAAGGGCTTCAATTTTTTATTTCAGTATATACATTTATGTACACAAACATATATGTATGTATATATATTATGATTATGTATGGTAGCATATTTTAAATTTTGTGACTATGATAAACAATTCTATAAGTTAGGGTTTGCATGTTCATTTATTTCTGTCATGACTTTGTGGGTTAGGAATTTGGACCATCCTCTGGATGGTTCATCTTTGCTGTATGTGGTGTCCACTGGGCTGGCTGGGATGGAGGATGTACTTTCAAGGTGACGTCTTCACTACTGTATGGGCCTTGGTGTTCCTTAGCAAACCTTTTCTCAATCTCTCTCTCTCTTTCTCATCACGTGGTTTCTTATCCTTTAGGATCTTGCCATGTAACTGGGGCTTCTCACAACATGGTAGTGTCAGGATTGTTTCTTGGATTGAAGAGGCAGGAAGAACTGAGTTCATTCTTTGTAAGGGTTATGCCCACTCCTAGAACAGCATCAGCTCTTCCCTATACTGATGGGCAAAGCAGACACAGGTCTATGAGTTTCAAGGGGGTGGAGAAAAAATTTCTACCTCTTGAAGAAGGTATGACATGAAAGAAGAATGTATGAGTGATATTATCACCATCACCTTTGGAATATGCAATACATCACATAGGAGAACCAGGGGGATACTGTAAAGATTCCAGTGCTTTTCAAAATATGATCCACAGATCACCATTAAATTATATGGAGAGGAGGGGGCTTCTTGATATGTAGAATGATCACTTTCTCTCCAGATTGTCTGGATTCAGAGTCAGAATCTCTGTGCATGGGACTTCGTAACTTTAACAAGACCTCAAGCTGGTTGCTACGTACTAATTTAGTATGCATATATTAAATATAATGAAGAGTATATCTGACTATGGCACTGGGGACAGAAAAACCTGGACTCAACTATGACTACTGTCACCTAGCTGGGAGTAACCTCTTTCTCTCATCAAGTTCCTTCATTTGTAAATTGTGCCTACTGATAGCACCTGTTTCATTGTGCTGTTTCTGAGAATAAAATACATCCATGTGCGACATCCGTAGCAGTGTGTAGAATGTAGACAGTATATTAATAATATATTAATATAATATATAATAATATACATAATAATAATAATATGAGTTAGTGGGTTTTATTCTTAATACAGATGATAAATCATGAATGTGTAAAGAGGATTTACTCACATAAACATACTGGACCTGAATTTTGGCCACAACCGAATTCATCAATGTGTCAATTTGCCAATAATGTGCATTTTTTCACTAGATGCTAGCAGATGAGCAAGTGTGGACCTTCCTTATGATTAAGGAGCTGAATTGATACATAAAAACAAAGAACCATCTTACTGAACAATAAACACCACACTAGATGTCAATAAATTAAAAAGAAAACAGTTCAGTGAAATGGTGGACACAATGTCTGACATGACACTCGGCATTCCACGATTGGGGGAATTTCAGATATGTGTTGATATGTCCTCTATGAAGTCAAGGTAGGGAGGATGATATCGTTTGTATGAGAAAATTCAAAGCTGATTCAGTAATTGGCCAAATGAAGAACCTGAAGTCTTAATACCTTATATTTATTCTTTTTTGTTATACCAGATTTATAATAAAAAAATCATTAACATGAACAATTATGAGTAAGTTCCAAGAAGCCTAAGTAGTTTTTGAAAAGTCTCAGGCTTAGAATGACAGCAAAATCTTCAGAAAAGATGAAGCACTTGATTCAGCTGCAGTAGATAGAAGAATGTGGTATCTGAAAAATGGACACTGTGTGTTTGTGACGACGAAAGAAGAAGAGTGTTCGGAAGAAAATGAAAAGCCCCAAGGTTCTGGTTTATGTCCCTGAAGAGCTCCTGAAGTGAGGTTCTTCTTTCTAAGTCAACATTCTTGAATCCTGAACTTAAATGTGTTTTGTATTGCTCAGAATGAAATGAGAAACAGGTCCTGGGAGAGGTCCATTTAAGATGATAAACTGAAATTTCATGCACCCTGTGAATTTTCCATGTGCTGTC
Organism: Solenodon paradoxus; assembly: GCA_004363575.1. Lineage (NCBI taxonomy): Eukaryota > Metazoa > Chordata > Mammalia > Eulipotyphla > Solenodontidae > Solenodon > Solenodon paradoxus. The sequence continues at coordinate 70,745 of RJWH01001910.1, forward strand.
TGTCCCTTTAGAAAAAAAAAAGAAAACAAACCTTTTATTTATGCAGCACATATTCTTCTAAGTCAGAGCTTTATGATTGATGTAGACCTGTACCCATATAATAAGGTTCCAAAGCATTCCTAATTACTTCATTTCTCTTCCTTCATGTTCTTTATTTGCTTTTTTCCTTCTCCTCTTTCTTCTTCTAATTTTTTAAAAATCTTTCCTCTCATTTGTTTATTTATTTTCTCTGTTCATTTTGTTTTGACCTCCACTTATCCAATTTATCCTATATGTCCCCTTGGTAATGATGACAATACAATATTGATAACAATAATAATCACAGAATCAGTTAGCATCTGTTGTGCCTTTGTTATGTACTAGATGCAGTGACTTGCTTTCTTCCTCTTGTTTCACCTGAATAGACTTTTTTTATCTTATATTTTGGATTGTGGGTATAAATTTGTCTCTTTTCCTGCTATGTTATACCTTCATCAGAGATGTGAATACATGTCATGACCGTGCTCTCTCATTCTGTTCCAGTATTAAAAATCTAGGAAGAAGACACCATCTCTGTAGTAAAGGACAAGTATGCGCACCACGTATGCATGTAATCTCAGACACCACACCTAACAAAGTCTATCTGTTGTTTTATTTCATTGTCAATATCTGTGGCCAAGACAGGGAGAATTTTTTTCTTTAGCTTTCCTTCTGCATAATCAGGGGCTCAGAAGAGTTAACTAAATATATGAACCTTTTACAGATTCTGCAGAAACTGAGATAAGTTCAATATGTTCCCATTGGAGCAAAGGGCCAAGTGACCTCCAGGAACACTTGAGCAAAGAGCTGTCAGATTGCCTGTCCACCATTTCCTGGCTCCCCAGGTGTCAGGATTTTGGTGAGGAGCTGGGCAGGAGACACCCATTCTTTGTGCCATGTGCATAAGTTTGATTTGATTGTTTCAACCCCTGAAAATCAGGCATAAGACCTTAGTCCCTATATTGGAGTGAAAACTGCAGAGGGAGAGGCACTTTCTGCTTCTCTCTGAGAGAGTTCTTCCTTGATGTTTTTTTCATGCCTGCCTTTTTAATGAAATCATTGAAGAGCTCAACAGTCAAAGCCTGTCTGCAGGAAATACATTTAGATCTCTTCTGTGCAAGTAAGAATTATGGGACTAACAAGAGACTTTTGTTTCATCATATTTCAAAAAACTGAAACAGAGGAACAACTATTTTCAACAATTTTTAAGAATGGTAAAGTAAGCCGATACAAGGACTTGTATTTTCCATACTATTGCCTGCGCACAACCCGCTTCGCTATGAAACTTTTATCTTAGCTGTCAGGACCAGGACATGAGCACGACTCAAGCAATTTGTATTCCTGGCAGACATATAAATTCATCTCTAAAGAGTTAGAAAATGGAAGGAAGCTGCAATGAAGGTGGCTTGAATGAAATGAACAAGAAACTGCGTGGGATGCCTCAGAACACAGCCTCCTTCAGGTCTAACTGCTGCACTGTGGATGGAGACTGAGAGATCCCTGACTTCAGAAGGAAAAGGAGGAGGTAGGGAGATGTCAATTAACATGACAGGTGTTTTCCCCCTGTTACCATTACTCTCACCCACAAAGAGATAGTGTTATCCAAAATTTACTATAAGCGAGGCAAGATATGAACTGACTTCTGTTTCTTAAACTTGTGTTTATTCTGCCTCTTGCTGCTTTGCTAAGAAAGGATGAGCTTAGAATTGCTTCTTTAAATAATTGGGGTTACTAGTAACACTGAGATAGAAAATTTTCTAGCTCCAGTTTGACCCTAGAGTCATTTTCACATATTTTATGTATGTGAGTGACCCAGTGTTCCAGGCTTACTCATTATTAGATAAACATTTAATTTGTACTATGTATTGTCTGATTTTGCTAAACCAAATAAACTTGAAAGTTCTTTTTTTCCCTCTGTATCTTTAGATCTACTGATGATTCTCTTCTGGAACTTTAATGTTTCTTATAGGCATGTTTGGAGGGAATTCTTTTTATTTAGATACTCTTGAGGTGTTTGTTTCATCAGAAATTTTTACCTAGTTGAAATCTGACTGCTCTGCCAAGTCCTGCAGCAGCTTTCAACTTGCCTACAGCCCTCTGCTCTCATCAGCATAGAGTTTTTACTCTTCAGTGGAGGCTCATCCTCATTTTGGTTCTCTCTGATTCATGTTGTAACAGCTCAAATGAAGGCGAGTGGCTGTTCACTAGAACATGTGCCAGTCCCTACCCATATCATGGTTATTCTGTAATGATGCCCTGTCACTTAGAATGGGATTTTGTATGAGCGCATCATATAACTGAATTAGTGTGTTGCAAACAGCTTATTTTCTCCAGCTCTATAGTCCAAAAAAATGACACCAGAAATGACATAGTAGATGCCTTGGTAACTTGGCTTCATTTTTTGGCTTCTCCACAGCTTGCATATGATTACAGATGGTAGAAAATGAAAGTCTCAAGTGCCAGCTTTCCATTTTTTGATGATTACCATCTTACTCGTACAGAAAGGGGTTTACCAAGAAGTCAGCAATGGCAATTCCTTTTCCTCTCCTCTGTGCGTCATGAGAATGAATCAGGGACCTGGGAGTTAATCTTCAAGGCTGAGAAAAGCCGGCTAGCTAAACCTGTTTACAACATCCAAGGACTTTGGACTCTGCTGCACCTGAGTCTGGAGCCATGGATGAGTTAATATTAAAAATAAGGTGTCATCTGTCAGCCTATGTTGTGATAACCGGCTATTGGAGCGACTGACAAGCACTCTGAGAGCTTCATTTCAGGATAAATTCTCATAACGCTCTGAGATTTTAGCAGCTCAACATTCAGTGTTTGGACTTAACAGGTTACTTAACCTTCTGCTCCTTATGTCATTCTCTTTTGTGCATTGATATTGTTGTTATTAGGAAATTATTCTTATCAACATTTTCTGTCTAGAGGAGACTTTCTCTCTTTGGTTTTGTTGTAAGCCCACAGACAGGCAAGGTTCAGAGCCAGGGGGACAATTTGCGGTGCTCACTCTCTCTCAGCAGTAGAAGTGAGTTATTGAGGCTTGATCCGTTACTCTCAGAGACACACACCGTGGAAAGTTCGACTAAATAAATAAAATTTGTTTTCAAAAGATTCCTTAAAATTCAGCTTCTTACAATACACACAGGATATTGTTCCCTAGATTCCAGCAATCAACATGTTGCCTTTTGAGTGAACTTTACAATCTGACCTTGAGTCTCCAGTCCTGCTTCTTCTCCAGTCCCACATGAAACTTAAGTTAGTGTTTGCCTGGTTATTGCCATAACTCCCCAGGCCTCACCCCTCTTTCAGTACAAGTCCATCTTCCTTTTTTTTAAAAAAACAACAACAACAAAACTTTTCTTTCTAAGAAACACATCTGATCACATTAGCACCCCCGGCCTGAAATACTCCTGAGGACAGCCTTAGTCTATGGGATAAAATGTGGACTTCATAGCTTACACTCAGCAGCTGACCACAGCCTGCCTTTCTCTAATCATTTCATTCATATTTTTATGCCATTATATTTTGGTGTCCCATAGAAATGCATGCAATCTAATAAGCAAAAAATGAAAGAAGGAATCGAATCAAGGGGATTGATGATATTTTATTTCCCTTTTTGCTTTGCCAGGGCGATGAAATCGCCCTGTCAAAGTGGTCTGAAAATCACTGCTATATTGATGGAGGCAGCTGTAGGAAATTTTACATGATGCTCTGTAATTAAATAGATACAACAATTTACTTGTTCATTTTCCCTTCTCAAATCCTATGTTTTCTGTCTTGGAATCTGTTGATGGTATAGCATAGTCTACATGTAACTTTTTATTAGGATCGTATCAGCATTTTTATTTAGGCATTGCTTTTCTGGAAAACGAGGAAAGATCTTAAAACTGGAGAAGTTTAAAAAGGATTTAGACAGTCTCTTGTCTCTCCTGATCTGGGTTAGGGTTAGGGCAGAACCAGAAATTAGATAAGATTAGAAGGGTCTAATATATACACAGGGAAGAATCAGGCACAGTATTTGATGGGTGGATGTAATCCATGTGGATAGGGAAGTTTTAGTAGTGGAAACGGCAAAAGAAAATGCATGAAAATTGAAAAAACACAATGTAGATTTGAATTATGGTGAAAAAAATGTTTGAGTATAAAGGAAATTATATGTCTGGAAATAGAAAACAATATGGTCAAGAATGATCTTGAGGAAAAAGCATAGGAGATCCAAAATGCTGGAGTAAGGGGTCTGAACATGATTCACTGGAAAATAGGATGCTTCTGGAAGATTTTCCACAAATTTAGTTTGAGTTCTTCTTGTACGTACAAAGAGAGGTATTGGGTAGGATGCTGAATATATGGATTTCTCCTGAACCCCATCTTTTCTAGGTTAAAGTGAACAATTTCAAAGCCTCCATTGTTTGATTATGAGGTTTCTACTCTGGAGAGAAGTGGAATCATCACATTTAGTCTCCTGAATGAACAAGCTGTGTAACCAATAATATGAATTCATATTCCACCTGAGATGATACATCTGTGTGACTTTGCCAGCAATATCTCTGTTTCCCTTCATGAAAGGAATAAATAGGAGTGATGTATATGGGATGTGTAAGTAGACACAGTATTATAGCTGAGGGGTTTTGTATAGGATTAGAAGCTGGTGTCAGAGGATTCCGGGGAGCTTTCTTAGACAAACATAAAAGTGAGTGTTCAGAAGCAAGAATACTTTGGAGGAGGAGGTCATTGGTGGGAGGGAGAGCATCAACCATGGTTAGTATCTTGATAGCTTTTTAAAGGTGTACTGTATTAATTCAATAAATTAATGAAAGAATAATATTAAAAAGACAATAAAAACCATTTGCTATCCAACCATTCAGCAGCAATGATGAACTTATTTTTGTCTATATAGATAGGATTTTACCCACCCATTCAGTGAATGTTAAAATTCTGTACATATATAGGGGTTTGTAACCTACCTTCTTAAATATACAAGAATGTTTTTCCAGATCAAAAAATTTTTTATCTGAGTTCTAACTGAATGGTAGTCTGAGGACAGCATATTTCCAGTTGAGGCAACTGTTGGCAAAGTGACATATGACTGCCATTTTGAGTATTTAGAGAAAATTTTACCTTCTTATAAATTCATAAGCTAGGGGCATGCCAACTATACTTATATAAATTATGCTGTGATAAACATTAATTCTTTCATATATATCATTTGCTTTCTTAGAATGAATTCCCAGAAGTAGAATTTCTAGGTCAAAAAGTTATGAACAATTTTAAGGATTTAATGAATATTTCCAGGAGGTTTTTTAATAATTTATATTCGCCTGTTTCCTATGAGTATGCCAGTCTTGAAATTTAGGGGGTAATGACTTAAATAGATAGTTTGATTAATAAGTTCTGTGGCTATTCAATGGTGCTGGAATGTATTAAGTGCCAGATTGGGCTATTTGCTCTAGCTGAATGCAGACTGTCACTCCCCTTGATATTTTAGAAATATTTAAGCAGGTGCATAAAAGATGATAAATAGCATGCATCATATCCTTTGATTAAACATAAAACATTTATTATAACTCCTGAAGGTATTGAAAAAAATCAGCAAAGCATATGAAAATACTTAATCTAGCTAGTTACACATTTATAATGTAAGAAGTACTTTTCATGTGTTTATTAAAGTGGAATCAGATTGTGGAATTCTCAATAATTTAAATGAAATGTTCTCATGGAAGGCACCATATGTTACCATCTGAATTTTATATGTTTTATTAATTGAGGGGAAAAATATCTTAAGAGCAACAGGCAAAGCATAGTCAAGTTTAACCAGAGCATTTATTTTGTCAAGTCATTCAAGGGATATGTCCTGTGGGTACAAAATAAATATTAGTGAATGAAGTTTGAAAGCAAAGGACCCCAAAGGGCAAGGCACATGTTCTCAATTGGAAGATGTATGCAAAGAGAACTTATTCTCTTTACAGAAAATAGATTCAGTGGTGATATAATTAATTCTTTGGAGTTGCTTTTCTTTTTACATGTGTTGTTATCTACAGGCTTGTGCATTTGTAAAGAAAACCTCATGACCAAATTTATCAGAAAACAGGTTATTGACACTCAGGTATCATCACTACCAGGCAGAAAATACCTGTAATATTTGAGGAGCAAAAAAAATACTTTCCTTCCTCCTGTTGGCAACATTTAGCAGTAGTTTCTGGGAGTCCTGCTTTGTTGTAGGCAGTACCACTTAGCTAAATACTGAATTTTAAACAATTATTACATGTCAAAAATATTGGTTAGTTTTAATAAATGTGTCTCACTAGATTTTTAAGAGACTTAATAATATAAACTTCTTTCAGAATATATTCAAGTTAGCATTCAATGATATAGTCTAGTTTGGAACATATTCATTTGAATGGTATACTTAACTTGTGGTTATTCTTTTGTAATAAAAGTGGAGTGGTCATATGCACATAAAATTTCTAGAGCTATACTGGTGTATACTCTCAATAAATGTTAGCTGTTTTTATTCAAAAGTAATTATATTTATTGAGTGTGCTGTGGCTATTTTATCACTATTGCAATTATTTTTACCTTCCTGAAAGTAGAGTCAACTTTTCCATCTTTTCAGAGAATAGCTGAATGATACATATTCCTGCATGTCAGGAAACATCTTCATCGTTCTATGAAATTTCATGATGTTGAGATCTACCGCAATAGGCCTCTTCCGCTCTCTCCTCAAAATGAAAGCAAACAGTATGAAACTGTTGCATATGCTGGCTCCTGCACTGGCTGTTGGAGGTATGGACTATGCTTTTATGGATGGGGTGACCAAGGATGAACCATTCTCTCTCTCCCAGTCTATCTTCTACAGATGGTGTCACCAAGGGGGAAACCACACTCTCTCTCCTATCTATCTTTCTGGAACTGTGGCCAACAGAATAGATCAGTGACCCAACCTTTCCCTGATCCTGACTTTCCCTCCAGACAAGATAAAGTTAGACTCAGTGAGACAGGAAAGATAGGTCACATAAACATAATTTTATTGTGCGGTCTCTAAAAGTGGTTCAAATGTCCTCATTCTTTTCCCTCTAAATTTTAAATTATAGAATACAAGGAAATGCTTAGTCTTTAACATCAGATCTGCTGGGGTTGTGTTCCTCTTTAAATGGTGACATTTAGAATGAATGCCAAAAGAACATCGATAGAATTGTCTCTCCGGCAACTCTGTTGTCAGGGGTTAATATTTTCTCACATGATTCTGTTCTCCAGACAAATTTCCTGATATTTGAAGAAAGATATTCTGAAAAATGAGATAAAGAATCCAATATAAAAAAGAAAAGAGGGAAAAGAAAGGGAAGGAGAAAGAAATAAGGAGAGAAAGAGGCACCCATAACACTAGTCTACCCTCAGCCTGAAGCCCGAGTATGTCCCTGAACTTCCTGTTTCTTGATCATTCAGCGGACCATGCCAGAGCCACAGACTTAACACTTAAGCCACCCAGGGTCCGCCTTTGGTTTCTAATATTGCGACTAAACGAGTTTTGACTCCTTACTGTCACTGTCCTCTCTGACTTCTTGTCATTCACATTCAGGCTCTGGAGAGAGAGAATTGTCCATAAGATGGGCAATGCTTATTCCCCAAGTATCCGACACGAGAATCTCACCCTGAGCACCATCACTTCATTACATTATGAGACGGATGTTATTGATCAGTTCAGCCCTTTGTGCTGGTAGAGTTAAGTTCCCCAATTCAAACAGCATTACTTATCTAGAAGAGAAGGCACACTCTAATATTGTCTGCATTTCAAAAACTGAAAAGCTGCATGTTCTAGCAGCTGATCATATGTGAGAAGTGCCCTTCTCATTTCTGCCAGTCCTCCCACTTACTTAGTACTCTCTTCCATTTGTCATGTGGCACTGAATAGTTTTTCTCTTTTTAAGGCAATTGTCACTGTCATAATTTAGATAGCAGATTAAATTAAAACCCCATAGGCTAGATAGGATTCCTGGGAATATCTAAAAGAAGTTTGCTGATGATGTTATGATTATTTTGGGTTTGGAATCCTGTACCATCCTGTGGCAGCTATGTATTTTTCATATTTAGTTCTAAGTCAGAGATGCTCCTTCTCTGTTTTGTTCATATAATCATTATGCAGGAATCACGAATTCAGTTCAAGGTTCATTTTATGTGTCCTTTTTTGCTAATTATCAATATAATAGTCATGTTTATAACCTATCTTGACCTAGATTGGAAATTAATCAGGCAGTACAGTCTAAATTGCTAGAATTGAAATGCTGGGCTGGGCCTAAGGCGAGATGAGTGAGGCAGATATGGTACAAAGTACAAGGAGACAGACACTCTCAGGATTGTGCCTAGTTGTGTGGGAGGCATCTCTCTTACCTTATCCTGGTCCTGGACCTGGGGACCTGTCACAAGCCAGTTTAGGAGATGCTCACATGTATGAAATTAGAAAACTAGCCAGCACACTAACTAAAACAAAACAACCACAAAAAGAACTTAACCATCAGCAGACTTGCCAGGTTTGCTTTCCTTCCCCCATCAGAAAAGACATCACCCATAGCCTTTAGCACAGTCGCGTCAGGAAGTCCTGTACAATAGGAAGAGAACCTGGGCTGAGGTGCCTGTTCATGAGTGACTTATCCTTGACTCTGGAAAATTAAACTTCTTACATGATTTTCAAGGTCCTTTTCCATTCAGGCAGTTCTGCGTCTAAAATATTTTCTTAGAGTGATTGTTCAGTATTTTCTTGATTCGTTGTTGGGGTGTGACAGAGGCCTGCTCTGGGCAGCTATGATGTGAGTGAGCTTTATGTCCAGCCACCCTGCCCTTGTCGTCTTGTCTCTCTTTTCTTGTCGATGGTTCATTTTTCCAGCTCTTTATAGACAGGATCACTTATGGATGCCCTCACTTCCTTACTCATAGGGTAGAAACAGAATCCTGGATTTGCCAGTGTGAAGATGATTAATGGCAATTTGAAAGAGTGTTTAGACAGAATGTGTAACTGGGGAAATGCAGTATGACTTGGGTTCTGGAGAGGGTGAGGTGGTGAGCAGATTGGAAATGGTTTTCTAATAGGTGAGCCAGGACAGGTACGCTCCTAAGGGTAACAACCTTTGATTCAAGAATGAGGACTACACTCCTCTCACCCTAATCCAAGATTGGCAAAGGGGGCTGATTGTCGAGAGGCAAGGCTCACCTCAAACATCCGTAAGGACTTGTCGCAGTGTATTGGGATGGGATGTATTGGGATAAAATTACTCCTAATTATTTCATATTTTGGCAAGAGATGATTCCATTTTAGCCTGTTTTATGTATTTAAAACTTGTTTCCTCCAACTAGATTGCAAGAAAATTGAGGTCATGTCTCTCTCATTTCACCTGGCACCATGCTAGGAAAGGAGCAGGTGGTCAATATTTGTTCACTTTAATTGAATTTTATCACATGCAGGGTCTATCTCTCACATTCATTTTTGACCCTCATGTCACACATTATTAATGGGTTGTCTGCTTTAAAAGAGTACACTCTCATTCTTTTAACACAGATTTTTCTTTCAAGGAAGTTAATCGTTGAATCTCTTCTTTATTTTCATTAAAAATACTAAAGAACCCTCCCTGTTATTAAATCTGGTGTGGTTCAATTTAATAATCCAGAGACTTTATCTACTAATCTGAGACAATCCTCTGTGTCTTTCCCAGCCCAGGCTACCTGCGTTTGCTGATGCAGAATATTTTAAAATAGAGAACGTGGAATTCTTTGGAAGCTCTGCTTTGGCCAGATGTCAGACTTCAGCACCAGTTGGCAGCTCAGTTATCAGCAGGATAATTCTCAATGACTCCCCCAGCTATGCCCCTCCTTTGCCAAAATAAATAAAAACCAAGCAACACCAACCAAAACATCTCTTTACTTAGGATTTTGGTCACTTTGAAAGTACCACGTGCAGGTATTATAACCACATGACCAACTGTTCCCTCCAGCGAAGTGCTCGCAGCTGAACTGAGTTCTGCATGTTTGTTTTAACCATGCAGTGCATATGCCATCTGGCATATTTCGCATAAAAATGAAACTGCTTTCATGGCTGAGTAGATGCCAAAATGGAATTGTGTAACAGTAATAAGGCCTTTTCTGGTTCATGAATATACTTTAGGTGCTGTCTCAAGCATGAAACTCTAAATGATGCTAAAATTGTCACTTTTTTTTTCTCTTTAGAGGTGAAGAATATACCAGGAGTAAAGTCACTCACTTCTCTTTGCTGAGATCCTAGCCACACTCTTTAATGAGGAGAAACAATAGGTGCACATTCTTGGTCTCTGCTTTTTGAAATGTAATTCAAGGCTTTTATTTAACTCTAGGCTGATGCCTCTCCAAAATGAATGGGTGGTGGGGTCATACTGTTCAGACTCTAGGTGGAAGGTTTTGCTTTAATAATATGAAAAAAAGTTTCTGAATGTCTAGAGGGTTGGGGTTTCTAAACTATCAAAAAGACATAGATGATGGATAGAATTTCTTCTTTTTCAATTATTTTAATGTTATGGTGCCATGTCCGAAGCCATGCCCCCTTTTCCCACCTTTGCTAAGCACTCTATGGCACCTTAAGGAAATGAATCTTACCCATGCCAACCCCCAGAGTTCTCATGTAGGCTTAAGGAATTTTCAAATACTGTATCAACTCCAGGAGAACATAATGTGTTGGTTGAGCAGTTGCCAGAAATCAAAATAATCCTTCATGGTTACAGGTATTTGTAGAATATTGTGTGTACGACCTAACAGTATATTTTCCTGTTTATAATAATTTATTTCTTGGCAAACTTGGGACTCAACATTTGTCATGCTTGATATTCAGCTTTACACAAAAGTCTTCTCTTAATACAGCTTTATGCATCTCATACATATTTGTATTTCTTTCCAGAATAATTTTAGGTTCAGTAGAGTTGTGTAATAAACTTTTCCTTTTCTTATCAGGACAAATATAGCATCTAAGCAGTTTTCAAATCTTTCAAGTCATTTATCCCAAGAACCTGCTGCTGTACACGCCTAAGTGCAATCAGAAAAATAAGGCATATATTTACTTTTCTCGTCAGCTTACTTCAATGTATCCTTGTCCCTTTGCATGAAGTCCTTAATACCTCAAAGGACAGTCTAATAATGACACATGATGGAACTTTATGTCACATGATGAGAGATGCTTAGAAACTTGTGCTTGCAAACAAGGCTTCTTATTTTCTTTGTAATCTAAAACTGGGAAGCTAGTTGAAAAATTGTCTTACAACATTTATCGGGGTTTTTTTGTTCTTTTTTTTTTTCCCAAAAGGGGACATTTCATCCCTAACCCTGCAGGTATTTTCTGTTACCTGTCACTGGAAACATTTCCACCTCTTGGTTCTCTCTAGCCCATTCAAATTTTGCAACTATACTTATTAAAAATGTCTTTGAGTTGAATACAAAGGTGCTGAGGCTTCTCTTCACATACAATCAAATTTCAAACTGTGTGAGGCAACTGGGCCGAGAATGTGGGCAGTGTCTGACTTTAGTAAATATTCTGCAGGATTTAGTTGCAATCTCAGAAGCCTTTCAAAAACTTTATCTTGAACTTTAGTTACCTGTTCTTTCTTTCAAAGCATTCTGTGTAGAAAAGAGATGATTCTTCTGCCTATAGTGCCTACAAAAGAGTTTAACATTGCATAGAACTTACTGCATTGGTTTCATAGTTTAGTATGAAAACATAGCAATATTAAGCTTTTAGTAATTAATCTTCAATGTAGTTTTTCTTTATGTCTTTAACAATCCTATGTGATATATTGAATGTTTGCATCGATTCACAAATCACCTATTCATATAAATATGTATAGACCTATTTCATAATCCCTGTCAGATGTTATGCCTGAGTCCACTCCTGAGAAATTAATCAACCCAGCAAAATTAATTATTAATGGGGCTCAGAGTCGGCTATGAGATGTTCTAAGAAACTATGCTCTGTATGGGATCACATTTGGGGAAGCAGCCAGAGGACTGAGAGGGTCGTGTACACTGGATGGGGTGTGTGTGTAGAAGTGAGCATATATACAGAGCCTGGAAGGCCTACCTCTACAGTCATCCCTTTGGGGGACATGATCTCATAGGGTCTGGTCAGGATCCATTGTTTAGTGCAAGGGAAACACATATTTACACTTTTTAAAACAGATTTCTACAGTTCAAGGAATATTTCTAATTTTCAAATATTTCGAAAATAGAGGGAATATTTCAATGGAAAGAAAAATAAAAATAAAAGTAATTGAAAATTCATTTTAAATCTCTTACTAGTTCTTTCCGCAAATGTTATGCTCACATTGCAAGCTTATAAAATTAAATAATATTTTAAAGTAATATCACTTCTGTGTCAGGGGGGTCATTATTGCTTGAGTGTTCATTTAAAAAAGTAAAGATTTATATTCCTAAAAGTGTGAGATCAGATTTGGCACTGATTCTTCCTTATGCAATACATATATTTCAGGACTATTTTAAGTGGGGAAATAAATAGCTTCATGGGATACACACTGTGAAAGTCAGAAAGATTAGATTAGTTTATCTTTTTCTTAGGTGCCCTAAATAAGACATGACTTTTAAAACGAAAACTCAATCATTTCTTTATGAAACTCAAGTTAAAAAAAAAATGAAAAAATTGAATCTATAGGGGGCAAAATCTGGCCCTGTTGGAAAAAAGGAATATAGCTGTGTTTTATGAAATATCTTTGCTATACTGACATGGAAGTGACATCATATTCTTTTTAAAATATCCTTCCGAAGTAGGATAAATGAAAACATATTTTCCTCTGACTTCCTTCCTCCTAACTGCTTTTCACCCTGTCTTTGGTCTTTCTGCTCTTATCTGCCATTTCTTTTGTCCCTTCTTCTCCCCTCAACCCTATTACTTTGATCTACTTTTCCTTACAATTTCCACTCCATTCTTCTTTAATTTGAAACTTCCTTCTTCAGTTCTCCAGCATCTTTTCTCTACTGCACTTGAATCCTTCTTCTGAATCAAATAGTCACCTTAATTGCAAAAAAAGGAAAATAGTGTCAGATGTTTCCCTCTGACCCATGCGTTTTTAAGAAAATCAATATAAGAATTAAAGTGTTCTTATTTTAAGAAAAGAGTTCTGCTGGATGTCTTTGATCTGTGCAGTTTTAACATAGACTCTTTGCTTTCGAAGAATAAGAAAGATGATAATGCATAGTGTTTTTCATACTTATTGATTGATATTTTCAAAGAATTTTTAATAAGTGAGTAAAATTATAGAGCTTACTTTTTCATGAAATTAAGGGAGCTGGATGGTTAAGTTGAATCAGTCATGGATTCATGGAGGATGAAGATAACATCCAAGATGGTCTCTTGAAAGTTAAATAATACCTCATCTGAAAAATGTATTTATATGTCACTCATGCTCCCACTCCTATACTTGATTCTCATGGCAGATATAATGAATCAACCCTCTAGGAATAGCCCAATATTTTTTTCTAAGTACTACATATAGTTACTATAACTTAACTAGATGAGTTGCTTAAGTTGAAATTGATTTACCCTTTTTGCTTTAGTCTGTGTAAACCTAATGACCTTCCATCTCATGGATGCTACTCTACATACAACCTATGAAGTAGGTGTTTTTAAAATATTTTTACAGGAGAAAATTTTACTACCCAGAAGAATTTAAGTAATTCACCAAAGTCACACAGCTGCTAATAAGAGTAGTTCATTTGTTTTTATGCTAAGATCAGCATTCTGTTCTTTATAGTTGCTTAAGAGCTAACTGATAGATGTGTGCCTCAGATAGCCTAAATAAATAGCAAATGGTCAAAACAAATTCCAATTGTGATGGGGGAAATTATTGCTACAGATTCACTGCAAGGTAGCATTAAGGGTTGGTGTGAGTGTAACTAAAATAAATCACCACTATTTAGGGTGGATACCAAATATCAAAAATGGAACTTAGTGCTTCTTTAAAACTCTGTCCCCCATCAAGAGCTCCATACAGACACCCTGGACCTCCATAGTGCTTGATTATCAGCAGTATTTCTTAGATAGGTACAGTCCTCCTCGCCCTACTCTTTCTTCTCCTCCTCTTCCTCCTCTTTAAAGCTGTTAACCACTGATGAACAAAAATACCAATTCATTTTGTAGCACTTAATAGAAGCAAGCATTTCAGATCATTTATTGTTGCATTAGAAATTCACAACAGTGCATTAAGGGAAGGGAAGAATCAGAAAGAAGACATTATTTTAAAGGTTGGAGGGTTGTTGAGGATAGGTTTAGATGTGTGATTCTCAAAAGGCCATTGAATGCACACTAAGAGAAACATGGAACTTTTCCATGTTAAATGAGAATGGTCCCAAAACCAACCAGAGAAGACTCTTTAGGAGCGAGAATACTCTCTTCAAGGTTCTACTCCCCACCCTCCAGCCTTTTCCACATATGAGTAAGAGACAGAAGGATATTACTTTTCCCAAACAATCTGGGCAAAGATTCTCCTTCCTTCATCATTTAAAAGATCATGTGTTCATTCTTTAAAATATTTTAGCGTATCTCCCATAGTTCGCATATTTGCATAATGATACAATTCACTCCTTAGTTATTTTCCTTAACAAGTTGAAAAATGCCATACAAATATAAAGTGGAATCAGCAAGGGACTAACACATCTTTCCTATTTGATCGTTACTATACTTCATAAAATAACTTTACCTGAATCTTTGTCTAAAACACTTACATTTTCCATTGTCACAATAAAAAAATTCAATGTCTTAGAATGAGTATGACATTTCAAGTGGCATCCCATTATTCTTCATACTGAAACAAACCTCTTTTCTGATGCTCTTAATATGAACTCTGGCCAGGAAGGAAGCACCTAATACTCTGAGAGCAGTGACTATGATCTATGACCTAGCTCCCTAAAGCCCTATGTAGAGTTCTCAGTAATGCTTGGCTCTAGTTGGCTATTAAATTGTGTAGGTGACTTGTAGTTTTCAAAATTTTGTCTTGAAGAGAATAATGCATGTGTAAGAGTGCAAAATACTTTCTACACCATGGTTTTTATGCTGATGAATCTGTATTATTTCCATATAATTTTAATGCCTCTTTCCTGAAGAATAATTTGTAGAAATGGGTGGTTTAAAAATAAATTATGTGAAAACTGGATAGATACTTGTAAGAAAATGAAACTAGATTAAACTTTATCTTCATACACAAAAGTTAACTAAGAATGGATCAAAGACATGGACATAAAACTGGAAACCATAAAATACATAGAGGACAGAGTAGGAAAAACACTCCATGACATCAACCTCAAAGATGTCTTTGGTAAAGGAATAGCTGTAGGAAAAGAACCCAAAGTAAAATTCAATACTTGGGATAATATCAAACTAAAATGTTTCTGTACAGAGAAAGAAACCATGACTAAAATAAAAAGTCACCCTAAGGAATGGGAAAAGATATTCACACAACACATATTAGACAAATACTTAACTTCCAGAACATAGAAGCTCATACACTTCAATAGCAAAGAAGCCAATGACCCCCCTTAAAAAACAGGCAGAAGAGCTGAATAGGCATCTGTCTAAAGAAGACACATAGATGGCTTACAGACACCTGAAAAAAATGCTCTTCATCACTCATCATCAGAAAAATGAAAATAAAGACCATACTGAGATACCACCTCACACCACTGAAAATGACCTATATAAAAAAACCAGAAATAAGTCTTGGAGCAGGAAAAAGAAACCCTCCTGTACTCTGATAGAAATATAAATTAGTGCAACCTCTTTGGAAAACAGTATGGGATTCCTCAAAAAATTAAAGACAGAGCTACCATTTGATCCAATAGTCCCACTTCTAAGCACATACCCTGAAAATACCAAAACAAATCAGAAAATTATCTGCATCCCTCTGTTCACAGCAACACAATTCACAAGAGCCAAGACATGGAAATAACCTAAATGTCTGTCAACAGGTAACTGGATAAACCAGCAGTGGTATATATACTCAATGGAATTCTATGTAGTTGTTAAAATAAAGGTGAAATCATCTAGTTTGTAGCAATCTGAATGAAACTGGAGGGGATCACGTTAAACAAAATAAGCTAGAAAAAAGAAGAGAAGTAGAGGATGGTTTTACTCATATGTGGAATTGTACACAGACTGAGGAGTGATTTCCATATTCTAAAATTCATACGGCAATGTAAACAAAATAAATAATAAAATTACTTAAAATTTCAATTATGCGAAAATTAAGGCCCTCTCTCCATCTCACTGTGTCAGAAATGAACAAATTTGAAAGTCAGTAACTATATTATTCATTATCTTCTTTTAAAGAGATGATGATGAAGGAAACTGAAATTTAATTTTAGAAGATGAGATGTGCTAAACTGACCTCTCAGAGTAAACTATTGCAAAAATTAGAATATAAATAGGCTTAAGATAAAGGAATTATGATGTAATGCAAATTTATGAAAGGTATAGTATCCATGACTCTGTTATCTATTTGAAGAAATTTGTATTATTAACGTCTGTGGATTTTAAACCCTCTTTCAAAGTAAAATTCATAGTTATGTCAATGCGAACATTGAAATTAAATATTCATTTGAAAGCAATTATGTTTCCCCCAGATCCAGAAATCCTAATACAAAGAAGCAAAATCTAAGTAGGACTTGTATGCTCATGAGTGCATGTAAGTCTTTGATTTCTCTGAGATGGAACAATAGCAGCCATCCCCTGTAAGTGAGCAGATGTTTACTGTATTCTTTCAGGGTCTGTAGCTGGGAAGCTGGCATATATTCCTAGAATCAAAAACACCTTCATTTCTCCCTTACAGGAGCTTCTGTTTCCTCTAGAGCAGAGGGGAGAAAATATGCAATATTCACAGGAGTAAAAAAGTGATTTAGATGGAGATAAGTTGGTAAATGTTGCTTTCGTCCAAAATCAGCTTAGCTTTCATATTTGCTTTCTAGATTCATTGAAAAAATAAACCCCGATCCAAACGACATCACTTTATTAATCAAATGGCATTTGTTTCCTTACTTTCAAGACACCCTAACTTTTATCCTATGTACTGTTTTGAGAATCTGTTAAACAGATGTTCTTCTGGTATAAATCTATGTGCCTCAAATTATTGGAGCTCCTCTCAGTAAATCATCCTCTCACCCTTTCCCAGGAAGCACTCCTTTTGGGAAATGTTTATCGGGCTTAACCAAGGTACATTAGGGCAGGGACCACAACTGGTTGATTTTGAAGTAGAGGCTACTATGACCTGTCTGCCTTCTCTCACCTCTCAGGCACATCCAGTAGAAGGGACATGTGCCGACAGCTGCCATTATTGCCTCTGATCTAGGGAGGACTTACCAAGAAAGGATATTTTGCTGCTACCTGGAGTCTCAGTATCTCTTTGCTTACACTACCACTCCAGTCCCATGTAACCTAATATTTGAGATTATTTCTCTTTAAGGAATAAAATAAAAATGATCTGATGAAAACTTTTAGAATTTGTAGGAATAAAGTTACTTTTTAGATTGGTCAGAGAAAACTTCGACACTTAATTTCACTTTCACAGTGCGACTATTGCCTCTGTCTGCCGGGTGCCCTGGAAAGCCTAATTAGACACGGGGTTGGGGAGCATTTTACTTTTAGTGAAGGGAATATTCCTTCTGGATGAATCACTGTGGGACCCTGAAAAATAATGGAGTTTGGCTGTCTTTACTTTAAAAGGGCTGAACGAGCCCTCAGATTGACTTTGATACTTTAACGCATGATACAATCTACAAGATAGGTGGTTGAGAATCGCTTTCTTTCTTGAGGGCAATTTTTATTTTAAATAAGTGTTCTAAACAAAAAGACTCTGACCAAAATTAGAGTGTAGCTATGTATTCTATCCCAATTTTCTTAGTTCCCTCTGTGCAAGGAGAAAACAGTTTTTCCTCTTCCTTTTTTGTAAGGCTGAATGTTTTGAATGCGATACTTGTCCTTTAAGCAGAGTCTCGGGACACTTATTTAAAGAGGTAGTTTTTATCTTCAGTTGCCCACAGTTTGAAGTATCTTTATTTCATCTAAGTTTCTGTCATGTTAGTTGGTACTTAGGGGGAGTTGTAGTGGTACAGTGTCCACAGAAACTCAAACTCACTTTTCTGCTTGGGACTCACCCTTGTGTGGCCACAGATTTTGTTTACTCAGCCCTGACCTCGCTAGCTTTACCCAACTATAGACAGAGCCCATTTACATAGACTCTGCCCTAGTCAGCATCTAATCTGGTACAGATCAAAGAAAAGATGGAGAATCTATTCTCTAGCAATGAATGGGGGCCAAGTTAGATATTTTAATGAAACAAATGTTCAGTGTGATTGAACTAAGTTCACAGCTGCATCCTCATGGAGTTAGCCTTTCCCTAAGTCCTGCCTTGTTGGTCTGGTCTCAGATTCCAGTTTAGTGGCTTAGTTCTCCTACAGGGGCTGGGTGCCTGGTTCTCCTGTAGCTTCCTTAGATGAAGCTCTCACCTTCTCTAGTCCCTGCTGACAGCTCTGTGAGGTGCCTGGATTCTGTTCTCACATTACCTACCAAGGTCTCAAGGAATAGATCATCTCCTGTTTGTCCTGTACTGAATAGTAATGTTTTTATCCTAACTCTATTCAAATAATTGCTTGGAACCCATCTTTATGCCTTTAATCTTCATGTACCACATTGAAATGACATAGAGTTTGATGCCAAACTTTATCAAACCCAGGTTTACCTACACTGAGACAAGTGTGTTGAACTGGTGGGTAACCCTCTCACTCATGTCTTCAAGTTAATCACTCATGGTGTGCTCTTCTTCTTCCCAAATCCTGATGTCCCAGTGTTCTTGGAGGATAAATATTTCTAGAATTGCTTTTCTTAATATTTTTTCATCCACATTTCTGTTTAGGATGGGAGCAGTGGTGGACTGGATGGTGGTGATGAGAGAAAAAGGGGAAGGAATGCATTACATAATGTTGTCTAAAGAACAGCATAGTAAAGCTAAGTAAAGTAGGTTCTTCCTCCTGCTTTCTGCTTAATAACTAGGGACTATAGACACATAGTGGGTTGGTTCCACCCCACCCCCACCCCCATCACCACTTAAAGAACTGGGCTCCTTAGCAACCAACATGATTTCTGTCTAATTGAATCACCTTCTTTTGAGATAATGCCACACATTATTTTTTCTGCAACTCTATTCACTCATTACTATGCCATAGGTGTATTATGAGTTAAAAGACCTTTGTGGGGTACATATGAACACTGTCTCTAAAGTTTCACCAGCTGACTTATAAACCAAGCCACTTATGTACAGAAACTCTGCACTGGGCATTGCAGATAGGTAGCTGACTGATTTAAATAATCAGTTGAGTTGTGTCCCATCTGCCAAGCACTTCCATAGGGATACTTGATAGTGTTTTCCCACTTGCATGATCTGTGCAGATTTTATTGTAGTTGATTATTCTAATCTTATTTATTTTCTTCTCCCGGGAAAATTCTGCTGCCTTGCAGGTCTGAGTAAAACTCAGTCATATATTGTACAGTAAATATAGCTGACTTTCAACTCATTCTTCTCCAATATTCTCCTGCAACACCCAGCAGAAGTGATTTCATCTTCTCTTGAATTACCATTGAACTCAGCCAGCAGTTGAAAGTATAGGGTCCTCCATGAGCATTATTCAACTTTGGGTACTCAGTGCCTAGCACAGTGGCCAGAACAATATGACCACTGAGTGGTCTATTGAATGAATAAAAAATTAATATCCAATTTTTAAAGTAAGCCTTTTATTTTAGATATACTTTAGGTTTACAGAAAAATCAAGAAGACATTACAGAAAGTCCACAAGCCAGCATCGTTTCACCTGTTTTGAATAACTTACATTAATGTTATATTTATTATTATTTATGAACTGATATCAATTATTATTATTAACAAAAGTCTTTATTTAGGTTTCCTTAGTTTGTACCCAATGTCCCTTTTCTGTTCCAGAATCCCACATTGCATTCTATTGTCCTGGTCTTAGGCTCCTCTTGACTCCAACAGTCTCTCCAACTTCTCTTGTTTTTTTTTTTTATTACCTTGACAGTTTTTAGGAGTATCTGTTAGGCATTTTGAAGAATGTCCTTCAAATTTGGTTTGTTTAGTGTTTTATTTGTACTTAGACTAAGGTTATGGGGTTTTGAGAAGGAGACCACAAAGAGAACGTAACATTTTCATCATGTCATACCAAGGGTATATACTGTCAACATAACATCACTTGATGTTGACCTTAATCACCTGACTGAGGTGTTATTTGTCAATTTCTCCACTGTGAAGTTATACTTTTGCTCTTCTTTTCATACTATACTCTTTGGAAGGAATTTACTATGTGTAGCCCAGATTTGCAGGGGAGGGTAGGATGCTCCACTTCCTTGAAGCTAGTATGTACATACAGGTACAGGTATGTACATACATTCTCTTACACAGGAGAATGGTTATTCAACCAGTTTTAAAGATACTAGAGATTTAATGGTGTTTCCATTTTGAGTAATACTCCAACAGAATTTTTTCACAACTATATTGGAAGTTACTAGGGAATTAGGAACTTCTGTTTGCTGTCTCTATTTGTCCCCCTGATTGTCTGACACAGAACATGACTCAAAATAGACAATTGTAAGTTAAAGGAGCTAAAATATGA
Organism: Solenodon paradoxus; assembly: GCA_004363575.1. Classification (NCBI taxonomy): domain Eukaryota; kingdom Metazoa; phylum Chordata; class Mammalia; order Eulipotyphla; family Solenodontidae; genus Solenodon; species Solenodon paradoxus. The sequence goes on from RJWH01001910.1 coordinate 91,454, forward strand.
ATAAAGCTCCCAATATCTGGAATTCTATGCCAAAGCAGCCTAACTGGTATGTTGGCATTATCTTTTTATATTTAACTGTCTTCTGAAAAAGATGTCAGGAATTAAATGTTCCCTAAAAATTACCTAATTGAACTTTCTCATTTACAGATAGTAAAGCTTAGGACTCAAAAGAAAATCCATGGAGTCATACATCTGTGTGATGAAAATCCACTTTCCCTAACTTCCAGTATAATGCTTTCTAGACATAATGCATGCAGTAGCAACTGTTGCAATGTCTGGTAGGTCTAATGGACTCAACACAGGTTGAGTGAATTTGTATCTGTAGGAAAATATGAGCCATTAAGAAGATTTTCTCCATTTTGTTTTTATTTTTCAAGGTGGATTTTCACTATTAATTGATCTCTGAGGCATAAATTCAAGAAGCAAACTGGGTGGGTACAAAAATGATTATGGAGTGATCTGCTATTGTAGTAAATAAACAGTGAGAAATTCTAAAGACCTGTTTAATGCTAGATAATGGAAAGTGAAGAGCAGATATATTGAGAGACCTTTCAAAAGCAGAATTGGTATTACCTCTTAAGTACTTATTGTAGACAGTTTGGAAGTAGGTGACGCTGAAGGTCACTGACTCAGGCAAGTAGATGGAAGGAGATGTCACTAATCAAGGTTTGGGGGGGAAAATGAATTATTGGTAAGAGATAATTTTTACATTCCTACTATTTCTATAAGGTAGCAGGAAATATGTGAGGAGCTTAAAAGAGAAATTAAAGCCCAAGGTATTGATCTAAGAATTAATGTCCATTGGCTGATGGAGCTATTGGAGGTGGTGACAGTGCCTAAAAAAACGCAAAGAAAAGACAAAGGACTGAATCCTGAGTTTACTAAGGACAGAAAACAGAAGAAGCAAAAAAAGAAGTCATTATCAGAAGATCAAATGTGGAATGGCATAGGAAAGCTAAGTAAGGAGGAATGGTCAATTGGGTTAAATTCTGCAGTGAGATTGAATCAGATGAGGAGTTAAAGGAGGCCATTGGGAATTACCGTACTCAGGTCATAGGTCACCTTAGCAAGGGTTGTTCCAGTTCAGAGGTGGCTTTATGTAAAAGAACCACATCCCGCAGAAATGAAGGGTAGCTTGATGCATACAGCATTTTCATTAAGATTCTTCCTTGCTCAAACTCTCATTTCCAAAGAGTATAGACAATTATATTAGGATTTTAAGTTTGAAAAGAAAAAAAGTCTTAATTGTTTTTTATGAGATAACAGGTTAAAGATGTTGAATCTCACGAGAGAGCTTCACAAATAAAGCTATGGGCATTTTAAGGTGGAATAATTTAGCATAGTCTTACACAATTGAAGAATACCTCTGAAGACTCCTTTAAATGTGACTCATGTGCCACAGAGTTGAACATATCAGGTTAAAAGGAGAGGGTTTTATTTTTGCAGTGTACATGTAGGATAAATTCACACTGTCTGAAAACACTGAATTTGCTAACTAGGTGATTTATTCAGAGGTCTCTGAATATTTCATCATGCAATCAATTGTGCTTCTAATAAACCATAAAACATGTTTACTGCCTTATTCATTGCATATAATCAAAAAGACTTGATGGCTAACTAGTACAGTGCTGTTGACAGGACTCAAACATTGTGACTAATTATTGAAGATAGTGATAGAGTAAGAGGATTTTATTCTTGAAAAACAGAACAAAACAGAGCAAACTAAAAGGTTTTTCATTTGTTGAGAGACAAATGTTGAAGACATTTGTTGTCTTCTGTTGAAGACAGAAGACCAGCATTGTGAAAACATTCCTGTGGCTCTTCCCCATCTTTCAAGCAGGTGCAAGCGACACAAGATTTTTATTAAAGAATCGTCTCCACAGCTCCTCACAGCCTCACTGCTGTGTTTGCCCAGAGGTGTAAAGAGATTCAAAGGTCATCTGCTTCTTAATATCCCATTTCTCTCCTTTTGGAGTGGTTTCAGTTCGAGTTAGAGGCATTAAGATGAATCAGCTCCCCAGTCAATCTGAGAGAATCAAAAGAGCCCTTAGCATCCCCAACAGAGCCTTTTGCAATCCTCTGGGCCTTCCCACTGCAAATGATTTGGTTATGTTTGGTTATAGTTGCAATATTGATTGGAGTTAGAGGTGCTGGGAAGGGTCGAACTATGCTTTATGCATCCTCATGGTCACATAGATCAGAGTCTCTTACTTCCATATCACCTGAAGCAAAGAATTGTCATCATCTTTCTAAAAACAAAATGCACTGCAAAAAATTTTATAGACCTAAAGAGAGCTTTGAAAAAAACAAAACAAAACTGGGCATGGTAATAATTTGGTTTTCATGAAGCAGTTTTCTTTGGTGAATAAATAGCACTGTGTTTACACACACAATGAAGTACGTTGAAAATCCCTCTATTTGATTTTGACAAGTTCACTGGAAAATTGACAAGGGGAACATTTGTTTTAGAAAGTGCTAGCCAATCTGATAAAGATCCTGCTGAACTAAATTTTTAGGTTTTATTTCAAATACAATATAGATCCACAGACTGGTGGGGGGGGGGGTTTCAGTACTTTTATATGTCTCCACATCAAGCACCCATAGATGAATTGCTTTCTAAAATATCTAAGCCTTGCTTTAGAGAAGTTTCTAGCATAAAGAGTCAAGTAGGCCTTCTGAGGGTATCATATTTTGCACTTGGCATGAGTCCATAAATGGCTGGGTGAAAATATATCCTAGTGAACAGCTAGCACTATTCTACTTCCACACTGTGAACCCCAAAGCAATGTTTTAGAAAGAAGTTCAGTGAAAACAAGCCAGATTGTATAGAGCGTGCATGCTATGATTAAGTGGCCCACGGCTTTTCCATTTCTAGGAACTTCACAATGTGTATCATCTCTAGATTACTTACTGTCTCTGGAGAGGGAGCAGGAGCTATGCATGAGCTAGAATCTCAAGATTTCCCACTGAAGTGTCCATGCCGGATTGCCTCTGATTCCAGCTGGGGCCTTTGTAGCTGCCTTAAGCATGTGTCTGTGCTTGTATACAGAAAAGGGAGAGATAGACAATTGGCTTTCAGAAAAATAAAGGAAAAAACAAAATGTAATACTTTGCAGGGAGGTCCATACTTCCTTAGGGAAAACAGACAGATAAAATGTCATTTTATTCTGAAAATGCATTTCATATATATTTACTGACTTCCGTGATACAGGAGCTTTGACATAGCAGTGATATTGTCTAACAACAAATGTGATTTAAATAAAATGATATTACATTAACTTTGAACAATATAAACACTTGATAAAACAGAGTATTTTTTATTTGTCCCATATAAATCATGGCATATCAGAAATAGAAAATGTGGTTAGTGAGAGAGTAATGAACTAATACATGAAAAAAATTCCCCATTGAACTTTAAGGTCTTTTATGAGCATAAATATTCCAAGGGTAGGAAGGAGGTCTAAGATCTTACTTTCCATAGTGGCCTAACTTTGGTAGATTCAGCAAATGCCTTTTGAATGAATAAACTGCATTCCAAAGTTTTTATGACTATTTACTTGTTTAGGTGAACTTTTTTTTCAAAACAATTTCTTTTCACAAGATGAAAAGGAAATATGGAACCATATTATATGACACAATGGAACTGAGATCAAACAAGGAGAAAGGGACTCTAGGAGACCTGGTTTCTTTGTGAGGTCACTCAGGTCTAAGAATGTTTTGGTGTGAAATCAGATGACCTGGGGACATGATTCCTGAACCCCGATAGTTCTAGCACATAGATATTCCTTTGGCTCCATTTCACTCTGAGAAGTCCTTTCCCCGTCTTCAACTTATTGACGGTAAAGACACTTTCCAGATCCTGTCTAATCCACCACCCTCTAAGACAACTGAACATCAATATGTGCTTGGGAAAAACAAGATTTCAAGGTGAAGGGAGAATTTTCCAACATCCTCACAAACCCATATGCAGTCATTAAAAACATTTCTCTGGCATTTAAATTGTATTTTATCAGGATTTCATGAAATTTAAAGATCTGGCAAGACAAACTTGCCCAAGTGGAGTGAAGACTGTTGTTTTATTGCAACCGCATGTATAAATGTTGCTTATGAGGCTATTTGCAGGTTTTATAAGGGAGTGTGTAAAGAGCTTTCTGTTACTAGAGGAGTGGTGGAAGAACTTGGAGGCTCAGGAAATCTGAAACCTTCCAAAATTTGCTTAGATCTCATCATAAATACAAAGGGTGATTATGAAGACAAACAGTGAGGAGCCATTTATGTCTAGGAGAGGTAGCTAAATAGAATTTCTTTACACTAATGTGTTCAAATTAAAATCCCCACTAATGTAACCAAGAAACACAGACTGCTTTATTCTCTGTGTAGGTGCTTGTAAGGAGGGAAAAGTTGCTTTCTGTCTGTCTTCTAGCTACAATCTTCCCTTCCTCCTTTCTCCTTCCTCCATGCATCTTTCCTTTCTTTGCCTCCTCTGCTGCCTTGCAGCTATCCCTAAGAACCTATTGTGAAGATGTTAAACAATCTGAAGTAGAGAGCATATGATTCCTGCCTTCAGGGACTACAGATACAAATAAATATTCAAAGTATACCAGAATGAGATATGTCCTCATTTGCAGCAGGTTCATAGAGGGGGTAGAGGGGGACCTGGGGTCATCCATGAGGGAGCTCTAACCTAAAGGGTGGACACATGGATAGTGTGGGCCAAGGTGCAGTAGACAGTTTGTGTATATGAAGTTGGATATTCTTAAGAAAAAAATGAAGAGGAATACTATGTTCTTGATTCTGGCATCCTGTATAGACTATTAGGCTATGTCGAGTATATATTCAACATACAAAAATGAAGGGAAGTCAACATAATCCTAGGGCTGCTTAAATTTCATCTTCATTATTTCAATTAGTTTTCAAAATAACCCTAAAAGGCACGCATTTTCTCTATTCATTTTCTGTTGTAGAAATTAAGTCAGAGAAAGAGGTTTGCACATTGTCTAAATTAAACTGTGACTATAAACACAGTCCTGTCTGACTCTCACATTTTTTGAGGATTAAGCAAGGTTACAAAATGTGATGCAGGAATCTAAAAAAAATTCAAAGTAAAAACACTCATTTGCATACCTTACCACAATGCAAGGAATATGATAGAAATGGATTTATTATTTATAGAACACATAACATATTCCATTAAATAAAAATTAGACAGTAGTCTTTCATACTTTTTAGACTATCTAGTTACTCTTCAATGGCAATGCCCACCTTCATCTAAATCCCAGCCATCCCAGGTCAAATTTAGATACAACGAGGCATCCCCAAAGTTGAAAACAGATCATCACTAGTCTAAGAAATATAGTTATGAATCTAATCTAAACCAAATTTCATATATGCTTTTTATCAATAAATAAGGTAAATTATTGACTACTTTCTCAAATCACTAATTGATTATTTTAGAAGAATTTCTCATTGCAATGTGATTGTCTTGCCATTCCTTAGTGCTTAGCCCTTTAATTTGAGATCTACTGGAGGGCGGCATTTGCAAATTAGAAACATAATTGAAATCTACTGCTGAATAAATTGATGTTTACTGCTACGTAAAATTAGTGCAGTTGTTTTAAATGGTATGGAGTCTATTTTCTTTTCACTTCATTGGTTTCCTGTTTTTCTCTGATGGAATTGTAGTTGAAGATGACCCTCAGAAGAAGGAAGTTTTCTCCTTTATCTTACTCCTAAATGAACAGGAGGAGGAAAGGAATAGTGACATAGTGGTAGAACCACACAGTGCTCTGGTTTCCACCATGGTGGCTCCTCCCTACTTCCCTGATTTTCAAGCCAACCTGAGTTAGGGCTATTCCTGGCAGACTCTTTCTGTACAGACTTAAAAATTAAATAAATGAAAGATATGAACACAGAGTACATTTGCACTTAAACCAGATAAAAACAAGCCTGAATTCATCAGTGTTGAATTATTAATTAAATTCAAAGGTTAAAAAATGAACTCTGTAAAACACTGTTAAGAGAATGAAAAAGCAGGTCATAGACTGGGAGAAAATATTTGAAAATCACATATCTGATAAATATGCAGAATGTACATATCAAGACAATTAAAAAAACAAAAACAAAAACAAAACCCTCTTTAAACTAAATGGGAAAAAAAAGACAACCAAATGCAAAATAGGTTAAGATCTAAATAGGCATCTCATCAAAGCAGATATACAGATGGCAATAAGCCTATGAGAAAATTACTAACATCATTTGTCATTAAAGAAAGTCATATTAAAACAATGAGATATCATTATATATCTAATACAATTGCTTAAATTAAAAATATGACAGTAGTAATTCCTGGCAAGGAAGTGGAGCAATGGGAAATCTCATTAATTTCTCGTGGGAATGCAAAATGATGTAGCTACTTTGTAAGACAAGTTGGCAGTATCTGACAAAGCTAAATCTAGTCTCACCCATATGTGCTCCTCAATATTCCTACAACAACCTGAAAAATTATAGTTGTGTCACAGAAACCTGAACAATAATTTTTTCTTTAAGAAAAGCTACAGGCAGGAAAGAAGGCAATAGGCAGGCAGGGAGAGAAGGAAGAAGGACTTTATGTATTTTTATTTAGCCGTATGTAATGTCTTTCCAGACCAGGTCTTGAACCCAGGACCTTGGTATGTACGTGTACTGGTCCCACTTTAACCCAGTAGGCCATCAGGACATGCCTGAACAATAATGTTGATAGACACTTTAATCATAATCACCCAAAACTGAAAGCAACAAAGAGGTTCTTCAATGGGGAGATGAATAAACTGTGATCCAACCATAAAACATTATTTAGTGATAAAAAGAACTTCATGAACTATCAAGAAATAAAAAGATGTAGACCTTAAACATATATTTCTAATTTTGAAAAGACTACATGCTCTGTGATTCATTCCATTTTTTATAATCTGAAAAAGACAAAACTATGAAGACATTTAATAATATAGTGATTGCCAGGAGCTTGGGGAGTGAGTATGATTGAATAAATGAAGCAGAGGTGACTTATTTTAAAGGCTGCAGAACTATACTACATAATACTTTAATGATGGATATATGATGCTATGCATTTGTTAAAACCCAAACAACTTTTACAATACAAAGAGTAAACCTTAATATATACAAATAAATTTGATTAAGAGATTAAATGTTCCCAGGATAGAAAGCAGATATGTAAAAAAAAATTCACTATATCACAAATGTGTAATACAGCTTCACTAAAGAGGGAAAATGTGGAGGAGTCATTGCTTAATGGATAGATTTTGTTGAAGATGGTGAAAATACTTTGGATATAGATAGTGGGGGAAGTTATACAACATTATGAATGTGTTTCATGCCAATGAATCATATAATTACAAGCATTAAAATAATAAATAGTATGTCATTAATATTTATCACAATTTTAAACATGCATAAGAAGAAATTATACATTTTAAGGGTTAAAGAATAAATTTAATTATGTATAATTTAACGCAATTAAAATTATTTTAGGAAAAAACACAACAGTAAAGACAGTAGGGATAATAAAAATGTCAGTGGTTGCTGGAAGCACATGGGCTATTTTTTAATTGAAGTAATTTTGATTTTACACATTAAAATAAACTTATATGTATCGGTTCCCCATATATGCAGTTTCCCCATTCTCTCAGACATATGTCAATACACCTTGCACTCCACCAGCTCACCAAGGGTTCTTCACCAATGTCCAGTGGGCTCTGCTAGCACTTTTCCACCTTTTCCCCCCATCATATTCCCTATTGGTAGCCTTGGTTCTATTCCAAGTGTCTAAGGTTTGGTTTTGTTTCATCTGTTCCTCTGTTTTGTTAATTCACCTTCCACTTATGAGTGAGGTCATCAGGTATCTATCTTTCTTCTTTTGAATTATTCCACTTAGTATAATCCCCTCTAAATCCATCCATATTGATTCAAATGATAGAATTTCATCTCTTCTAAGGGCTGTGTAGTATTCCATTGTGTATATATGCTACATTGTCTTTGTCCATTCATCTGATGTTGGGCACTTAGGTAGTTTCTAGTTGTAGGCTATTGTTAATAGGGTTGAGATAAACATGGGGGTGCATAAATCTCTGTGAATGGGTGTTTTTGTATCTTTGGTAAACACCCAGAAGTGGAATGGTGGGATGATATGGGATTTCCATCTTCAACTTTTTGAGGAATCTCCACACTGTTTTCTATAGGGGTTGTATCAATTTTAACTCCCACCAACAGTCTAAAAGTATTCTTTTCTCCACATCCTCACCAACATTTGTTTTCACCAGACTTTTAGATAATAACCAGTCTCTCAGGTATAAGGTGATATCTCATTGTTGTTTTGATTTGCGTTTTCCTGATTTCCTGTTTATCCTCTTCAGAAAAATGTCTCTCCAATTCCTCCTCCCATTTTTGGATTGGATTGCCTGTTTTTCTGTTATTGAGTTTTATGAATTCCTTGTATGCTTCAGATATTAAGCCCTTGTCAGAAATATGAAATGCAAATATCTTCTCCCAATTAGTAGCCTTATTTTTGTTTTTATGATGTTTTCTTTCACTGTGAAGAAGCTTTTTAGTTTGACATAGTCCCAGTTGTTTATTTTTCTTTGTGTTTCCCTTGATGCTGGAGTTGAGTCCCCAAAGTACTCTCTAAGGCAGATGTTGTGGAATGTCTTTCTTATGTTGTCTTCCAAGAATTTATGGTTTCTGGTCTTACATCCATGATTCTAGTCCATTTTGAGTTAATTTTTGCGAATGGTATTAAAGAGTGGTCTAGCTTCATTCTGCTGCTTATGGCTGTCCAGTTGTCCCAGCACCACTTATTAAAGAGACTTTCCTTTCTGCATTGTATGCTTTTAACACCTTTGTTATAGATTAACTGACTGTATGGTAAGTGGGTCAGTTTTTGGTGATTCGTTTCTATTCCACTGGTCTGTGCCTCTGTTATTACAGTACCATACTGTTTTGATCACTGTTGCTTTGTAGTAGCTCAGTTCTGGGAGTGTAATCCCTCCAGATTCATTTTTTTTCTCAGAACGGGTTTGGATAGTCAGGGTTTTATTCAATTTCCTGGAAATAAGCCCATGGAATTGTAACATGGATTGTATTTAATTTGTATATTGTTTTAGGTAATCTGATCATTTTAATGATGTTGATTCTTCCTATCCATGAGCAAGTGGTGTCTTTTCGTCTCTTTGTATCCTCCTCTGTTTCTTTTAAGAAGGACTTTTGATTTTAATTATATAGGGTTTTCATGTCTTTGTTAAGTATATTCTAAGATATTTGATTTTTTTACTTCTTTTTAAAATGGTGTTACTATCTTGATTTCATTTTCTATTAGTGTGTTGTTTGTGTATAAGAATGGAATGGATTTTTGTGCATTGATTTTGTGGCCTGCCACTGTATTGTATTCATTTATTAGTTCTACTAGTTGTTTTTTTTTTTTTGATAGTTTTCAGGGTTTTCCAAATATACAATAATGTCTTCTGAAAAGAATGATTCTTTTACTTTCTCTTTTCCAGTTTGGATTCTTTTATTTCTTTTTCTTGCTTAATTGCTCTGGCTAAGACCTCTAGTACAATGCTAAATAACCGTGGTGAGAGTGGACAGCCTTGCCTTATTCTTGACCTTAGAGTAAATGCTTTCTTCACCATTGATTCTGATGTTGGCTCTTGGCTTGTTGTATATGGCCTTCATTATGCTGAGGTATGTACCTTCTAGCCCCATTTTATGCAAGGTGTTGGATCTTGTCAAAAGCTTTCTCTGTGTCTTTTGATATGATCATGTGGTTTTCTCCTTGCTCTTGTTCTATGGAGTATTCCATTAATAGATTTACATATGTTGAACATCCTTGCATCCCTGATAAACCCTTCTTAGTCATGATGGATGATTCTTGATGCATTATCATATTTGGTTTGCTAATATTTTGTTCAGAGTTTTTGCATCTATGTTCATTAGAAATATCGGTGCTTAATTTTCTTTCTTAGTGATGTCTCTATCAACTTTGGTATCAGTTTGATGTTAGCCTTATAGAAAGTATTTGGGATTGTTCCCCGTTCTTCAATATTTGGAAGAGTTTGAAAAGACTAGGTATTAATTCTCCTCTGAAGTTTTCATAAAACTCATTAGAAAAGTCATTGGGTTCAGGGCTTTTATTTTTAGGGAGAATTTGATTTCCTCTTCAATTTCTTTGCTTGTGATTGCTCTGTTTAGGTTTTCTAATCTTCCAGAGTTAGTCTTAGTAGACTGTATTTTTCTAGAAATTTGTCCATGTCCCCAAGGTTCTCTGCTTTCGGAAACATGTTCATAGTATTCTCTTAGGACATTTTGTATTTCTGTGGTATCTATTGTAACTTCTCCCCTTTCACTACTTATTCTAATTATGAGAGTTTTCTCTTTTTCTCTGTCACTCTAGCCAATGGTTTGTCAATTTTGTTTGTTTTTTCAAAGAACCATCTTTTGGTTTCATTGACCTATTTGATTATCTTGTTTTCTATTTCATTTGTTTCTGTTCAAATTTTTATTATTTCCTTTCCTCTATTGATTTTTGGCTTTAATTTTTCTTTCTGTTGTTTTTTTAAAATATAGAGTTAGAAGCAAATTTTCTTGTTCTTGAGGTAGATCTGGATTGCAATGATGTTCCCTCCTTGTACTGCTTTTGCAGATTCCCAGATGCTGGTAGCTCGTGTGTTTTTGTCTCATTTGTCTCTAAGTGTTTTTTAAATTCCTGTTTGATTTACTCTTTTACTGAAGGGTCATTTAGAAGCCTATTGCTTCTAGTTAATTTTGGGGTCCTCTAGATTTCTTTTTGTGTTTGATTTCTAGTTTTAAGCCACTGTGGTCAGGGAAAATGTTTGGTATGGTCTCAGTCTTTGAAAATTTGTTGAGACATGTTTTGTGCTTAACATGTGATCTATCCTTGAAAATGTTCCATGTGCATTTGAGCAGACAGTGAACTCTGTAGTCATTGGATGAAGTGTTCCGTATATGTCTATTAGAACTGATACAAATGGTCATTTAAATCTTCTGTTTCTTTGTTAATTTTCTGCTTGGTTTATCTGTCCATTACTTCCACCCTCCTCCATGTTCCAGTCCCGCTGGTTGGGTGCTCCACTACTTTCACAATTCCTGGTAGTCCTGTATTTTTCCTGTAGTTCCAATCCCCTTGTCATGGCCCAAATCCAAAATCTGTGGTATATTCTGAACCCTGACTTTTTGCCTATCCTTTATGGTCACCATTGCAGCTGCATCTATAGCTTCTGTGCCTGCTTTTTCTCAGTGTTAGTTTCTGGAAAATAACTGAATTCCTAGTTGCTCTGTGGGGAGAACATGAGTCTTGTTCCTACTAGGTCACCATTTTGAATCCATGCCCTGGGGCTATTTTTAAGGGCAGCAAAACTATTCTATATAAAACTGGTGGATAATGGATATATATTCTTGAAAACCTATAAAACTATAAAGCACAACAATTTAAAACTAATGTAAACTATGGACTCTAGCTAATATTATAAAATTTGTTATTAATTATACCATTTAAATATAAAATATTAATAATTATGAGAAATATTAGAAAAACTGCATGCAAGGTTGGGAGAAAGATGTATTGGAGTTGTCTGTGTTTTCAGCTCAAAAACTTTTTAAAGCGCTTTATTTATGTCATTCAGTAATTTATCATTGGTTGTTTCTCTGGCCCTGGATCTTGAACCAAGAACCTTAGGATGTATGTGGACTGCACCTGATTTAACTACTAGGTTACCAGGGCATGCCTCAGCTCAAACTTTATGTAAATCTGAAAGTGCTTTTAAAAACAAAGTTTAATTAATTTAAAAATGGTGCTGACCTAAGTATAGGTGTAAATGGAGATTTTAAGACTAAAAGCAAAATTCAAATTCATTATAGTCTTATTTAAAAGTTGTTTCTCTGGGGCAACAGTTTAGCAATTTTGAAATCACTGTGTGTGTGTGTGTGTGTGTGTGTGTGTGTGTGTGTGTATACATATATATGTAATATATATATGTATATATATTAGGACTAAACAAATATATAAATGAATGCCTAGATTTTGGGAACTACTGATGGAATACAAGATTAGAGATGTTCAAAAGAAGAGGGCAGTATAAATACTTTAGTACTAGATTTCATTGGGATCTATGGACATGGATTTGTGTTTTAGTTTAATATAAATACAGACAGCTAAATACAGAAATAGTTATAGATAGCTGTGCATACATAGGTTATTATACATTTATATGTCTAAGCTCTGTTTGCTGAGAAAGCCTAGAAACAATAATATCTCAATAGCAATGAGCTCACCTTCAAGTTCGTGTCTTTATTTCTAACACAATTCTCCATTGAAAGGAACTGGGGCTTCATGGAGAAATGACTGATTCTAGAGCAGGGGCAGAAAATAGACAGGATTAACTTGGACTATATTGTAGTACTAAAAAGTAAGGAAGTAAACAAGCATAAAATATGATGGGGGTATTTCAAAAGAATACAGAAGCAACTGAAAGTTGGAAAACTATGAACAATAACATAAATCATATAGCATTAGTTTATAACCCAAAGTATAAAATAAAAATCCATGAGTCCATTATGACATAAATACTGGATTGAATAAATACTTATCTGAGGGAGAATAGACAAATCTCCTGTGTTGATTTCCACAAAATTTATGCAGCTACTCTATTATTAGGAAAGCATAATTCCCTTTTCCATCCCTTAAGCATAGGCTGAACATAGTCACTTCCCTCCAAAGAGTAAAGGGTGTAAAAATGAGGAGGGTGGGGGGTGGGGGAGAAGAACTTTACAGTATAAGGACTTGGGAAACACTACCTACCTTAGTCATGTGATCAAGCTGATCATCGGTACCCTTGAAATGATGAGATAAAAATGGCACTTTACTTTTGAGGTCTTCCTCCCTGTCTAGTGATGGGAAAAATATCAGACAGATAAAAACTGAGGAATATTCTACAGCATACCTGATTAACGCTCCTCAAAGACAAGAAAAGTGTGGGAAATTGTGCAGAAGGACCCATGGAGACATGACAATCAAATGTAATGTGATATCCTGGATGGAATTCTGGAACAGAAAATTGATATTAAGTAGAAATTAAATACATCTGAAAAAAAGTAGTTAGCAAAATTTATCAGTACTGGGTGTGACATTAGTTGACCCTCTGTTCCATACTTATGTAAGAGCTTAATAATAGGTGGAACTGGGTGCTGGATAATTGGGCTCTTCTGTGCTATCACTGCAACCTTTTTGCAAATCTGGAACTATTCTAAACTTAAAAACTTATTTTAAAAACAAATACAGGGAAAAAGATAAAGAGTGTAACTATGACTATAACCTGAATATAGGAAATAAAACAATTAAAAAGTGATTGTGGTGGTATCAACACAAGGCAAAGGAAGTCAAAATCATCGAGATGAAAGCATTTAGAGAAAGGTGGAATGACTGCGAACACTTTAGTTTTACATCTCTTTGTGGATGTACATAAGTTTGGGATGATCCTTCTTATGTGTAAAAATAGATTCTTTTTGATTTTTACCACAATTACCCTATTACTGTTTATTTTTTGTATTATGTACTCCAAATTAACTTTTTATTCTTACCTCTCACTCATTTAAACAAACCACTCCTGTAGGTAAAGTGGTCTACTCAGCATCTTCTAAATATGCACAGAGACCCTCATATTCAAGATGTTTTCCTCACTTGCATATAGTTTCCTCTTGTGGTGTAACCACAATCCTTACATTATAACCATCCAATGGGAATTCTTTGACTTTCCTTATTTTTCCATCTGAATGAGATACCATCCTCCTCTGAACCACAAGTTCTTCTGCTCTTCTTTCATCAAACATATACTACTTTGTACTTTGTGTGTAGCTTCTTTACTAGAACTTTGAAGGAAGGACCCCAATTTTTGTATTTACCATGACTCCCTTTACAGATACTCACAGAAGTTTGATCTAATGAATTTTCTCATTGCTAGACATTCATTTTCAGTTAAGGAAAAACTAGAAATCAAGATCAATTGGTTTCAAACTAAAGGTGAAATTTTAATTATTTGTAACAGAAGTCATCTTATGGAAAGGGACTGCTTCATTTTCCCTACATCTGTTACTGTTGTGGTCTCTCCATTTGGGGTTGATACTGCACTGAGTCAATGCATGTCATGCGTCTTGTGTGCGAACCATTATTACAATAATAACAATAGCAGCTCAGTTGATAGGAAGTTGGCAATGTGGGTATCCTTATCTTCAAAGCTCCAAATGGTTTGGAATTTGGCTTTTTGTGAAACCATTTAATAGGAAAGTGTGTGTTTAGAATCTGTTTCCAGCTCAAAGACCAACACTTATCTCTAACGTCCTTAATGAGAGAGCACCTGACAAATTGATTGACATACTCCACTCCTCCAAGTAATTTTCTTTCCTGCCAAATGAGTCTCTTACAGTCCCCACTTCTGGTTGAATGATGAACAGTCTGAAACCAATGTCTGAAGCTTCAGAAGTCTGCCTTCGAAAGGTGATTTCACAAAGTAAAATTAACCTATTGAAAAAGTGGTAAATCAATCAATCTCTTTTTTTCATTATGCCAATTAACTACTTGATGACTTTAACTCGACTAAATTGACTAATGGGCTTAGTACTCCTTAGTTATCTCCAAAGAAATTTTCTTTTGTTTAATGAATTACAGTCCTAAAGAATAGCATTGAAAGTAAACAAAAGTCAAATGTTTTATAAACTTCACAATTATTTTTTGAATCTATTCATATAGCCCCCTAATTTGAATTATTATTCATTTACATATTAGTTTAATAAATATTGAATTAATCCCAAAGTAGGTAGGATCAGTATTGTGACAAACATGCAAAAAGCAAAAAAATGAAAATGAGAACTGGTCTTATTTCATGGAAAATAAAAGCAAAAATTTTCAAATGAAAATATTCATTAAAATGGGGTTGGAAAAACTATAATCGCTGACTCCACTATTCTTATTTGGAAGAAATAATTAATAGTTTATTACACAACACAAATATTTCTATTGTGCAAGGTAGTAATTCCAAACAACATGGAAAACTGGAATATTTTATCTAAACTTTAAGTCGTGTTCAAGAATATTAGTTATCAACAATGCTCAAAATATAAGCTTAAGGGTAATGCATTTAGTAGAAAATTAATAATTAATGTGCAATGGTACACTTTTCAAGAAACTTGACTGGCAAGTATGACATCATGAGAACAATATCAAAATGGTACACTGAGTAAAGGGAACTTAAAAAAAAAAAGAACCAATTGGATTATTTTGATATTTGCAGAAAAATGCCAGTAGTGAAGAAGAGACTGAGAATTAGGAGGCAGGAGTGATTGATCAGAGTGAATGACTTTGAGAGTAAAGACAGTCATGTTGTCCTGGAATAAATTATGATTCTTTATCCTTGAGATGGGGAGGAGGAGGAAAAGATAGGTGAGTATATGGATACTACAAGAAGCTAAAAGTTTAACGAGAGGGTAAATATTATAGATTTTTTGAATCTATAAAGATTAACAAAATGAGAAGGGCAGATAACTAAGGATCAAGAAATACATTGTTGAACAGTGCTGAAGGACCACAAACTATGGGATACTAATATGTTGGTGGTTCTATGATATTTTGATGTCCTCAATGATTTGAGTGTAATAACAGCATTAGTAACTTAATGTGATAAGCATTTTTCTTAGATTAGCTCATTCATTCATTCTTCATAGGTAGGCTCTGAAATAAGTACAAGTATTATTTCCAATGAGGAAAGTGAAGTTTTGAGGTTGACACTTGTCCAAAGGTACATTGTTAGTCAATTAAAACAAATATTTATTTGAACCAAGGCAGTCTGACTTAGAGACTCAACTTATGCTGGACTCGGAGGTATATTGTTTTAATCAGAGAGCTTTCTGGTTAAAGGCTAAAAATGACAAGTAGTTTTAGTAATGCAAGGGGTTAAACTGTTCGACCAGGATAGAGAGCTATTCATGGGAACAGCCACACAGCCCAGGCTGAAAGAAGAAAGAAAGGATGGCCAACTGGTAACCTTCAGAGCAAGGAACGAAAGATCCCTGAGTTAAGGGAGAAGTCGTAGAGTGAATGAAGGCATGACATCTCTCAAGGAAGAGGAGATTATGGGGAGAGGATAGGACACTGGCGACTTCTGAAGTGGTGTTGCGGAGTGATGAATGACTTCAAGTTGTGACCATTAGTGTGAGAGCTGAAGTGATGAAGCTGATTAAAAACAAAGGACTCAGGAGACTATATTGAACTAAATAAATTATGGCAGAGTCCTATTTATGAAGAATGGCATGTTTAGGAATATTAATATTTTAATTATAGTTTTCATTGAACAGACACTGTGTTCCTGTTATAAAATAGGCAGAGTTCCATAATGTTAAATATAACAGTGAGCAAAACACACAAACTTTTTTTTTCCCTTCATGGATTTTACCTTCTAGTGTCAATGTATCAGGTAATGATAAGTCTGTATGTCAGGTGGTGAAACAAATTAAACAGTAAAGAGAAAAGGTATTGTTAGGGATGGGGTATGACTTCTACTAAGAGTGGTTAGGAATCACTGAGGCACCAGTGTGGCTAACAGGATTGAGGAATTATTTACAGAGATGGCAAAGAGTATGTGGGAGACATGCAATTTTGTTAGGATCTGAGAAAAAGGAATTAGTTTTTTGACCAATTAATTTTGAGATTCTAATCAGACATCCGAGAGGAATATTTGGTATTAAAAAAAGACTGGATATAAGATTCTAGATTTCAAAAACAAATTAAGAAATCTGGGCTAGACCTATACCTTTGGGAACTGTATAGATGGTACATAGAATCATAAAAATAAATGTGATCATTAAGGAAGAGAGAGTAGGTAGAGACAGGAAATATTCAAAGGATGCAGAACATATAGGGACACTACTATATGACAGAATATAGCAAAGAGACAGAAAAAGTGAGCAGACAAAAAAGAAGAAAAACAAATGAGTGCTATTGTGAAAGCCATGTGACAAAAGTGTTCCAAGATGGAGGGCTGATCAGTTAAGTCAAATACTGATGAGGAGTAAACAAAATGAGATTTGACCATTGGATTTAGCAGGATGGGGGTAAATAGTGACTACGACAGAGCAATTTGATTGATTTAATAGAGCAGGGAGGAAATGAAATGGTGAAGGTACATAAAAACACATCTTTCTAGTTTTTCTTAGAACAAAACAAAGAAATATGGTGACAGTTGGGGAAAGATGTGAGACCAAAGGGAAGTTTTAATGTTTAGGGGGGATAAAGTTGCAGCAGATGTGTAAGTTTGTGGAAGCCAACCAGTAGAGAAGAAAGTGATGATGCAGCAAAGATTGGGACCATTGTTGGAGGTCGCTGGGGCATAAGTGAGAAGAGATGCGACGCAGGTGCAGTGGAGGTCCTGCTCTTGGGAGCACAGACAATCCACACGTAGTCGCCACCCTAGGGGTGTAAAGAGGCTAGATTGCTAGCTGATTGATCACAGGGACACTGTTTATTCTGCATCTGCAAATACTGAATACTGCTAAACAGTGTAAATTGTGATAAGTACTAGTCAATGACTGAACGTGGAGACTTTGTACAGCGGAACTGCCTTTCTGCTGTCAAGGAGAACACAAGTGAACAGCTGACTGAGCAATGTTAATAAACGGTGGCAATTAAAAATCTGTGTGGTAACCTACCAAATAGATATTTAGTGGGACTTCATTTTTAGAACTGAGATTCCTTTATTGAAAACTATAATCTGTGTAATGGGGGTTAGCCCTGCCAATCCTCATCCCTTCTGCTGAAAAAAAAAAAAATCTCCTTTTCATCCAACTTATGGTTCTCATTATATGTGATTGTTATTTAAAACTTGCCCTTACAGCTTATGTCTGTAAATATCACCTATTTTTGCAAACGGAGAGAAACTGTATATTCTTTAACCTTTTTATTTTCAGGAAATAAGTTATGTTAGAGTGAAAAGAAATCTGAAATGGGAATCAAGACACTGTTTCTAGCCCTGGCTCTGCCACTAACTCACTGAGAATTGGTTTCCTCTCTGAAAAATGAAGTAGTTTGTTCAGAAGATCTGTGAAGTCCCTTCTGAATCCAAGTAATGAAATCATAATAACAATCTAAAAAATTCAGAAATTCACAGCTGATGCCCTTTATTTTTATATGCCCATAATATTCTATGTCAAGATAAGTCACATTTATATTGTTGAGAGGTTACCAATCACCCATGCATTAATATCTTACAGGGTTATTGTGAAGATTAAAAGAGAAAATGTTAAAGAAATTCACACTGTTAAGCGAAATACTGTCAGTCATTAATAACACGTAGACATTGAAATATTATATCTATTACTGTCAACCTGATCTGGCTTTAACTACATGGCTTTTGGGACATCAAATAAAGTTGGCACCCAAGTAATGCAAATGGGGAAGGAAGAAGTTTTACTCAAAGAATGTATGCAATTGCCTTTAGAACATGTTTGTTGTTGCTGAAAATGGCCTTACACGACTGCAGGAGTAAAAAAAAAGTCTTTAAGATCTAGAAATGGCATTGAAATAAACATAAGGGTTTTATGCATTGATATTAATTAACCATCAAATATTATGTCTACATAAGAGTAGCGCAGACAGACTTAATGCTAGGTTTTATAAAATGCTCAGCTTTATTTTTTAAACAAAACAGTCATTTTGAAGTAAATTGAAAATTATAATTAATGTGATAATTTTACATGTTAAGGTTAAATCAACACTAACTGAATTTTAATATATTGCCATAATTATATTTTTACTTCATTCTAAAGTTATTCCTCTTTATATAAATCTCATTTTTGTTTACGTATATATATATATATATATATATATTCCTTCATTCATGGGAAGGAATTTTAATAATGGGTATATATCTGGCAATCTATTTTTTTTGTAACTAGAATTGTGCCTTTCCACTAGGTAAATTGCTGAAAGGTATATCCTATAATATCATTAATAAAGATAATATAGTTTGACTTACATAGCATTTAATTTTCTTTCAGAGCGACTTCACAATGATCTCACTTTATGCTAGCAATACTACTTATTAGACATAGGACTGGGCAAGTCACTCGACCTCTGTGTTATGTTTTCCTTATTTGTAAAATGGGTATCATACATGTTTCAAAAAGTTGTGTGACGATTTAATGAGGTAATCTCTGCAAAACATTTAGAACAGTACCTGGCACATAGTAAATATGTGCCATTTATTATGATCATCATTATTATTGATATTCCTTGGCAAAGATTTTGAAGATTATATTAGGTTTAATGTCATTTTGTAGTAGCCCCATGATCATCAACCCCAAATATTATACACTCAGATATCTAAATATGTAATATGAATGAATACAGCATTCTATGGGCAACTGTGCAGATTAAATAGTTGCACCTCTAAAGCACGCAGCCTCTACTCAGCCCCAGGCAATGTTGCCATTCAGAAATACAGTTCTCATACTACCCAGAATCTGTCCAGTTACCCAAGAAAGTAGAAATTTTGATTTTTATTTAATCTCTTATTTTATAAAAACATTTATATATCATTTGATTTTTGGTAAAAAAGACATTATGTGCCAAACACACACATATCTGCAGGCTTAGAATCATGGTCGGCAGCTTGATTATGGGATCCTTTCACTAATCAGTATGATAGGTCTTTGATCTAATCCTGATTGACCTCAAAAATTGGGGAACCACAGTTAATTGGAGGATTTGGACACCATTAAAAATAGATGTATGAGCTTCTCAATTGATGTTTATAATGGATGGATTGGAAGGTCTAGGGTAATAGCTAATTATCAAAGAAGCACTGTCTGGGGGTACCAGGGACACATCCCAGAAGACTCCTGGGATGCAGTAAACTGCTTCCTTGTAGATGCATTCTTGGTCCTTTGGGTGAGCAAGACCGTCGGCAGGAAGAGTAAGTGCAACTTGGAGGTAAAGACTCCCAAGTCCCCCTGCCAACATGAAGTTTTTCTAGACACCAAAGTTAATACTTTTCTGTTACCAGGCTGCTTCTGCATTTAAATGAACAATTGTGCAACTCTTCACAATTACATATACAGACCATTAGCTGGACCTGACTTGAAGGTCCAAATATAGGCCAGGTGAGGATTCTTGATGCTCTGCCTGTGTTTAGGGAGGTAGATGCTGAAGGTAGAGTTTTAGAGTCAGATATAAGTGACTCTCTGACCCTCCTGACAGGGAAAATACTTGCCAGTAATGCAGACAAGTGACTCATCGCAACGTAAATCAACTTCATGTAGCCTACAATTCTTGATACCTTAAAAAAGAGTTAAACATCACATAAGTCCAAATTCTTTGATGATTTCCTTATCACAAAGGGAGGTCATTAGATAATTGAAAAGGGATGAGTCATAATGAGTTTTCACTGATAAATGTTGCCTCTCACCACTAATTCCACTGATATCCTATAGGGAACATAAAGAGCCTCTCCTCTCACAGACTGGTGACATAAAAAGGCCTTCATCTGACACATAGCACTTGATTCTGCCCTTACTGAGCTGGATGAGCTTGCCTAGGGATGGAAAAGAGAAGGCCTTTGTTCTCTGTCCCCTTTCGACAAAAGCTCTAATCCAGTTAACTTTATTCCTGATGGATAGGAGAATACCCAGATGCCAGGCTCCATCATTATCCTTCCAGACATATGTTCCACATTTGCACCTGCTTTCAGTCGCTATTCTGCTGGTACAGTTAGAAGACATGGTACAGTTAGATAAACATGGTGTCATTCCACATTTACTGCAAAAGTTCTCTTTGTTCTTGAAATAGTAGCTATTCCATCATCAGTTCACCTGATATTTAATCATAAGTCAGTTTTACATTTCAGTCCCACAGGTAACTGAGAAATGAGTGCTTAAAATATTGTAAACTACATGTGGATCTTTCCCCGCCAGTTTTTGCATTCTCAAAGCTTCTAGCACCTGATGATTATTGAGTGCTTAATGGATGTTTTACTGAACCAAATTGGAATGAGAAACAACTGTTATTTAAAAAATGTTTATATACATGTATGAGTTTTAATGACATGTTTTTATTTAGGTAACTATGAATTAGGGGAGTCTGAGTAGGACACTGATGAATTAATATAATACTCTACTGAGGTAGAATAGAGAATTCTGGTAACTATAATGGGAACAGAATCAGAATTCCTCATGGAAATAAAAAAGCGCTTCTAAATAGCAGGAAGTAAAAAAGCTGTCACAAAGTCTATGCATATTACAGAAAAGGTACAAGGTGTTAAAATCAATGAATTAAGGAGCTTCATCTTTTAATTCCTTTCTTAGTCTTTAATTTTTCAGGTTTAAGGGAATTTATGACATTTCTTCTATTATAAAATGAATGATTATAGTGAGAGAGTAGCCCTGTGCCAAGCCACGGTGGAGTCAGAGGCAAAAAGAAAAATCAGGAATATTGATCCTGACTTAAATATTTGTTTCCCTTTTTGATCAACATAAATTTTTTCATTAATATCAACTTTTAAAATATGTTTATTAATCTATTGCTTACCTGGATTACTGAGTATGTTTTCTTCCTCAAGTTTTACACTCAAGTTGAGTGCCCTCTTGCCTTAGCCCTGAACCAGGATGTGATGGTAGAAATGCTTATTTTAAGGTTGGAATAATTTCAAAAAAAAATCAATTGCTCATCTCAGTGACACTGAGTCGTTAAGGAATAAATATTTAAAAAATCTAATCCATTATTTTAAATAAGGGAAGGAAAGTGTCATATTTTTAAAAGATTTTTATCAGATGGAAATAAATAATGCAAAGCCTATTAGACGTACTTTCAACAGTAAGTAAAGGCATATTCAGTTTACAGAGGCTTAACATTATGAAACTGCTTTTCTCAAATGACAAGTGGTCTGGAGGCAGGCAGCTATGGGATTCCTTTCGTTGGTCTCCTAATGCTTGACTCGGAGTTGTGAAATATCTATCCCAATTCTAGCAAATGTGTGATTTTTAAACACGATAAGACGAGTAAAGAGCCTTGTTAAAGGTACCCGTCCCCTTTCTTAGAGGGACCATGCCTCCACGGAAGCTACACCATGTATCTTTGCTCATGTCCTGTTTCAACCCGGTGGACCAACCCTATCACTTAAGAAGGCTTGGAAGGCTGAGCTCTGATATAGCCACAATCCTAGTCATATTCCTGCCTTGAACAAAAGGATCTTAAGCAAAAAGAAGGGAATAGATACTGGTTTCAGAGCTAAGAGAATCTAGGCCAGGGTGCTAACGTATGTATGCTTCTACAGAATTTGTGTAAATGATGTTTTAAGTATCTGGTGTCAAACATGAGTTATTGTGTTTATAAATTCATCTTCAAGAATGACATTCTTGACATTGTTTTTCTAGGTATTATGTGGTTCTTACTATTTTTTCTTAGAAGTTAGCATCCATGGCTATCTCTCTGATTTTCTATTGTTACATCTAAAGTAAAATGACAGAAAATATTTCTGTGTATAGAATCTGCCAGAAAGAATAGGTGGATGGAATATGTTAGCCACTGTATTTAAACATTGATTTCTGTGAGTTTTATTTTATTTAAATTTTTTTGTTAAAGTACCATTGGTTTATAACATTGTAAGTTTCAGGCATTATAAATCAATATCTTAAATACTACATTATACTTCCTACAGAAAGTCTAGTTTTCTTAATTACTCAATAGACTATTATCCATATTTGCCCACATCCCATTTACTTCCCTTTTGGTAAACACTGTTTTGTCCTTGTAGTCTAAGAGTTTTGTTTTATTTATTCAATTGTTTCTTATCATCCATCTATGAGTTGAAATAATATGGTATTTGTCTTTCACCATATAATTTATTTCACTTAGCATAATACCCACTAGGACCATTCATGTTATTTTAAATGACAGGATTTCATCTTTTTTTTTAATACAGCCAAGTAGTATTCATTCCATTGTGTACCTATACCACCTCTTCTTTATCCAGTTATCCATCAATAGATACTTATGTTGTTTCCAACTCTTGGCTATTTTGAATAATACTTGGAGATGCATATATCTCTTTTGTGTTTTAGAATTCTTGGTATAAATATCCAAAAGTGGGATAGCCAGATAACATATTAGCTCTATTATTAATAATTAATACTTTTATTGAAGAAATATTGCATTGAGGTGTTATTTAAGCTTAAGGAGTACATCATCACAATATTCTTAATTTTTTGAGGAATATCCACACTATTTTCCATAAGTAAACAAATTTACATTCCCACCGACAATACACAATGACTTCCTTTTCTCCGTATCATCACCAACACATTTGTCTTTTTTTTAGCTATGTATCATTTTTCTTAAAAAATTTATTTATTGAAGTAACATTGCATAATAACCTTATATAGGCTTAAGCTATGCATCATTGTAAATCAATATCTGCAGAGACTACATTAAGTTCATCAGTATCTGTTTAATTCTGTCTTTCCCTTGTAATTGACCCCTTTCACCTAGTTTCTCACCCTTCTCCCTCCCTTTCCAGTAACTACTAAATTTGTCTTATACACTAAAAGTTTTTTTTGTTTGATTTCTTTCATTCATTTATTGTTTCCCTACATACCACATATGAATGAAATCATACATTGTTTGTCTTTCTCTGATTTAGTTCAAAAAGATAATTCCCTCTTGGTCCATATATTCATTTATTGTTTCCCTACATACCACATATGAATGAAATCATACAGTGTTTGCCTTTCTCTGTCTGATTTAGTTCAAAAAGATAATTCCCTCTTGGTTTGTACATGTTGTTGCAAATGACTGGATTTCATTGTAGTTTTTTAAATGCCTGTGTAGTATTCCACTGTGTACGTATACCATATATTCTTTATCCACTCATCTGCTGATGGGCACTTAAGGTTGTTTTCAGCTCTTGTATATTTAAATAATGCTGCCATATATCTTCAAATTCGTGTTTTTGGGTAAAGACCCAGAAGTGAGATAAGTGAATCATACAGAATTTCCATTCTCAGGTTTTTGAGAAAGCTCCATACTACTTTCCATAGTGGCTGCACCAATATATACTCACTGACACCCCAGTATATAAGGGTTTCCTTCTCTCTGTACTTGCAGCCCTTGGTATTTCCATTCTTTTGGATAACAGTCATTCTCACAGGTGTGTGATATTTGATTGATTTTTTTGATTTGCACTTTCCCTGATAAGAGATGTTCAGCATCTTTTTATGTACTGGTTGGCAATCTGTATGTCTTCTTGAAGAAACGTTGTAGATTTTCTGAGTGTTTTTTGATTGAATAGTTTTCTGTTGTTCAGTTGTATGAGTTTTTAAATTTATTTTGAATATTAACTCTTCAGTTGCATGCCTTACATGCAACTATCTTCTTTCACTCAGTAGGTTGACTTTCCTTTAGATAATTTTTTTGATGTGCAGTTTCTTAGTTTGTTGTAGCCCCACTTGTTTATTTTTGCTTTTGTTTCTTTTGTCCCTGGGGTTGAATACTCCAAGACATTATTAAAGTCAATGCCAAAGAGATTATTTTTTTTTGCTTCATGTATTTTATTATTTTAGGTCTTAAATTCAAGCCTTGAATGTATTTTGAATTAAGTTTTGTGTATGATGTAAGATAGTGGTGCAGTTTCATTGTTTTACATGTGGCTGTCTAGTTTTCCCAACACCATTTATTAAGGAAACTTTTCTTGCTCCATTTTTGCACTATCTCTTTGTCATAAATTAGTTGTCCATATATGTGTGGATATATTTCTGACTCTCAATTATGTTCTATTGATCTGTGTGTCTGTTTTTAATCTAGTGCCAAACTATGTTGATTATTATATCTTTGTATAGTTTGAAGCCAGAGATCATGATGCCTACATTTTTGTTCTTTATCCCAGATTTGTTTTGGTTATTTAGGTCTTTTGTAGTACCAAATAAATGTGTAGATTTTGTTTTATTTTTGTGAAGAATGTCATTGGAACTTTGGTTGGGATTTCATTCATCTGTATATTGCTTTATGTAATATGGTCATTTTAACCATGTTATTTCTTCCAATCCATGAGCATGGAATCTTTCCATTTCTTTGTGTGTTCTATTTCTTTCAAGAATGTCTTATATATGAGTTTTCAGTATACAAATCTTTTACTTCCTTGGTTGTATTTATTTCTAGGAAATTCTTATATATGATTGTAAATGAGATTATTTTCCTAATTTTTTTCTGTTAGCTTGTTTTTGTGTGTGGAAAAGCAACATCTTTTGTGTATTGATTTTGTAGCCTTCCACTTTACTGTAATTGCTTATTATCTAACAATTTTTAAAAATTGGTCAGCTTTGATATTTTACATTTTCTTTTTATTAATGTTTATTAACTTATTACACTATGTAAGTTTCAGGATAATGGATTATGAAATTAATCATTTTTACTGGAGTCTTTGGGATTTGCTATGCATATTAATTACCATATCATCTGCAAATAGTGTTTTTCTTTATAATTTGGATAATTCTCATTTCCTTTTTTGTCTAATTGCTCTTGTTGGGACGTCCAATACTATATTGAATAATGATAAGAGTGGCCATCCTTATCTTGTTCCTTATCTTAGAGGAAAGATCTCAGTTTTCATTGAGTATAATATTAGCTGTAAGTTTGACATATATGGCATTTATTATATAGAGATAGATTTCCTCTGTACTTACTTCGTTGAGAAGTTTTTTTTAATCATAAATGGATGTTAACACTCACCGAAAGCTACTTTTTTCTCTATCTATTGAGATGATGATATGATTTTTATCCTTTGTTTCACACTTATAATTCAAGCCATCCTTGCATCCTTGGAATAAATATTATTGATTATGGAGAATGCTTCTTGCAATGTATTGTTGAATTCAATTTGCTAGTGTTCTGTTGATGGTTTTTATATCTATGTTCATCAGAGATAGTGGGCTATATATTTTTTTCTTCCTTTTTCTTTCTTTCTTATTTTAATGTCATTGTCTGATCTTGGAATCAGGGTAAAGTTGGCTTCAATAATTGTTAGTAAGCTGTCTCTCCTTTCAGTTGTTGTAGAAGAGCTTGAGAAGCACATGTATCAGTTTTCCTTTGAAAGTTTGTGTGTATTTATTAGTGATCCTCACCTTTGGTTTTTGGAAGGCTTTTGATTATTGTTTCAATTTCCTTACTGGTGATCAGTCTGTTCATACTGTCTATTTGTTCCTAATTCAGTCCTGGATTGTTGCAGATTTCTAATAATTTGTCCACTTATTCTGTATCGTCCAATTTATTGCTGATGAATTTGATTTTATTTCATTATCTAGCTGTGCTTTAGGCAATAAGCTCTCATTATCCAGCAGAATTGGGGTTAAAATGTCAACCCATTAACCTTTATGTTCAATTAAACTGAAACCTATATTAGATTGGCCTCTTTAGCCCATTCTGTAATAGTGTTTTTTAAACAAACTATTTTCTATAAGGAAACAATAGTGCTACAGTATATTTAGTTACTCTTTTTGTTTACTAGTTGCAGTTTTACCAATTATTATATAGTTTATAGATTTTTTACCCTTTAAATTGCAAATGCCTCCAAATGCTTTTTAAAACAGTCCAATTATATGTTATTACACCATTTAATGTAGTAGATGAGCTTTCCAAATGTCCATGGAGTAGGAAAGAATTTTTCTCTTTTTTAGTCATAGACATATGACCGAACAGTTCATCACTGGCTAGTTGGGTATCTGGAAGGTCTCAGTGGTTTAGAGTTAAGGTATCTTTCTCAAGAGCATGAACAATCACCATAGACATGATGAGGTAAAGTTCAGAGATCTTCTGACAAAAAGAACAACCTACAAATATAGGCACAAGTCATGATAATAAACAGAGTGAATATTTGTTTTCTTTGTTGCTTCACTTAAGAATAACTTTTATACTCAGAGAATATTATGATTTGAGTGGTCTGTGCCTTAGCAGAAAAAGCCTGTACTTGAAATTCAAACCTGGTTTAGTCAAATGACTCTTTTAATATCAATTTGTAATGAATTTGGGTTAGTTACTCCATCTTTGGGGATTTGGTTTCCTTATTCATAAAATCAGTTTTTATTTTCACTTAGAGGATAATTCTATTCTTCAAATAGAGTCTTATAGAGAAACCTCATATATTTGTGCAGTGAAAGCACTTATTCTGCTTGAAATTAGATTGGGAGTCATCCCTGAACTGAGTTTCCTCCCTGTAGCCTTAGTTTTTGAGGTTCTGAAAAATCCTTAGGTTTCAAGAGATTGCTCTTAAACATTCCCGAGAGAAGAATAAAAACTATGAAATAGGTCTTAAGGAAAAATCAAAACTCCTTTTTGTTTACATGTTCCTGCCTTTTCTTTTCTTTCATTTTAACTATTTTTTGGTTTCTTAGAACTCCTAGGAAATTGCATTAAAAAATGCCCCCACCTTATAATTGCTTTCATTAACCTGTTTGTGAATATATAATTATCCCTATTCTAATTTTCTCAGCATATCTTATCCATTCACTTTCATTGACATGTAGATGCACATCTGCATCAGCAATTTCATTCTAATGTTTTTTCTTATTGTGCATAGAGCAAAAATGTACGAGTCAGTGATTTTGTCCCAAAGCAGCCATCCATGGAACCACCACAATCCATGAAGTAGAACATTACTAGAAGTCAAAAAATGAAACATATGACCCCCCAGTCAATGTTCCCATCAACGTTTCCTCCCTTAGTTATTCTGCTCCAGCAGCGACAATGGGGCTGCCGATTATTATAGATCTGGATGTTTCACTGTTCCTTGCTGGTTCCCCTGGCCCTACTGATACCTCTTTGTTTTATTATCTTCACTTAAATCGCTTGTATATACTCTGAGTATCCTGTCAGTAATCTGAATGACACAAAACCACTGTAGAATGTTTAACAGAAGAGTTATGAGCAATGTCAGCAGCAAGCTTCTTAACATTTCATGGTTAAATATGTTTTTATTGAACAGATGATTTATCAAATTAAAGACATTTCCATCAATTCCTAATTTACTATATATATTTTAGCATTAATGAATAGTGAATTTTATCAAATAACTTTCTCTTCTTGATTCTGAGGATGTATGGATTGCATTAATTGTTGAATGTTATATTACATTGAGTACCTAAAATTAAGCGGTTTGGTTTGGCATGTAATTGCTTTTAAAGTATTGCTAAATTCAGTTTGTGTTTATCTTATGTAGGAGTTTTCCATCTATATTTTGAGTGATATTTGTCTATAATTTTAACTTCATTTAATATATGCATTTAAAACTTGAAATTATTCTCTATACTAACCACCAGTTGTATTACACAGTTTTGATATTTGTTTGTCATTATCATTTAGTTAAAAATATTTTTCTAATTTAAATAGTGATAGTTTTCACTGACCCATGGATTATTTGTAACATAGTTCTTAATTTCAAACTACAGTGATTTTCTAATTATTTTTGCTATTAATTTCTAGATAAATGGCATTGTTGTCAGAGACCACAGTATATGATTTTAATTTTTTGAAATTTATGGATCTTAGTTTATTACCTTGAATATTATTAATTTCATAAATGTTCTGTATCCAGTTGTTGCACAAATTGTTTCATATATATATTTAACAGATAAAATTAATGAATTGTGCTATTTAAATATTCTATATCCTTACTGAAATTTGGTCTACTTGTTCTATCAACTCCTGAGAAATGGGTTAAATATCTACTAAAATGATTGTAGAATTATTTTCTTCTTTTATTCTCATCAAGGTTTTGCTTTAAAGAATTGGAGATAGTTTATTAGGTATAGAAGTTCAGAATTTTTGTCTTCTTGGCAAATTAAACATTTTATCTTCAAGATTTGTACTTTTTTCTTTCTAGTAATGCTTTTTACTTAAAATTTATTTTGATATTAATGTAATAACCCAAATTTTCTTCTGGTTAGTGTTTTCATAATCTTATATCCTTTGCTTTTCAAATATACAATCCTTATTTTTTTCAACAACATATAGGCTTATTTTAAAATGTAATAAAAAATGTATCTTTCAGTTGGAATATTTAGCTCATTTAATTTAATGTAATAACTGATATATTTTGGGTTAAATCAACAGTTTTAATGTTCTGTGATCCTTTTTCTCTGTTATCTATTCACATATTCTGTTATTTTTCTTCCAGGTACTCAGAAGTGTAGGCTCCTTGATATCTTCTCAGTGGTTTCTGGAGATTAGAGAATGTATCCTTTATCTATCAAGTCTAATATTAATTGGAATTGTAACCAGTGATCTTAGAACACTTTAATACTCTGTGTCCCTTTCTAATCTATATGCTGTATCTGTATTGGATTTTATTTTATTGTATATTTTAATTTCAAGGCATTATTGATGTTGATATAGTCAATCAATTATTTTTTTCCTGAAAATGTGTTATTGCTTCTTTTTCCTTTCTCTATCTCTGATTTTCATTATGAGATCATCATGTTTCTGCCTATAAATATCTGTTAGTATTTATTTTGATGTTAGTCTTATTTCTTATATTTCTTGTCTGAAATTATCTTGTGTTTTATGTCTGAAAATCTATTTATCTTACCTTAATGTTTCAATGAGATTTTCACGTGGAATAGAATTTGACATCAGAGGAGGTTCCCCCTGGCATTTTGAAGCTATTCTTATGTCTTCTGAAATTTGGTATTTGTTAAGAAGTCAGTAATTACTCTAATTATTACTCCTTAAAATTATTTCTCTCTCTTTCTCTCTCTCTCTCTCTCTCTCTCTCTCTCTCTCTCTCTCTCTCTCTCTCTCTCCTCTCTCTCTCTCTCTCTCTCTCTCTGTTTCTCTCCTCTTTTCTCAAGCTGCTTTTAAGATCTATTTGTATGTTTTGTATAAAGTATTATTTATGTGATATGCCTACGTGTACTCTTTTTATTTTATTTATTGTGCTTAAAGTTTTCAGAATTTCTTGTCTGCGGTTTGATGTTTTCATTAATTTTGGGAAAATTTCAGCTATTATATCTTCTTTGTTCCTTCTGTTCCATTTTATTTTCTTTACCACTCCAACTATATGTACACTAGCCCTTACAACTTTATGTCATATGTCTGTATCATTCACCTATTTTTCTTTCCTGATCTCTTTTTATTTCCTTTGAAATGCAAAGGTTTTCTTTTTCTTTTAGTTTATCTTTTAGTTTACCATTCTCTCTTTGGTTGCATCTAATTTATTATGAAATCCATACATAGATTTATATATTTAAAAAAATTTTCATTTCTAGACTTCACATTTGGTGCTCTTTCAATAGTTTTTAGTGTTATGCTAAGTTTAAAGATTCTAGTCTTTTCCTTCTTGAACATATAGTATAGGTTGAAAAAATATGTATATGATGATTTGAGTTTGTTGAGCCACTATGGGCTTTTTTTTAAATGATTGTTTCTGTTGTTTTTGTTCATGTTGTTTCCTTATTCTTATATGTCCTGTTGTTTGTGGTTATATGCCAAACATTGTATTTATAAAAATGGTTTGTAGAAATAATGTGACCTTGATTAATTGTGTCTACTTCCAGAAAAGGATTTATACTTTCATGCTCCCACAGACCAGAGGCTACTGCCAATTTAGGAATGCTTTAATCCGGTTTTAGAGATTGATCTGATTGGAAACTGAGCTATAGTCTTTGAGAAGACCTGTCTAATTTCTCTTTCTAGTTTATTTTTATTCTTAGTTGTAACCCTTCTATGATTCCAACCCAAGGAAGGGTAGAGTGACTAGGTCCTTCATTAGCAGGTTATGACTTCTAATCTCTATTCCTTTACCCCTAGAATATGAGCTAAAAGCATTTCTCATTTTTTTAGCCATCCTTTTTGAAATTGATAAATATTGCCAAAGAGAAGGAACTTGAAAGTTGGGCTTACTTTCTGCAATGTCTGTATTCTCACATATTGAGTTCTCACACTTCACTATCTCATTAGTTCTCTGATATTTTTGTTAATTGTTTCAACTGAGAAGATTATTTTGAATCAATAGTCTGCTATTATCAGAGGTGGCTGTCTCAATGAATATATATATATATATATATATATATATATATATATATATATATATGGTTTTTGCCCAGATAATTTTCCTATGGGTTATTCCTGGAGTATCATAATCCCTTTATTAGTTCTTTTTATGACTATGTGAAATACTAGGCATATACACCTACCAAGCATTAAATTAAAAAGTTTTATTCACATAGAAAAAGCTTAGCTGTGGGATATAAGTTCTATAAACGACATTTAGCTGTTTGAGAATTCTTGGAAATCTGAGACTTTAACCTCTGCTCATCTTACATGATTTAAAATTCTCCTAAATTGGTATGTAAAACTGTGAGATGCAACCTCTTTCTGTTTTTACACTGGCCATCTCCCAAATTTTCTAAGTCCCATTGTGTGCACTGACTTCTGTTCCCTTCAGAAGTCAAACTAAACATATTTTCAAATTTGAATATATATTTCAAATTAAATTGAGAGACTTTATTTCTTAAAGTGGTTTTGGGCTTAAAGAAAAAAATTAACACAAAGTAAAGCACAACTATTTCAGGGCTAACTTCATATGTGTAACATGTCACAACAAAAATTCTCCAGTGAAATTTCTAGCTAACCTTCTTGCTCTCCTCCCTGCTATGGCTGGCTCTAATCCTCTGCTGGTTTACTGGATTCTCATTTCATCTTTCTTTTTTCCGAGGATTTACAGGTAACAGTAGTCACTGCTTGCCCACTAATATTCTTTTTAATTTTACCAGAAGAGAGGGCAACTGTTTCTTTTATTCTTCATTATCACTCTTTTCTCTTTTCTCAGTGGTTTTCACTTTGAGAAATATTTTTTTCTGGTCTCCAGTATCATCTTTTCTCTCCATTTGGTGACCGTTGTCTGAGACCCTGTACTTCACAATTTGTCCACTACCTATCCACTTTATTTTTTTTTAACAAAATCAAGTAAATCTCAAAATAACTAATACAAAATGCAGCCATCCTTTTCTAATTCCTTTCTTGTTCATATATTTCTAGAAACTGGTGCCAAAGCATCCTGGCAAAACTGAGGCATCCAGTGTTCATTGTAATATCTCTTGGGAGAAGCAATAGATGCTTTTAACATAAATTACTGCCTATTTGCAAATGATTAATGTTTATATTTATATATTTCTTAGACTTCTCTGAATGTTAGACCTGTATATTCAATGACTCTTTGACATCTACTTTAGGTATTCCAAAAGGTATTTAAGTGCCACATCTTTGAAACCAAAATAATGAAATTTTCTGATCCCAGTTTTTCCAGCCACTCATATTTAAATAAATATAAATACTTTCCATTTAAAAATGCCTTTAAAGTTTCTTTTTTAACTTATAGGGTTTGTTTCTTGGAGAAATTTTTGGCTTAAAGAAAAATTGAACAGAAGATAGAATTCTCATTCTGCCCTTAGTTTATCCTACTATTTATATTTTGCATTGATGTGGTATTTTTTAACTGATGAACTAATATTGATATACTGTTTTAAACTAAATTACATGTTTTACACTAAAGTTCATTTTTTTTAATTGTATTTCCAAGGATTTTGCCAAATGCGTCATGTAATATATTTACCATTAGTATCATGCAGAATACTTTTACTACCCAGAAAATTGTCTGTGTTTTCCCATTCCTCCATTCCACCTTTTCTTAGCTTTTCCTGCAAAGATTATTGATGTGATTTTTTTACTCTTTCTATAGTTTTACCTTTTCCAGGTAACATATAATTGTACTTCCACAGGAATCTGTCTATTCACATTGGCTTCTTTCACTTACAAATATGTACTTAATTTTGCTCCATATCTTCTTTGTAGTTTGATAGATTTCTTTTTATTGATAAATAATATTCCATCATATGAATATACTACACTTCAGTCATTCACCTATTGAAAGAAATCTTGGTTGCTTAAATAAAGTGCTTATAAACATTCATCTGCTGGTTTTTTTATGGACATACTTTTCCAGTTCATTTGGGTAAATATTTAGGAACATAAATGCTGTATCATGTTAATGTTAAGACTATGTTTAGATTTATAAGAAACTGCTAAACTGTTTTCCAAAATGGCTGTCCCATTTCGCATTCCCACTAGCAATGAATAGAAGATCCTGTTGCTCTAAATTCTTCCCAGATTTTGATATTGCCAGTGTTGGGGATTTAGTCATTCTAGTCAGTGTGCAGTGGCATCCATTATTGACATCCATCTACTTTTACAAAGCAGACTTTTTAGCCCCTGACACCTTTTTCCTCCTCAGTGTCTATTGTTTATTCTTTTGTAGATTTTCCTTCTACATATCTTTCCATTTTATCTACTTTTCATCTTCATAGATACTACCCTAGTCCACATTGTCATTGACTTTGGATTACCTCAAACCTCTTACCCCCTAAATAGTGCAGTCATCATATCTTTTCAAAAGGCAAATCTAATGATGACATCACCAAAATTAGCTACAAATTTCTCAGTAGATTTGCATTGTGTTTAAGATAAAACCGATTTGTTTTATTCTGACCTTCAGTGTTCTACATGGTTGTTTCCTACTGACTTCTTTGGTCTCATCTGGAACCATGACCCTATACTCCCTATACTAACCCTACTTGAGACCCTAAAGAAACATCATCTTGTGACATTTTATTTCTTCTCTTAAGATCTTCAGTCCCACCAAGCATCACTTTTCCTTGTTGCCTTTGCCTAGTTTTTTCCTACTCATCTTCAAATGTTACAGATTAGGGAAGATTTCCCTAAGCTTACCAAAGAAATGGGTCCAGGCTTACTATATTAACATGATACCCATGTGTGGAACTTGTAACATTACATTTTTCTTTATGATTATTTGATGTCTGACCCTCAAAGTAGATTTTAAATTTTAAGAGGGGTTTAAATTTTGTTAATTTATTTAGTTATTCATATATTTTAAATTAATACATCCTTAGCAACTAGCATACTTCCTGAAACCAAGTACTTCATAAAAATGTATTGAGTAAATGCTTTGTCTTACTGGATAATGAAATTTATTAGTCATAAATAGACATTAGGAGTCAAAGAAATTGAACTGGTAATTGGACAGGAGGAAAAAGAGAAATAGAGGACAGAAAAATAAGCATTATTTCAGATGCATGATTTTTTCTTTTTCTTTTCACCCTTAAGATACCTGTGGTCATGGGGTAATAGCTACTTAGCAGTGTCTTCTGTTATCTTAAAAATGATGACAGTGTGTTTTCTTTTAATATCTTCAATTTAATTTCAATAAGACTGTTATTATTTTCCATGTAAGTGTAGGAGAGTTTTAGCCTGTGTATATGAATGAAATACAAAATATATGAATTTTAGTAGACCCCTGTCCATATGTAAAATGTCCTCTTAATCACAGTGCCTCTTTACTTGTATTATACCCAAGTTAAAAGAATTAGTATGTATGTCTATGGCCCAACAGGTTACAAAAACATCATAGAAAATAATTCATTGTCATTTTTTTCAGAGTCAGTCCCAGATGTATTTTCCACACACTAATGTTACTTACATGTGCTGAAATTGTAGCTACTTCTGATCATACTGTGCCTTAAGAGTATTTCTCACTCTTAATAAAGGATTTACATTTTCTTAGAGACATGTGAAGTGGCTTGCATGGACCTGGGTACTTGTAGAAGCTTGTGAATTATTAATTAAGGCAATGAAAAACAAATGTGCTTTGGGATACTTCTTTTCTTTTAGGAATCGTCATAAAGCTTTTGGATGTGCATCCTTAAGCTCTGATATAGGTGGAGTCACAGTGGAGTCATTCAATAAGGCTGGCATAGCTTGAAACTGCATTCACCTGCAAAGCTTAATTCCCTGCTTGAAATGAGTGGACATAAACTAGGCAGTAGAGAACTACTAGCAAAAGAATTTAGTAAGTCTTTTTGTTTATTTTAGAGGAGGCTGAAATTCACTCAGCTATTCATTTGTCCATTCATTAAAAAATTTCTAAAATATTTTTGGGCACAGATAAATGCAATGAATGGAAGAAATCATGGGGACATAAAAATCATTTATCTAGTTTGCAAGTCACAGAGGACCTACACGGGTGGTAAGCTATGTTATGTGTGAGAAAAGAGGACTAATGATAGTTGTGCACTGGGTCAGATAATCGGTGCTGCATAATTTGGACCTCATTCTACCTAGCTGACCTTATTTTCTACTGGTAATTTTCCAGGTTTACCAAGAGAAGCTCCAGGGAGGAAACACTGAGACCATGGGAAAGGGGAAGGGTTTGTAAACTGGTAACTCAGTAGGCGGGGCTCCAGTCTTTACTCCTCTTCCCTTATCATTGCAGTACTTTATTTGTTTTACATATATGCTCCTTCATCTGATTTCACTGGAAGGATTTAGTGACTAATACATTTTGAAAATTATGACTCAAAGACAAACTATCTCTTCTAGTCAGACTGTCTCCACCCTTGAATAATACACTTGTTATTGTTTGCATATCCTTGCTCATTGTTTTGCTTTCCTTTCTCCAACTTGGAAAGTCCTTTATATTTTCACAATCTGCCATATATTGGCCCATAATTCCTCTTCCAAGGCTTAGTTCCATAGAAGCTTCCTTAACTTTCTCCTGAATCTATAATTATTTTCTTTTAATCATCAAAATTGAGCAAGACTTTAGGGTGACATCATATCCTTAGTAGATATTTATGGCTGAATAAATATGAAAAAGGAGAAAATACAAGAGAAACTCAGATATTAGATGAAGGACAACACCGTGAATTCAGCTGTAGGTAGCATACATCATTTTTTAAATTCAACTTTGGGGGATTTTATATAATTTCATTTCTTACTCTAAATAATGATAAAGAGTGGGAAAGAGAATAAAAGAAAATCTAAAATAAATTTATTCAATGAAAAACAATTCTAATTTCTAAGATCTGTGCTATACTTAGGATTTCTCAGTGTCTCTTTAGCTCTAAAGAAGTACATTAATTCATCGCCCTAGCAAGTCTGGAAAATATTTGAGCTCTTCTTAAAATTTGAGAGTTTCTAAGGAAAGATTGCCTTTTGTTATAATCTAGGTCCTTTTATCTTCACAACTATGTAAACTTTTATTATGCATCTACCTACTATGTAGAATAAAAGGGAAATAAAATTG
Organism: Solenodon paradoxus; assembly: GCA_004363575.1. NCBI lineage: Eukaryota > Metazoa > Chordata > Mammalia > Eulipotyphla > Solenodontidae > Solenodon > Solenodon paradoxus. The sequence goes on from RJWH01001910.1 coordinate 127,702, forward strand.
AATGAGACATAGTTTCTATGTCTAGAAATTCACACTTTGGCAGGGAGACTATCACAGGGAAAAGAAGCACTGCAGCCTAAGTAATCATCAGAATCAAAGTAGAAAGTGCAGTGAACATAAAGGAGGGAGATTAGTTTTGTTTGAATGGGATTCCTAGCAAACCTGATAGACGAAGCTTTGCCTAAAGACTTTGCAGAAATTCAATAGGGGGAAATGAGGTCAAAGTATTGAAGGCTCAGGGGACATCATGGGAAAAGCAGAGTCAGGAAATTGTAGGAAATGTTTGTGGGGCAGTGAATAAAAAAAGTGACCACAAGTCCAGTTACAATGGGGAAGGCATATCAGAAGTAACATGAAAAATCTGCTGCAGACAGTTCATACAGGATATTTAATTTCACTTTATATGTAGTTGAGGATTATTGAATGTCTCAGAGGGAATGATGTGATATGATCTGGCTTGGGTTTGGAGGTAACTTTAGTGACAAAACAGAGAGAATGAGCACTTTAGGAGACTATTGGAATGCCCCTGATAAACCTTAATGATGACTGGACTTAGGATAGCAGCAAGGAAACCAGATTGAAGAATAAATAGTGAGAGATACCTGAAGAATCAACTGACAAGATGTGATACAACCCGGAAGGGATAGAGAAAGAAAATACTTCAATAGAAAGATAAAGTACTTGTGATGTCTCCCAAGTTTTGTGCTTGAAATATTGGTGGGAATGGTCATTCTATTTATTGAAATACAGAATGTAAGAAATAGGGTACATTTGTGGGTAGGGAGAAAGGACTGGTGAGAGAAGATGATGTGTTTACTGTTAAATATATTAAATTTCGAATGCCATTAGTCTACTCATAAAATGATGTCCTACAGTGATTAAAGGTGCATGATTTAACTCAGGAATGGAGAGTATATTTGGGAATCATAATAACAGAGTGGTAATTAAGTTGTGGAGAATGGAAGGCGAAGAGGGAACTTAGAATTCTTACATCAATGGAGAGGTTGACTGAAGAAAAGATACTGATTTAACAACATGAAACAAGTAAAATACCCTATCAAGAGAGGTTATAAACAGCAGATAGAATGAGTAAATGAAGAATATGAAAACTTGATTTGCTAATATAACAGATATTAATGATCTAAAAAAGTAATTTCCACAGAGGGAATAAGGTTGAAACTCAAGACTTTTTGAGGTTGAGAGGTTAATAATAGGAGATGGACAGGGGTTCGAGGAAGCTTATCAGAAGGCTATCTGCAGTATATATTTTGAAGGTGTTTGCAGGTAAAGGAGAAGGAATGTAAGAATCATCACAAATAATAACCAAGACATAAATTAAATCTAATAATGTTGTAGAAATAAGTAGATGTAAGCAAATCAAAGTAGGTCTCTGTTAGAAAACAGATCGAAAGGATAACAGTGGAAACAGGTCAATTTAACATTAGTGGGCATCGAGAATTTTGCCGGAAAAGGATATTTGGCTCATGTAGTTTTGATCATAGCAGTTTTGGTCACATATGGTGTGCACACATTTGGAGAGAAACCAACCAGCAATAGGGTTAATCTCCAAGGAAAGGCTAAGGAGGGATTACACAAAGCAGCAGGGCACCAGTCCCTCCACACATTATGATGACATGATAATGACAGGAAGTGTGGCCTAATATGATTCTAGTCCAGGAACCTGAAGGAAGTCCTGGACAGATGTCTGGAGAGAGTAAAGGGAGAGAACAAAGGAGGGAGGGGATTGGAATTTTACAAAATCACATTAATCCGCACTGGTGTTCTGAGATTATCTAAGTATTGTGGGCTTGTCACCTCACTCTTAAATTAGAAATCATGTTGTTGTAAAACCAAGTCACCTGGTTTACTAGTTACTGATTAAAGGAAACCTGGATCCAGAGACTATGGGGACATGTGATTCTCCTGGAAGCCTGGATAATGGTAGTGAGTGAAGCCTACTGCTTAGGTCACTCTCCCATCTAGGAGGTTGAAATTTATCCATCCAAGGGGGTGGGGGATGGTAATCAACAGATGGGAAGACATGGAAGTTATGAGGCTGAGGGGAAATGATTGATTAAGCTGGCTACTTAGGATGAGGGAGGAGATTTAACAAAAAACATGAGTAAGAAGCAAATCATTGAATTTGGAAAAAATGAAATAAGATACAGTTAAAGGTTGGTTTAGACAATCTTTGAGGATGAATAGAAGGGAGCTAATCATCAATCCACTGGTTTTTAATTTTTCTCCAACTGTTAATATGGGTAAGAGTTTGCAGGAATTGAAAATGATTTGAAAAGTTTCTGACACATTCAATGGAATGTTTCTGAGTGGGTTACTAGGACTCATGAGTAAGGAGCTAAGAATCTAAGATACTAGTGGGGGGCAGCTAAAGAAGTTGATGGAGGCCAGGAAAGAGTCAAGAAATGGAGACGATCCAGAGACTCAGAGACTGAAGTTTGGTCTCAGTTGTGGCCAAAGACTGTGACAATGATGAAAGGATAGGAGGATTGCATTTTGCTCTTTAAGTCAATATTAGAATAGCATGTCATGCTTCTTTAGTAGATTTAAAACTCCTTGAATTATCTCAGTGACTTCTACCATCCAGAGGGAATGCAAAGATGCAAATAGAAATTCACACCCACAGAACAGTTGTCTAATAGAAATATAATGTGAACTCTGTAGTTAGTTTTAGTTTTTCTAATAGCCACAATAAAAAATAAATTGAAAGCAGCAGTTTTAATCATAGTTTTAGCAAATCTAATATGTCTAAAAACATCATTTCAACTCGTAATCAATATAAAAATTAATGAGATATTTTACTGTTTTTTCTTCAAGTTTGTGTTTATTAGTTCAGTCTTTCCAATTGTTATGTATATATATTTTTACTTCCAGCATCTCTCAACTTAAATGCTAAATTTTATCAAAATACTTGACCTGGACTTAGATTTCACATAATTTACTGCTGAAAAAGTAAATTCACACAGCCAGGTTTTTCTAAGCATAATTTAAGATTTCAAAAATTTTCAAGTTTAAGTTTCTATTAATTAAAATTAAATAAAATTTGAAACTCATTTTCTCAAACTCATAACCATATTCATATGTCCAGTAGCCACATATGGCCAAGGACTGCTGCACTGGACGAGGTAGTCCCAGCACATTGAGTGTTTGCTGATATAATTAAATAGTTATTGACTGATTAGGAGGTAAGAAGTGGGTTCTGGCCTGTGGAAAATAAAATCATGAAGGCATGAGGGGGTGGGCATCTGGTTCTCATTCTTCAGGAAAGTGCTACAACAAACCAGCATTGCCACGCTTGCCACAAATATAATTTGTGTTTTTTCCCATATTTATATTATTTACAAAGCTGAATTCTAAAGTCTTAAATATTAAACAGCAAATGATGTTAACTATATTATTAAATTATTCTCTCTATTTTCCAAGTTCTTTTACTCGACTGTAAGGCGTTGATAAGAGACTTCTTAGAATTATCTTCCATTTTCATTGTTTTTAAAAGCATTTGGCTCCTGTTCTTACATCAGTTAGTAAGCATGAATCAAAGGAACTGGTGGGAAGAAGAGAGATCCGCATTGTTGTTAATGTGATTTATATTGCCTGCACTGTCTCACCTGTACAAAGCTCATAATCAATTTGCACATAAAGTTGATTGAGCTCTATGGGAATATTTAGATGAAAGAAACTCTGTAAATGCCAGGTATTTATGATCTTCATTATGTACATATAAGTGGTAATAACAGAAATGTTACAATTGATTTAATGGAGCGCTGCAATTTGAAGGTAGTCTTTAGAGTTATGATCATGAACTTAATTTCTTGAATTTTTACATTTTTAATGCATGTTGTTTCATCTATGAGCTTTCTCCTAGTTACCAGATACTGAGTAGATGTGTTTTCTTTTAGAGATATATCACAGTGTCCTGTACATAGTTAACAAAGGACAATTGCATATATTGTCTGTCATTAGTTGCTTGTAAAGTAGAAGTTTTCCATGATTGGTCCCATTTTAGATTTGAAAAAATGAGGCCTAGTCGTATGTAGTTTAAGATTATACAATTAGTAAATAGCTCTAAGAAGACACTTACGTCTTTTTATCACACATTCACAATTTTTAAATGATGTGTTTGTGATAAGGTTCCAGAAAAGCCCTAAAAAAAAGTAGCTGACAGCACAGGCTCTGAGTTGCTGAGACCCTGGTTCACTCCTGGCCCTTTCACTTACTGTGGTTCTTGGTCTTTGTACTCTCAAAGCTTTACTTTCATCACTTAGAAAAGGAGAAATAATAATTATTGTTTTAATATTAGGCTGAAACAACTTCTCAAGAATATGGGTATTTACAAGTATGGCAGAGTAGATAATAACTGGGGACATTAGCATTAGGTGTAATCACCACTCTACTGCACCATCTGGACACTATTATCTCTACCAGCTATTCTCTCTGTCTCTTAACCATTACCTCCCCACTATCCTGGCCTCTCTTTAGGACTTTAAATCTGCTAAGCTTTTTCTTTTTCAGAGCCATTGCAGAGGCAGCTTTCTTGCCCTGAATGCTGTCTGATAGGTACTTAGCCCTTCCTTCCCTCTTTCTCCTCCTTCCTTCCTTTCTTCCTGCCTCCCTGTCTCTCTTCTGTTCCCTCCCTCTCCCTCCCCTTCCTTCCCTTCCTTCGTTCCTCCTTCCTTCCTTCCCTCTGTTCCTCCCTCCCTCCTCCAAGTCTTAGGTTAAATGTCACCACCTTACAGAGGCCTTTCACAACTGCTCCATCTAAGGAGATTCTCACCTCCTGTTACTAGTCGCTGATTCTTCATAGCCAATATCACTATTTGTTATTATTTTTTAAATTATTGAATGAATTTAACTGTCCATGTAAGATTTGTCCATGTAAGATACTGAAAAGTGTATGTAGTGCTTGTTTATATTTAGATGTATGTATATCCAATTTTGAATTACGCTTCAATGATCTAGCATTTTACTGTGGATATTTTCTGTTCATTAAAAATATGCTTATAACATCACTTTTTAATGTTTGTATGTTATTTTGCCACATGGAGCATATAGGCTTATTTAATCACTTATTTTATTTTGTATATACTTTTTACTCTTAAAAAGTCATTTTAAGAAAAATAGCTATGAATATGTTTCTATCTGTGGCTCTGTTTACACTTTTGATTCTTTCTCAAGATATACAATGAATAGTGGTAGTACAGTATTAAAAGAAATACATGTTTTTAAGACAAGCTCTATAGCGCTCAGTTTATTTCTGGAGAGATTGTAACGATTTGTATTCTGTGACTGTGTTTGAGAATAGTTGTCTTACATACTGTGAACTGCATTAAATATTATTCTTTATGAATAATGCAGTTTTATAGACAATGAATAGCATTTCCTTATTGTACTTAGCATTTATTTGATGAATCAGAAGTAATCAGATTTTTATGTGTATTAAACATTTGTACTTATTTTTCTAGCAATGGACTTTTTACTCATTTTTCTCATTTTGGTTTTATGTTTTTCTTATTCATATGCTAAGGCCACTTTTATATTAAGAATAAATAATGTGTCTACAATATTATTTTAAAAAATATTCTAATTTATTGTTTGATTTTTAATTTTCTTTTTATCTTTGAAAGATAAACTTTAACTATTTTTATCCATCCAGGCTGACTCAACTTTATATTTATGGTGTTTCTCCACTCCCTTTATATTTACAAGATCCTTACATATGACCAGATCAAGTAAATAGCTATCGATTTTCATGGCTGTATTTTAATTTTTCCCATTTATTGATTTAACTCTTTAGGCCTTCTAAAGGCCTGGGGTATGATGTCACATGATAGAGTCTATTTTACCTTTTTTGTAAAGAAAAGAAAGTATATTTTCCAAGTAACCCATTTCTTTATCATTGGTTTATGATGTTTTACCACATATTCAGTTTTATTTACATGAGGTTTGCTGGAAGCTTATGCTGGAAACTTTTTTCTATAATTACTATGGGTTTAAAATATAGCAAGTAAGACAATTTACCCTGCTATAACCTCCTTTAAAAAAAAGGGTTCAACTATTATTACTTGCTTATACTCCCAAATAATCATTTTGTCATTTCTGGTGGGTTGAATAAAGATCCTCAAACCTATCTCGGTTCTAATCCTTGTAACTAGTGAATATTATTTTATAAAAAAGAGTTGGGTTTTTTTTGGTTTTTTTTTAGCAATAATTAAATTAATAGAGAAATTATCCTGGATTATCAAGGTATGTGCCAGATATAATCACGAGTCTTTCTTTTAACCATGAGACAGGGGGAGATTTGAGTACAGAGTAGCATGTCCTAGGAAGATGGGGCAGAGAGAGATTTAAAGATTGTCATGCTGTTGGATTTGAACACGAAGCAAGGATCCTTGAGCCAAGGACTGAATGTAAGGAATGCAGGGCTAGATGTTAGAGAAAGCAAGGAGAAGTCCAGAAGAATGATTCTCTCCTGGAGCTTGCCAAGAAGCTGATTTCAAACTTCCATATCCAGAGCTATAAGGAAAAAATGTGTGGTATTTTAAACAATTCAGTTGTAATTTATTATAGTAGTCATAGGAAATGAGTACATCAATTTAATAAAAAAACTCATGAGATATTTTGACTTTTCATTAATGTTACACATTGATATTTGAAGTATTAACGTATTTAAATATCCAGCATTCCTTTCCAAGAAAAAATCTTATTTGGGAGTAAAATAATCTAGTAGCTTTTTGAGAAATTTCTTACACTAATATTTCCAAATGAAAGATATTTTCATTTCTCAGAAAATCAGCAGTACATTTTTCATAAATCAAGTGTCTTGTGGATAAACAGAGAAGATGAGCGTCATGAAGACTAGTGTAAGTTGGTACACCTGGTACAATCGATGAACCTTTATTATCACCTAAAGGCTGTATTTTACATTTGGGCTCACTTTTGGTGTTGTAGGTTGGAGAAATGTCTAATATGTCTTCATACCTATTCATCCCTCCCACCACTCACCCCCAACCCTAGGTAACCACTATTTTGTCTTTTTCAGAATATTGTTACAGTCATAAAATATATTATAGCCTTTGCATTTAGTGATATGCATTTAAGTTTTCTTTGTGTTAAAAAGATTATAGGTGGGAACTGGGCACTTAACAGGTCACCTTCTGTATTGTACAATGAGAAACCATTTAGTTATTAAAAGAAGTTAGCATGTTGGTGGCTTAATGGTTTAAATCCACTGGATGCAGTTCACATTAAATCTCAAGGACAAGGACAGGGGTTCACCACCTAGTGCTGGGGAAACAACCAAGAGGAACAACTAAATTGAATGAATAAAATGAGTAAAATGCTTCTTCCTCCTCTCTCTTTGTGCTTCTCTGTTTTTGCTCGACTTCATTCTTATCAGTACCTTTCCTTAAAAAATAAAAAAGAGGCTAGCCTAAAGAAATAAACATACAATTTTCCCTGCAACTTATTTTCATCTTTTGAAAGCCTTTCCTATGCAGCGGTTTTACTATATGATTATAGGTGATACCACTCTAAAATACATTTTTCTACACTCTGCATCAGCATATACCCCAAATAATTTCTAAAGACTAAATCATGTTTTTCACGAAGTCATCATAGCTCTCAGATTTCTGTCATTTATACTCTTTAACGTAAGCGAAGAGGTAAACTATGGCAAGCTCAAATGACCAGCAATTGAGCTTACTGAGGGACAGCAGAGGAATTTCAGTTCCAGAAATGCATTGAAGCTTCAGGTGAGTCCACTGAGGATTTGGGGCCGGCTGTTCTTCTAAGGGAGGAGTGCAGGGGAGGGGTCGCCAAGTCAGAGTTCAAGCAGTAAATTCGTTGGCTTGAGGACTGGGAGAGAGTCTCCTGTAAAGATTCACCTGTCAGAAGTTAAATCTCACATTTTAGAACAACCAGTCTCTCAGAGCCTACCTTTTGTTCTGAGAGCGTGTGCATTGAAGTCTCGACCCTGTCGCCTCCGCTTCCAGGTGCATCTTCTCTGGTAAGTACTTGAGATCTTACTGTCCTTACTTTGCTAATCAAGTAGCTATTAAAATGCCTGGGATATGATCATTTCTTTGAGTTTCAGAAATATTTATAGGAAAGAAATTCGGACGTGTTGGAGTGGTGTTAATACTGAGTTTCAGGAGGACTGCGTACATTTTGGCCGGGAACTTTGTTAGTGGGTGAACATCAGAATTCTGTAGGAGTCTTCAAAAATGGCGCGCCTTGCAATGTACAGGAGGAAGTGAAAAGTTCTTATGTTAGATACTTTACACATGATTCAGGTGTGTACACATTTCCTCACCTGGGTTACAAGACCTTGGAAGTTCTGTTGAGCCGTTCAGCATCACAAAGACACGTTGTTTACCTTCTCATCGAGGTCACTAAGTAAAATACGTCCTGCTCTCCTCGAGCTAAGAAGCCAGTTCTCTTTCCTGCCCCCAGCGGTGTCTCTCCTTGTTTTCTTCTATAAATCTTATTAAGGAATAAAAGGGCAGCTTAAAATATTTAATCAATTGTACCTTTTTTAAAAAAAAATGGGAACATTTCACCTTTTGTGAATTGAAGACTAAAATGTCAGCCAGTATATCTTTCGAGTGTCAAGGGTATATTGTTTCTAGTTGAGACCAAAATTGTGGATAGAAGTTTGATGGGGAGATGGAAAATACTCTACCAATGTAGTAATTTTGAGGGAAGGAAGTATGTCATCTTTGTGACTTTCTAATCTGAATCTTCTTCAAGGACTGCTTGGAATCTGGCCTTTTTAAAGACTTCTAATATACTCTATTTTCATGGTGACTTCTTTTGTTTCTCTTTGTGAGATATTTGCAGTTTTATTGGCAACTGGATATTATGGTTTCTATTGTGCTTAAATTATTACCTTTACATTTTTTTCTTAGACTAGAGACTAGGTTCTTACTGGCTGAGATCTTCAGTGTTTTTATACATTGCTGAGAATATTGTCAAGGGCATGAAACATATATTGAATTGAATGAAGTAAAAACATCTTTCATGACAAAGAAACGGATTTAATCAGTTTCAGCTAGCCAAACTGCTACTTACCTATCTTGGTTTCTTTATAGTTAGAAATTTTAGGGAGACTCAGGGGAGTGACCACTGTCTCCCAATATGATTGCCATTTTGGTGGTCTGAAAAATCGTCTTTACAAGAATGTGCTTAAAAAGTTACTGTACTCATCTGTACATAGCAAGACCAAACGTTTCAGCTCCTAGTTATCTGTTATATTTGTGTTTGATTTACATGTGTTTGAGGAACTTCTTTACTGTAATTATCAAAGCATCAGTTAGATGGGAAACATACGAGAGGTATGTGATTGAATATAATTTAAATATATTATCAAGATAATTTAAATTTCTTAACTTTGTAAGGCTAGTGCCATCCCTGAAGATGAATTTCTTGGCAACACTGACTGAATGAAATATTTATCATAAATACAGTGCTTGTTAAAGAAATGGAATAGCAAATGCTCTCTTCTACCTTTGTGAAAGTGAAATTAAAATGTCTTTACAGAATACAACATTCTTAAACTTCACAGAAGGACTCAGTGGAAAATAGTTTCACCACAAGTTCCCTTTCCCTTATCTTTTTTTCCCAGCTGTTCTGATTCTCCTAAAAATCAACTTCTTTTGGTGGCTTCTGTTAATAGGTAATAAGACCAGTGATTTAAATCACTGGTTATTTGCTTTTGGCTTTCAAACCATTCTAGCATGCTTCTAGTGAGAATAATGATTAGAGTGATAAATAGATGGGAGAGGATGGTAATTTTATACAGTATGCTTATCAAGTTTAGCTTTACTTTAGCTCTTGCAATAATAAATTTCTACTAGTCAAAGACATATTTATGGATATCTGAAATATATATGTGCCCTTTAGCAAAATGAAAGGTCTCCACAGTCTTGCTGAAATTCGTTTTGCTGCAACTAAACATGTATTTCTTGTGCTGTTAATTGGTAAACTTAGATTATTCTGGTGGGTTGCTTTTTTTTTTTTTTTCCTCGTGTGTGCAGGTCTGCTAGCTGTGCCTTTAGAGCCCTTCAAGGGAAATTCACTTATATTTATAAGATAAATTAAAAATATTGGAATTCACCCCTCCTCCATCCTCATCTGTGTGCACAGTGCGTAGACATGCCTGTATTAACTACCTCTGCCACAGAGCCTCAGTGACCTAGTGACTTGCTCTGACATGTCTGCTAACAGCTCTGACATAGAAGATGTATACTTTTTAATTGGGAGTAGTTACGACTTCAAATTCTTTAGTGAACCATTACTTAGCATAAAGTCACTTTGGAATCAATTAAATATGAACCTTTGTCAAGTCAGTATTCATTGAAAAGCACTTAGGTGATTAAAGACCCTTGGCCTCTAAATATTTGACTACTTACCAGCGTCAGCCATTTAGAAAGCCTTATTAGCTCTTTATACTTCCAGGGATGGCAGCATGAAAAAGTAAAAAACAATGATAGGAAACATTACTTCCAAGCGAGTGTTCTTCAACATCAGCTTGCCTCGTGATATTCTAAGTCTTGTGATACTCTATTCTCTCACACCTCCTATCTTCTGCTGCTAACTTCAGGGGCTTCAGAACAATTGGCTTCTAAACTGCCATGTTTGTTTGTTTTTTTTTCCATAACAATGCACACTAAAAATACATGAGTAAATTTACAAATTGTTATCACCTGCTTGGGACTGGGCTAGGATGCATTTTAAATTTAGTAAATGAAACAAGTTTTAGCAAGTTTAACATTTCAGGAAATGTCATTAGCTTAAACAATCTTCTAAAACTTGTAGGGCATGTAAACAAAGTATATACACAGACTTTAGTTTCTAAATAATAATTTATGATACTAATCATAATTTCTTGAAGGAATTATGTGAAAGTTGTGTGGTATAATTTTTCATCTTCTCAACACCAATACTATGAAATAGGGATTCTCATTCCAGTTAATATATGAGAAAACTGAGATATGGAGAAGACAGATAACCAACAGAAGGTTGTACAATGTACACTTACTCTTTTTGGGGTTAGATTTCAGGTTTCCCCAACTTCAAGTCCTTTTTTCTTTACCACTAAGGCCAAATGATTTCACATAGGCTCCCTATGGATCTCCAAAGAGATTTATTTAGAAACTGTTTAAGGCATGTCTGAACAACTATTTTTGACAAAGTCACCAAATAAAGTTAAAAATCTTAGAATATTCTGTGCTCAAATTGTTTGTAATTCATAATTTTGTCTGTTCAGATGTAACTTCCTAACCTTTAAGTACTTGATGTTTTGGTGAAATTTGGCTCTTTAACATGCACAAATTATAATACATAGTGTGTATATTAATAAATACATGTTATCTTGTGATGTTTGACAAATTTTCAAATTTGTGTTGGCTAATCAATGACATTTAAAAACATTATGTATCATAAAAAGATAAATACATGCTGATAATTTGAAACAAGTGATCATAAAAAGAGGTACTTTTCTCTAATAGCTTAATAATGATGTATGATAATCATTAGTGAGTGGTCCGTGGCCAAAAGAGTCCATGAAAAAATTATCAGACCACAAAACTGATTTATAATAAAAATAAGTGATATGCATTGACAAACATTTAAAATAAGCTTCATTATATTTGAAAAGAATGAATGTCATGCCTTCTAAAATTTGTGAGTCTATATTTTTCTCTTCATCTAGTGTCTGTTTCCTTTAATAGTACATGTTATTTTAATCTTGAGTAATATAACATCTGTAGGTTTATTAATCTAATTCAAACTTAATAATGAGAATTAAGATTTGGAGTTTTCCAGTTCTTTATGAAGTCCTCCATATATCTTTGTTTTACTGCTTACATCATACAACTTTGTAAGTAATGTTATGCTAAGTGTTACTAGTCATTGAGAGAGCTATGCTTGAATTTTTTACTCAATATATCATTCTGTAACTTTATTTCAATTTGCATTGTCTTGAAGCTTAGTATTTTAGGTGCAGATTTGGTAATATAGTCACATCCCTCCCTTCCCGCCCACCCCAATCTTCTTTAATATTAGTTTCCTTCTATTTCCTACTTCTGGGTCAGCTGCACATATTAAACTTTCATTTGGCTTAATCCCCAGAGTACCAGATGCCTTGCTATTTAGGTACTCACATGGCATTTGACCATCTTATAGAGTCCGAGTGGAAAATGAAATGTCTGTGTGTGAGATGAGATGCTAGCAGAAAGGAAAGAATGCTTTAGGTCAGTCAGAGGTTGCCATAAGGTAAGGTGAGGAAAATTCTGTTAATATATTTTTGTTTTCTCTGTGAACTATTCTCATGGTGAAGACCTGGGAAAACAAGTTTGAAAGGCATTGTAACATCTAAGATCAGTTGTCACAGGGATTGTGAATGAGTAATAGCAAAAACGTAAGCAGATAAACAGTCTTCAAGTCCCTAGACCCATGTGGCATGTGCAGGTTTACAGTATAGCCAGGATATAATTTCAGAATGAATGATGATAAAATCCTGTCTGGCATGCCAATAGTTAAATATGACCAAATAATAATTTCGGGGTCTGAAAAGCACGATTTTCTTATTTACATTACTTGATTTACGTATGTGAGTGTGTGCGTGTATGTACATATTTATATATTTATGTATATATATTTCTGCACATGTAAGTAAAACAGTGTTATTTTGAAGTTTAAAATAATGTTAAATAAACCGTGGCATATCCGTGCAATTGAACAATATACATATTAAAGAGCATATGATAGAACTACACATGCTTACATAAGAGGATTTCACAGATATATTAAATAAAATTGGAACTCAGAATGTGTAATATGATTTCATTGTGGTAAGTAAACTGTGGTTAAAACATAGCCTTGGAATGTTACCAGTCTGTAGTTATTAGATTGCGAACTCTGCAGAGTGTAACTTTGGAAATTGAACATGGCTTCATAACAGCATGTTCCTTTGCTTCGAGGCTAAATACCTAACCTTTTTTGAAGGACATATGATAAGTGAGAAGCTACCCACCTTAACTATACTGTATATAGTAGGACTCTGGATAGAGCCATTTGATGAAGTGTATGGTTGTAACTTAGAGATATAGATCTGGATAGAGCAAGTTAGAACCCTATTGGAAAAATTTATACTTTACCAAGAAATGAGGAACCTTCACATTTTCATCGTTGAAACATTGTGAGGAGAAATGGGCCAGAGACTTAATTATTACTCTAAGCTTTAGAACTGAGTATGATAGGTTTGGTATTTGAAGCTTCATTGCTCAGCTGAGCAGCTGGAAGTAGTCTAACGGTGATCATTCCTTTGTGATTATTGTGAAGACTAGGTCCTGGGAGGTCCCTGCCTTCAACTAGAAGGCCTCAGTAGGCAGCCTAGGACCTTGGGTGGGCCCATAACCTTATTTTGCTGCCAGGACAGTGATTTTGGTTAAAAACAAAATCCTTGATATCATCTGGACAGCAACCCTTCAAAACCTCGTGGACCACAGAACAATACAGGACTGGTTCTAGAATAAACAGGGGCCTTTTTGTTTCCAGATGCAGGGGGCAATTCATGTCAACTCACTGAACTCAACTAGAAAACAGATAAAATATATCTTTAAAATATAATTTAGGTTACTAAAATAAACAAATGAACAAACAAACTAATTATGAATTTATCACCAGACTCCTGAGGAGCACAGAGATACAGCAAAGAGTCTGCATGAATGATGTATTATCTTATGGAGTAATAGACTGGTTGAGAAGGCAGAAAGGTGAAGAGATCAATTAGCCTTTTTGAAAGGGATTGGTGTAGGTAATAAATAGGATGCCCAGGTAAATTTGAACTTCATATAAACTATGAACATATTTCTGTAAGGCATGTCTCATGCAATATATAGTTTAAGGTGAATGAAGGAAAAAGCCAGTATTCACAGGAAGCACACATATCTGGGTGTTCAACAATAAGATGTTGATATGCTTTATTGCTATGCAAGGTTTTCATTTGTGGTAGACTAATACCAAATATTTGTTATGACATCTGCTGGTTTTAATCTTTCCTAATGAGAAAGGAAAGATATATTTGCAAATCTTGACTAGAGGGTGGCTTAATTGGGGGGAAAAAGGAGGGGGAATTGAGATAAAGTGGAGTGTTCAAGCAGGATTGCTTTTCCCTACCTTCTAATGCATACATACACACAGACACACTGGGAGGGGAAGAGAAGAAAACCAGATTTTCACTTGTTTGAGAAGGTTCATGTGTAGGGAAATCTGCACAGTTCTTCAAGTGGGAAGCTAGTTGAAATACATCTCATAAGGTGTGAAAAGCAGAACAAATGCTATATGGTATGTGGAGACAGGAGAAAGATGAGGTGGGAGAACATTTTCTATGGCTTTTCAAAGGAGGACAGGGAGCCAAATTGTCCTTGTGTGCCATATTGCAGTTGTGAAGGGGGAAGGCCAGGAGGCCTGCCAAGAATGTGAAGAAGCATAGTGTGAGTGGAAAATCACCACTCCAGAGCAGAGTGAGGAGTGTAAAGTTCAAATAATATAGTCAGTGTATGTGGAGGAAATATCTATGAAGCCCTAATTCAGGGGATACAGACTGAGCTGAAAGCTGAGAAAGCTCTAGGAAGTTGGGACAGATGGGAGGGCTTTATCTGTTGAGTCCTGCTGCCTAACTGACCCAGGTCTAAAAATGATCTTCTCTTCTTATCATGAGGGATAACTTTTATGAAGTATCAACCTGACTGAGCTAAATTATGCCTATATGGCTGGTAAAACGTTATTTTGGGGTATGCCTGTGAAAGTGTTTCCAGAATTTGTGAACTAAGTACATGTCTCTCCCCAATGTGGGTAAGTATCATTTACTGTGTTGAGGGTACAAAATAGAACAAAAAGATGAAGGAAAGGTGAATTTGCTCACTTGAGCTGAGACATCCATCTTCTTTGACTTTGAACATTGGATCTCCTGGTTCTCAGACTTTTGGATTCAGATTGGGACTTAGACCTTCAGCCATACTCATTCCCACTCTCCAATTGTTAGACCTTCCTGCTTAGACTGAATGGCATTACTGTCTTTCCTTGTTCTCAAGCTTGCCTATAGAAGATCACAGGACTTCTTGACTTCCAGAATCACATGAGTCAATTCCTATAGTTTAACTGTCCTCTTACATTTATCTCCACATAACCTATTGGTTATATTCTTCTTGAGAACTCTGACTAATACACATACTAACACTAGTGGGGGGGCAGTCTTGTAAGCCCATAGAAACCCAATAACAATACAGACAAATCAGAAAGTAAGAGGCTGTATAAAAAAATCTTGAGAAAGAATATTAGTCTAGGATATAACTGAATCATAAACTGAATCTATCAAGAAATCAGTGTATTATTGGATTGAGAGAAATTCTAAAATTCATTTAAATGAAATGTTCATGTTAGGCAGTCTGAGATTTCAGAGCCAGGTTAACTTGATTATTAAAAAATGAAGAGTTTGCTTAGGATTTTGATTATATATTCCATACTTATATTAGTGTATATACATATATACGTATAAACACACATATCTATCTAATCTAATTTATGTACCCACACACAGACAGAAAGAGAACCTAAAGAAAAATCTTACCAAATTGTTTACAGTGATTTGGGATAGGGTAGAATGGGGTTGTGGGGTTATAGCAGTCTTCCCTTAGTGCATTATTTATTTCTCAAATGTTTGAGTTTTTTCCAAAAAGAATATTTTAGAAAAAATTCTTCCAAGCCCAACAAAAATGACCATAAAAATGGGGAAATGGCCTGACCATATATATCATGACCTGCCTTCAAATGGGGCATTGCACTGCTAGGTTAAACTAGTCTAGAACTGAAAACTAGTTGCCCAAATGACATTTCAGATTCATTGATTAGCAGATGGAAATTCAGGGCACCACTTTTCTTAATGCTGAGAAAACTGAGAACCTGGTTGTTTCAATGTAGCTCTGTCTTTGGCAAAGCCCATGCTGAGAATCTGATTCATGATCAGCTTACATGAAGCATCTGAGCTAACACAGGGATAAGAACTGACTTGTGTTCTTGATTTATGCAAACCCAGAAGACGGATTTTTCCTCTGACAGTAGTTGTCTGAGAGAAATGTCCATTACTTCTTTTCCATATAGCTGGAAGAGGATGGTTTTCTACACTGAAGACGCCTTCTAGTAAGCCTTAATAGTGAGGACTTGGCTTAGCCCTGTCACCTCCCATCTCCTGATAGAGAATATCATATATTTCTCAGTGTCTGGCAATCCACCACTGCTGAAGAGTTGGGGTGAAAGCTTGTGCTTAGAAGACTTATTTTCCAATAAGAGCAGGAAAAGACAGCTCAGGAAGGAGAAAAGAAAAATTGTAACAGGTGTTTCCAATTGGAGAGGTTGCAGCATTAAAGGTGAAAAGCAGAATCAATACTGTTGAAAACTGAGGTTGTGATCAGAAGGTTAAATGGAGGACCTATCTTTCAACACAAAGGAGAAATACTAAGAAACATATATCATGACTGAAAGTATAAGAGGCATGGAGGTTAGTCCTAGGAGAAATAATATGCAAATAATCAGCATTCAAGGAGCAGATGGAGGTGGAATCAATAATCAAAGCAATAATCTTCAGCTCCCTAATTTGAAGAAAGATCAAAAGGGGTTACGAAATGTCAGCAGAAGTGATGAAAAAGACACATCTAGACATATATTTGTGAAAATTTTGGCCTCTGGAAATATGCGTTTTTCATACAGATAAAAGAAAGTTCATATATAACAGAAAAGGAATGTTTGACTAATGTCTTATGTGCCACACTACTAACTTGTAGAAGAATGCTTTTAAATTTCGAATGAGTAAGCACTTTTGTATAGATATCCTACTTTTTGAAAAGGTATTATGTGACAAAAGAGGAGCATTTTTGAATATGTAGAAACTCATTGTATCTACTCATATTCTTATTCAAAATTACTTAAGGGTGCACACTAGCCTAAATGATACTAAATTTGAATAGAGGTCTTAATCAAGTCTATAATAGAGAATAGAATAAATAGCAGAGGGCAATAAATATAGTAGTAGGTAGCCTTATATGAATGAGGATAAAGTGATTACAAATTGTGGAACTCATATTAAATAAGCAAACTAAAACAAAAATAGGTTTACTTTAAGAAGTGAAAAATAATATGAAATTGCATTTCCAAATTGCTTCAGGAAAATCTAGAAGTGGAAACAGTGAGAGAGTGAAATATCCTTAAGTTCTTATTGTGGAGAATGGTAAAAGTATTATTAAGTAAAATAAAATATAGAAATACGAGTTTATAGTGATTGTTTAAAATACAACCTGAGGAACTAGAGAGCAGAGAAACATATTACTATTTCTAAATTAGTAGTGGACATTTAAAATACAAATAAACAGTATAAAATTACTTGTTCAGGTCATGTACATAGGAAAACATGAAAGAAACATTTACAATAAAGAAGTTAACAAAATTAAATGAGAATGAGAACAAACATCAATTTTAGCAATAAATATAAATAGACTGAATTTTCCAATTAAAAGACAAAGATGAGCTACATGCTTTTTTATAAGAAATATAATTGAAAAAATACAAAGATGATAAATAAAAGGAAGGAAGGACAAAGGCATATGCAGTAAATGCAAAGAAAAAGGGGTGGCTCTGCAGAATCAGAGATGAAAAATTCCAGGCAAACATAGAATTAATGATAGCAGAGTGCTATCATATAGTCAATATTTAAAGAGTAGCAAAAATTCATATAAATATATCAGAAAGGGTGAGTCAGGATATCAGGAGATATTGTTCTGTAATTTGAGTAGGGAACTGAATACAAAGAATTTTTAATTAATAATACGGCATTGACTATTCAGAAGTAAAGTGAGCTCTATAGGATATAGCAATGGCAGATAAAGAGAACAGCCACTACCTCTAGCACTAAGATTGAGTACCCAAGGATGAAACAAATTTGCAACAAAACAGCTTCCTTTCCTCCCTCCTGTCCTCACCCCAGTCTGAGATCTAAATAGCATTGAAAGGACGGGACTACAGTCCCTGTGTGGTAGAGATCAGTTCACCAAGGTATAGATTCCATCTGGCAAAAAGGAATTGTCTTTAGGAATATCTGAAAAAAAAAAGTCTTAAGAAGGCTGCCCGTGGGTGGTGTTACATTCTCTGGGAAGCTATTTAAGGTGCCTGTGGAACTCACTGGGAAGGTGTCCATAGAACTGCTAACATTTTCAGATGATAAGTAGTACTGGGACCTGAATACTTGTCAAGTGCCAGAGGAACAAGAAGAAAGAACTTTTAGAACTAGAAATTTTCTTTATCCTGAACTATCCCTCCATTTCCATCAGCTAGCAGAATTACTATTGTGCCAGGTCCCCACGGAGAAATGTTTATGGATTCCAGCTCTAGTATCATATGTGTGGCAATGAAGGATGGGTTTGGAAATGAGGAGCAATAGCTTGGTAGCTGGCAGAGTATTCAAGGAGAGCTCAATTAAAATGGAGTGGTGGGCCTTTAAATTTATTTTTCAGAATTCGATATATTATTTGAAAAAATACAATTAAAGTGAAAACTATAGATTTTATGCAGAAAATATGAAAATTATATATAGTCATATACTTGACTACAAAAATAAATCTTAAGAGACTTCCAGTCAACATGGTAAACTGTAGTCGTGATACTCACATCCTTCCCACAAAGCAAGTAAGAATTCATCTATTTTCCAGAAACAAACACTGAGGAAAAGCAGGCACAGAGACTGTAGAGACATAGCAGCAATTAGGACAAAAAAATGGTAGGAGAAATCATCAGGGTTCAGAGCTACACAGCAGATTCGGGATGCAGAAGACAGGATGGAGCTCCTGGAAGGATTTGGTCCTCCCAGGTATCATGAAAGCTTTGGAGAGCCTGCCCAGTGTGACTGGGACATGGAGCCAAGGGAGAGATTCTTGGCACAGGGAGGAAGAATGACCAATGCTCTGATGATTTGAAGGGTAGGCCCAGCAAAATTGCACTGGGCATCGCCATAACCAAAGGCAGCTACAGGAATCCCCCACCTCCAACTACTCCCATCATATTGCCCTGAAGCTGCAAGACCCATCAGGAGGAAATCCCACCCTCAGTCTTAAGGGAAAAAGAGTCTTCCAGAAGGAGAAAATGGCAATGTTACCCATATTGCCAGCGTATAACAAGGTGGTCATTACGAGTCAGAGTTGGATGGCTAGGGGATGGCTGTGCATTCCACACACAAACTCCAATCCCATTGGTGGAACACTTGGGCATCACAGAAAGTCCACATACATAACAACTTGAACACATCTAACCAGTGGTGAAGCCATAAAATTCAAGAAATCCTGTGGTGGTCAAACCAAGATCCAGGCTTACTTGGTTCATGTCAATACCCTATACTAGGCCATCACTGAAGGGAAACCAAATCCGCAGAAATATAAATAGATGCCAACCAAATTGAAGACAGAAATATACATCAAATGATGGATATCATTTAAAAAAAACTCAGGAGGAAAATGTGAATACAACAGATCTATGCAAACTACCTAAGCATGAATTTAAGGCAATAGTAATAAACATACTCATGGAAATAATGAAAACAATAGAGGAAGAAGAAGAAAACAACTGAAAAGAGAAGAAATGAAGCAAGATACAAAGAAATGAAGAATACAATAGCTGAACTGAAGAACTCAATAGAGGAACTCAAGAATAGGATGGATGAAGCCTCCAATGCAATCAGTGAGCTAGAAGATAGAACAGAGGAATGCAGTCAAGCAAACCAACAATGAGATAAAAGAATGCAAAGATATAAAAACAGCATTTGAGACCAATGGGATAACATCCAAAGGAACATTTGCATCATAGGAGGTCCCAGAAGGAAGAGAGAGAAAAGAGAACAGAAACTGTATTTGAAGAAATAATGGCTGAAAAGTACCCTAACCTGAAGAATGAAGCTAGCCTCCAGACACAGGAAGCTCAAATATTTCCTAATGCAAGAAACCCAAAGAGACCTACACCTATACACATTGTCATCAAAAAGTCAAAAATACAAGATAAAGACTCTCAAAGCATCCAGAGAGAAGTGATTCACATACAAAGGAATCCCTGTAATGGTATCAGGAATTTCTCAACTCAAACTCTAAGGCCAGGAGGGAATGGCATGATATATTCAAAGTGCTGCAAGGAAAGGATTTTCAACCTAGGATATTATGCCCTATGAATTTATCATTCAGAATGAACAAATGATAAAAAGCTTTTGATAGGCAAAAGTTTAAATGAAATTATCATAAGAAAACTAGTTCTACAAAAATTACTAAAGGTAGCTCTATAAAGTGTAGAAACCCCATGTAATATAATAGGACACAAATATAAAAAGGAGATGAGGAGAAGAGAAAAAAAATGTGGATGGAATGAGTGTGAGACTAATCTGATTTCAAATAAAAATAAGAAATAAACATAGAATTATTAATACCAACATCAGAATAACCTCAAAATACATCTCGGGCAGGGGGTGGGAGAAGAAAGCAAAAAGGGAAACCAATAAAAGCAGAACTAACCCAACCCACCTTAGAAGAGAAAGAGAAGAACAAAGGCACTGTCTGGAACAACACAGAGAAGACATTACAAAATGATGATAAACAGCTACATCTCAATAATCAAACTAAAAGTTAATGGACTTGACTTACCAGTCAAATGACACAGATTGGCCAAATGAACTTAAAAGCATAACCCAAACTTCTTCTGCCTACAGGAAACTCACCGTCTTTCAAAATTAAACAAAAACTCATAGTCAATGGTTGGAAAACAATCCTACAGTTAAATGGCATCCAGAAAGAGCAGGAACAGTCTTATCAGATAAAATGGACTCCCAACTCAAAAGCATAAAAAAAGAAATGGACATTATATAATGATTTAGGTGTCAATCCAACAAGAAGTCATAGCATATAACATAAATAACATATCACCATATATCAGTATCAAAATATATTAAGCAAGTATTATTAGACCTGACATGAGACATTGACAGCAGCACAATATTGCTGGAGACTTCAACACCCCACTTACAGCAATGAACAGATCAACCAGGCAGAAAATTAACACAGA
Organism: Solenodon paradoxus; assembly: GCA_004363575.1. Lineage (NCBI taxonomy): Eukaryota > Metazoa > Chordata > Mammalia > Eulipotyphla > Solenodontidae > Solenodon > Solenodon paradoxus. The sequence continues at coordinate 148,864 of RJWH01001910.1, forward strand.
AACAGCAGCTTTAAATGATCATTTGGAACAGTTAAATCTAAAGACATATTCTGAACACTTCATCCAATGACTATGTACTTCACTTTCTTCTAAGTGCGTAAGGAGCATGCTCAAGGATAGATCACATGTTGGAACACAAAACATGTCTCAACACATTTACAAAGACTGAAATCATTCCAGGCATCTCCTCTGACCAAATTGAATTAAAACTAGAAATCAAACTAAAAAACAAAAGCTAGAGGACTCCAAATTAATTAGAAACTAAAGAATATGCTTCTGAATGACTCTTGGGTTAAAGAGGAAATCGAAGAGGAACTTAAACTCATGAAGAAAAAAAACCTCATAACTAGAATCAGAAATGAAAGGGGAGTAGTTGCAACAGGTACCATAGAAATTCAGAACATCCTAAGAGACTGCTCTGAACAGCTCTTCACAAATATAGTAGAGAAACTTGAGTACATGGAGATATCTTTAGAAAAATACAATCTACAAAGACTGAACCTGGAAGAATTAGAAAACCTGAACAGAATAATCATAAGCCAAGAAATTGAAGTGGTAATAAAAAATCTGTCTAAAAATAAAAGCCCAGGACCAGATTGCTTTTCTAATGAGTTTTACCAAAGCTTCAGGGACAAATTACTACTTATTTTTCTCAAACTCTTTCAAAATATTGAAATGGGATACTCCCAAATACTTTCTGAGGCTAACATTACACAGATACTAAAATCTGATAGATACATCACCAAGAAAGAAAATTACGAAACAGTGTATCTAATGAATATAGATGCAAAAATTCTCAACAAAATATTACCAGATTGAATCCAACAATGCATCAAAAGGATCATCCATCATGTCCAAGTGGGATTTATTCCAGGTATGCAGGGATGGTTCAACATTTGTAAATCTACTAGTGTCATACACCAGGTCAACAAGAACAAGGAGTAAAGCCACATGACCTTATCAGTTGATGCAGAGAAAGCTTTTGACAAGATTCAACATCCAATTAAATATAAAAACCCTGCATAAAATGGGGTTAGAAGGTACATACCTCAATATAATAAAGACCATGTATGACAAACCCACAACCATCATCAGAGTTAATGGTGAAATATTGGAAGTATTTTCTCTAAAGTCATGAACCAGGCAAGGCTGTCTACTCTTTTACTGCTGCTATTTAACATGGTTCTAGAGGTCTTAACCAGACCTATTAGGCAAGAAAAAGAAAAGGATCCAAAATTCTTAAGGAGGAAGTAAAACTATCATTATTTGCAGATGACATGATTATATATATATATATATATACACATATATATATATATATATATAAAACCTTAAGACTCTCAAAGAACTACTAGAACTAATCAACACAGCAATGAGGCAGACTACAAAATCAATGTACAAAAATCTGTTGCATTCTTATATACAAACTACACACTAGGAGAAAATAAAATCAAGAAAATGGCACCATTTAAAATATTAGTAAAAAGAATCAAATATTTTACAATGTGCTTAACAAAGAAGGTGAAAGACCTATATAAGGAAAGCTATAAGTCCTTCTTAAGAAATAGAGGTGGATACAAAGAGATGGAAAGACATCCCCTGGTCATGGTTGGGAAGAATCCAAATCATTAAAATGATCATCTTACCTAAAGCAATATACAGATTTGTTTCAGTTTCCAAGATCTTTTCTTATCTCACCTTACTTTACAACACCCCAGAACAAGTATTTTCAATCTCTTATAGAGATGTAAACATTAAGATAGCAAAGGATTTAAAAGTTGTATCACAGGTATCCAATTTAGTTTATAGAATATGAAAAGCAAAAAAAAATGTCTCAAGAATTTACAAATGCCTGGATGCACCTACTGGGTATTATGCTTAGTTAAACAGAAACAGAAACTTGCATGACTTCATTCATATGTAGACAATAAATGAAACTCATGAACAACCAAAAGAAAACAAGTTCAGAGACCTTAAGAGCAAAATAGTAGGTACTGAAGTGAAGGGGGAAGGAGAATGGGTAAATCAAATTAAAGGGGTCAACGGCTTTTAATGGTAAATCTAAGGTATACATACAGATGTTAATTTATAATGCTGTACACCTGAAACCTGGTCACCTTAAATGGCTTATATTGTTATAAACCATTGTTACTTCAATAAAAACCAGTTTAAAATTCTAAAATATAGCTATCTTTAAGAGATCTTATTTGACTATTAAAATATGAGAGACAAAATAATACTTCAACAATGAGTTAAATCAAAAGTTAACCACATTCTTAAAATAATTTCAACTGAAATTAGGGATGATTTGAAAGTAGTTTTTGGACCAACAAGAAAAATAAAAGTGAAAAAATCTAGAAGTTGACAAGAATAAGAAACTCATCAAAGTCTACGGGATGTAACTAAAATTAAAAAAACATTCAACCTAGAACCTTTTATTTTTACCAAGAGAAAATGTGTGTTTTGTATGTGTGTGTGTATATATATATTTAAGTATTCATTTTAAAGGGGGGACAATAAACAAACCAAATAAAATAGCAATTTATCAAGTTAAATATAGTATTAGAAAAGTAAATAAAATAATAAAAACCAGAGTGGAACACTAAATAAACACAAAACGAATGGAGAAATTAATGAGTTTTTGCAATTTAGAAAATTCTATTGAAATATTTGAAAAGGTCAATAGCTATATACATTTTTGTATCTTCTGTATATAAAATATTATGTCTAAAATATGCAAGGATTAGCTGGTTTTTTATAATTAAGTGCTAATTAACCTTCAAGAAGCAGTTGTTTTCTATGTATTCAGACTTTTCCTGGGCATGGGGGGAAGAAGCTTTAAATATTTATTATATGAACATAACACCCAGATAAAAACTTAACAGGACAGTAAAAATTTACTCTAGGTTACCTGTGAATATGGAAGCAAATATTCCAATTATGATTTTAGAATTCAGCAACATCTTAAAATAATAATGATAATAATAATAACAGCATACTGTGACTAAATAGTTTTGTTTTAGAGATGTAAAAATGTTTTGAAGTTAAGGTCTAGTGACATAATTTGTAATGTTAATTATAGGGGAAATCATTAATATGTTCTGGGAAATAATTAAAAGAATCAATTTAAGTTGCAGCTACATTGGGGAAAATAATTTGGGAAATAAAAATGTAAAAATTATACAGAAAAAAAGAAAATCAAGATGAATACTAAATACTGAATTCATTGATGTTAAAATATAATACAGATGCTCCTATAAATCACTACTTTCCATTTTATTTTCTATTCCTGGTTCATATAGTATACCAAGAGAATGAAGTAGTATCAATATTTAAAAATGAGAACTAAAATATTCATAATTTTCAATGATTTATTTGCCTAGAAAATTCTATTAGTGAGAATAAAACCATTATAAATAGTAAATCTTACTATAGTACGTTACTTGGATACATGATAAACATACAATTTAATGACTTTCCTTTATAGTAAAAATACCATGTTAGAATGCAAATTTTAAAAATTATTCTAATCTTAATAGCACATTAATCATAAACTCCCTAGAAATAAACTGTCAGTTAAAAAAAAACTGTGTAAAGAAAAACATTCATTGAAGGACATATAGGAGTAATAACATTCTCAAGAGGAAGGTTTGCAACTAAACATGTAAATCCTTTCAAAATTAGTATATGTATTTAAGTTGCTTCCAATAATTGTGCCAATTGTATCACTTGTGTTCAATTCTATATTCCTTTGCAGATTGAACATTCAAATGGCGTAATTGAGTAAAGTTCAATGAAGGGATGACTTACAAAGGTTTTTGTAATGTGTAAAACCATAGGAGATGGTGACTCCCACTGCAATCCATCCTAAGGGAGAAAAGGGAGGGAGTGGAAAACAGACAGTTGCAACTTTAACTGTTGGATAGGACCACCCAGTGAGAACTGTGGCCTCCATAGATACTCCTCTTCAAAAATATAGAACAGGATTGGTGAAACCAGGTGAATAAAATTGGAAAGACAAACACAGGTACCTGGTACTATATTAAAGAATTATGTTATAACATTGCTAAGAAAATATTGAAAAATTCACATCCTAGAAAGGGACTTGTCTTAACCTTAGATATTAAAATTTCTAATCAATGTACTAACCAATATCAGGAATAAACAAATGAGCTACAATGGGAAGGCCCAAAATAAGCTTGAGTATGTACAGGAATTAAATATATGTCATGTTCTATTCCTTTATGTAGAGGAAAAAATATATTATTTTATAAAAAATATTTTTAACTATTTGACCATTAATATTGAAGAAAAGAAATACTGATACTCAACTCAAACAATATAAAAATAAACTTTAGATGAATGAAAAACTAATTGCAAAAAATGTAATGTATCTGAAAAAACTAATAGGCCTTTTTATTAATAACTTTGAGTGCATTTCCTAAATAAGACAGGACATATCATTAAGGAAAAATGTAATAGATTTAGGTAGATAAAAATAAACTCTGGATCATAAGAGATAACAAACCAGAACACGTGACATCAAGAACATAACTGCCATAAGATAATACATATAGGATTAATTAAAATAAATAAAACTATTTCCTAAAAATAAGAATCATGACATCAAATAGAGAAACAGGCAAATTATATGTGCAGCAATTCCAAAGGGGCACATGCAAATAATAAGTATATGAAGATGTTTTTAACTAAATAGAAAAATTTATAACTTGAAAATATCACAGTGGAATATGAAGGTATGAAGACCAGTAGTTTTTATTGGGAGAAGCAAAACTGGTATGCATTTTTAGAAATTGCTTTTCAAGTATCTATTAAATTTAGAATGTGAATATAGCTTGTCCTTTCATTACATTTAGAAAAAATATACTATAGAAATAAATAATGTAATTAGATCATGAAGAATATCCTCCCTCCCTTCTTTTTCTCCTCCCATTCCCTCCCTCCAACCTTTCTTATTAACAAAGGTTTTAGAAGAAATTTACATTTAAAATGGTGTAGATAAATGCCCTTTAGCAATGGAAAGTTGTCTAGAAGAACTTTTTAATGTTCTCAAATATCCATATTCAGTTCTACAATTCCTAAGCTTCCTTGCAGTTAATTTGGGTCCACATGACTACCTCTGACCAATAAACATTAGTAAAGGAATGGACATGTAGAGGCAGTGACTAGAGATGTGACTCCTCCCATCATAATTTTCCTCTGCTTTATGGACCTAGAATACATGTGTCCCAAGTGGCATCGTGACATGATGAAGAAGGGCTGTCAGTTCATGTCACATTTATTCCATCTAGAAATAAGCAATTACTGTGTGATGCATTGAATATAGTTTATTTGTTATGATAAATATTTGCCACTTTTACTCTAAAATTAACTGATTGAATGTCCCACCCACAGAAGCAAGAGTAATCGTTAAAGTCAACTGATTGTAGCTGTTACTACAGCCACAAAATAATCTTCACAGTGAAAACTTATTAGTGTTTGATTAAATAGCTGGGTATTACAGGCTAGCCAAGTTGACACATAAAATTAGCCATCACATAGGTCTATGTTTATTGTCTGAGTAAAATGTCATGTGGTTAAGAGGGAAGAGGAAATAACTTGTAGAGAGTAAGGAAAACGCTTTGGGTTGGCTTATTCAAGGTTTATTTTAATTTTCTCTTAGCATGCCTCTGTGCACTTGTGAGACTGAAAAGGAGAAACTGTATTTCCCAAGCTCATGTGAAGCTGTGGTCCAGATGTGTTGGGGGATCTCTCAGGGTGACATAAGAAGATGAGGAAGAACAAGGTGAAACATGCTTGTATGTAGGGAAGCCAGTTCTTCTCAAGTATGATCTTGGGAAAATTTACCTTTTCCTGGGCAGCTCTGGTAGAAATTCAAGTCTCAGTGACATCTCAGTGTTCTGGCTGTTAAGGTGTATAAATTATAAACCACAGATTTTCCTGCTAATCTGTAATCTGTAGTATAGATGAGCTTTTCTTTTGGCTGCTGCTTCCTTTTTTTTTTTTTTTTTTTTTTTTTTTTTTTTTTTTTTTTTTTTTTTTTTTTTGCATTGTATATAATACAAATCTGCCTCTGTGGCTTTATCAGAAATTTTGTATGGTATTTAATGCTCTTAATAAATCCCTTTCTGTTCCATCAGCTATATTTGATACTGTTTTAGTTACTAAGAACCCTTAGCCAGTAATGTATGTTCTATTACTGTAAAAAGAAATAGCTCTTTTTCTTTCATTTTCAGTAAGATTTTAGATATGCCTAAATAAATTTATTAAATAAATAGGAAAGATACAGATCAAACTTTTGTAGAGTTAGCATGGAGTGAAAGAGGGAGTAAAATTGATTTCTCTTTCAATTAGTGTCCAAACCAGTCAGGAAAAATTTAAACCACTGAAGACTGCAGCTGCCACTATTCCTAGTACTCATTGCAGTTTATAAGGAAAATTTCCTTTTTGCTTGTCCCTTTGAATTGGGCTCTCTAATATTGTGAAAATACATTTTATACATTTATAGTGATACATTAAGGGCAAATCCATATTCAAAATCCTGGAAGGTTATGTCAAATGCAAGCAATCTAAATGCAACTAATATAAATACAACTAATATATTTATTTATGGTGATTTCCTATAGGCATCAAAGTTATTTTTTCAGTAAATGCTACAGCTACAAAATATGGTTTTGTTTATGCTGAGATGAAGACCCTTTTAAGTAACTGATTTTGTTGTTTTAATTTTGCTCATTGTATTTGTTCGCCTCTATCAGACTTGTTACTGATTTTTAAGTATATAAGCTGATATCTGTATCTCATCTATCTATTATAAAGTGCTGACAAACTATCATACTTCCATGATGTGAAATAAATGGTTACTAAATAGGACCTTCTCCTCAATGTAATCTTTTGTGGACAAATAATATTTTATTTGTTAACACCCCACCTACTTTTCTTACTGAGAAGGTCTCCATGAGTGGTATGGCAGCTGCTGAGGTCTTGCACACCTCAGGTCTTCCCTTACTTTTAGATCAATATGTCTGCTGTCTGTCTATCTGTCTATCATCTATCTATCTAAAGTTATTTTTCTGGTCAATGAATGGGCTTATGACTCATACTGGGTTTGTGGAATTTTCAAGTCGGAACTAGAGATAAGGTCTCTACTGACTAAGCAATGAGGTTTCTTACCAAGTTCATCATCAGTATGTGATTAATGAAGCTGGTGTGCAAGAATTCTGGCAGTGCTTGTGGCTATCTGAGCCTGTTTAACAATCAGCTGGGAATGGAACCTCCAACATCGTGTTATTTTTTGTGGTGTTTGGCAGAAAACAGTTTGCTCTCCCTGCAGGGTTCAGTAATAGAATGCCTAGCAGCTGTGAATTGCAGCAGTGGTTATTTAAAGTGTTGAGTGCTATTTGGTGGCAAATTATAACCCATTGGCAAGAAGAGGGTCTATAGTCAAGGTAAAAAGTAACCTTCTGGAACTGTGAGACCCCTTAACTCAGAATGCTAATCTCCTCTTTCAAATCTGCTCCCCCACAAATTCCTCCACATTCTTCTCCTATCCCAAAGTTTATCTGTTTGGGGGAGCAGGAACTCTCTTGAAACATTAAGGAGCTACTTGACCATGAATAAACAGCCTCATTTCACCCAGACCTAAGTTCCTAATTTGTAAAATGTAAGAGGTTGGCACAACTATTTCTTACATTCCTTTTAACCTGAAAATATAATTCTGTGCATCATGAAGTAAAAATAATGATTTAGAATTAGAGGTACTTAAAAATGGGTAAATAGTCATAAAAATAAAATTTAGCCTGTTAGCATGAGAGCTTGAAAAGAGACTGGAGTCTCAGTTCAGATTCTTGTATCCAACATGTAAGATTAACACGTGAGACACAGCAGACAAAGGTTAAGCGGGAAATTTATTTAAGCCAGCAAGAGACAGTACACTTCTCAGGGTGATGAGAAGAGTCCTGAGCTCCAGTGAACATCAACACTTATCTTGCCCAATCAGTACACACTTATGGGAGCTCCACTCCAAAGTTACCTAATTACCTATCAGCAGAGCCAGATTGGCAATGTTTCCTTTTTTGGGTTCATTTTTGACCTTGGACCAACTGCAGGAATGTAATGGGTTTTTTTTTAGTTTAATTTTGTTTTATTTTTGATTGGTGATTGTTGGTTTTGCCATTTCCATGACTGTCTTTTTGATCCTTTCTCCAGCCTCTTTCCCCATCCCCCTAAGATATCCCACTAACAATGTTATGTCTTAATATAGAGCAGAAATGGGGATAAATGGAGTCAGGACAATTTAGCATTCTGGAAGAACTAGATTAACAGCAGAAGCAAGAAGATAAACATGGTTACGGTGATATATATGGTTCAGGACTGTGAAGCATAAAATTTGACAGTAGGCTTCTTTGCTACAAATGAATCCAATAGGACTGAGCTCTGTTATACAAAAGAAAACACATAAATAAATTGCCTTACTTACTAAGAAGATCCTAATTACTCAACATTTAGCATCAGAATAGCTCAATGTGCTAAACCCTCAATTAAATGAATTTCTATTTCTTCAGGTAAATTTATTTTTTGTGGCAGCAGTATTTGATTAATTTGGAAAATAACAGAAAAATATTTTGGAAAGTACTTGAACAGTCTGGAAAATAGCAGAGAAAAAAATTGAAACTCTCTCACCCATAAATAACTGTTGTGACATAAAACTGAGGTAGATCATGAAGAAATTTTAAGAAGCTGATAAAGAGAAAGTAAATATCTCTGAAATATCTGTAACCAGCAATAAAAGAGGGTTATATGAGAGTCAAACTATTATAAATGGAAAAGTAATTTGACTTTTTCAATACTACATTATAATTGCTTGATAATAGTCACATTTATTATTTGACTCACATTGTCTACTTGATTAAAACACACTAAAATTTTCATAGTGTGAACGTTTTTGTTGTCTCTTAATTGCTTCTGCAACGTTACAGAATGTATAGTGTATTTTCATCCTGGGATTGGAGAGTCAGTATTCTGAAAAATGAAGGAAATGAATCCTGGCGAATCCAGGAAAGCTGAAGTACAACATCAAATATAATGTGTAAAAGGAGGATTTAAAAATAGCTCTCTATGTGCCTGAACCCTTTTGCACTTTCATAAGCTCTTGCAATAGTGTTGACCCCAATAGATAGAGTCTCTTGGTTTGAAAACTTGTCCTGACAAATGTGTTGCAAGGAAGCTGGGAGTTTGAGAAAGCGTGAACTGGAGTTTTTCAATTTTTACTTCAAGGTAGAATTTAGTTAATTACTCTGAAAGCCATGTGGCAATAGGGGGTCAACTCAATGCCTGCATCATCCCCTCTGCCCTCAAGATTGTATAAAACATGAAGGGAACTTGCAACTTGAATGGACAACCTCTATCTATCTAAATGGAGTCTCGTGATTTTAGTACTTTTACTACAAAACCTAGCTTCATACATTCCCAGCCATATAAATGATCTTAAATTAGGATAATAAGTACCAGGAATACCTTTTAACAATGTAAATTCCAGGGGTAATCAAGTTCAGAACATTTGTGTGGGATATGCCATTCTCAAGAAGCATACTCACTGATTTGAATGCAGATGGTCTGAGAACTACATTTTTACAAAATAAGCTTTAAGTACCAGAACTGCCATCAAAATGCATTTCCTCTTCCTTTCTTTCCCCCACCTTTCCAAGATATACAACAATAAGAGATGCTCATGCTTTTGAAAACTACTGCAAAAGTCTCTTTAAAAATTAAATTTAACAGGGCAATGTTCTGAAATTAGAATGTTGCTTTGTAGGTCTGGGATACTACCAGAAGGAACATTCCTCTCCTGGGAAAAGCCAACATACTAATTCTTCAATATATGGTGCTCATTCAAGGGGAGCGTTTGTACTGAAGTCAAATGCAACTGTGCTAGAGAGCACGGTGAGTGTGGGGGATGAGCCAAGGGTGTCAAAAAAGTGACGTCAATAAATGAATAATGAAATTTTATAATTTATTCAATGACAAGCTTCCCCCACTTCCTCCCATATTGGGAGACCCCATTGTAGCACTGAGGTGGGAAGCAGAATGCAAGGATTTTCTGACTGACTGGTACTCAGTGTATACCTAAGAGATCAAGTAAGGAGCATGGGAGACAAGGAGAGGCTTCCTCTCTTAAGCATCATAAACATTCATGTGCAATGCACAGGAAACGTTCTTCTACGAATTTATCATATTTGTGGTGAAAGGGTGGAATGCCAGAAGATTATTTTTGTCAAATAGACTCATTTTATTGCAGTTACATATTCACTCTCCAAGAACACAAATAAGCAGATACATGAAAACTTTCCATTCCATTTCAAGAATACATGGTCCTTCTGAAATATTCTATCTCAAATGAAGACTTTCTATTCTAGAATAAATATTGCAGACCTAGGAGATGAGTATCAGGGATGGGGCAATCCAATATAAGTGACTTCATTATAACCTTTTTCTGGAGCCATACTACTTGATTCAAATAAATCCTTACTCCACTTCTTTCCCCACCAACTTCCCCAACTCGGTAATACATGGAACTATCAACTACCCTCCCTGTAGCACAGTTTAAATTTCTGAAGCACAGATATGGTTACTGTGAAGAATGAATGAAATATATATATATGTATATATATATATATATATATATAATTCTTACCTGGCATATAAATGTTGCTGATTCTATTATTGTATCACCCTATTTTAATGAATTATGCTAACATCAGTCGCTTATCTAGTCAATCTTGCTAGAAAGCTTTGAGTTATCAATTGCATTTGAATTCTTTCATACATGCTATATTTTGTCGAATAAAATAAAAAACTCCATTAGGATTGATTTTTAGCATTTTAGAATGTTTTATACAGAGTAGAGACTTAAAAATTTGTTGAAAAACATGGATTTGTGAAATGAATTTGACTAGGTCTTTCTAAATGTCCCTCCATCACTGCTTATCCAGACTCATAACAGCCATTGCTGTCCAAAGCATTTCTGAACCTACCTACACATTAGAATCACCTGGGAGGTTTTAAACTACAGATTCCTGACCTCCTGTGAGATTGTAGAATCAGCTAATTTGAAATGATAGTATTGAGGAAAATGTAATGCTTTCAGACTTTCTCAGATGAATCATATATAATGCTACTTCTAAAAATATACCTTTTGGCATTAAACCCCTTTCATTGCAAGTATGATGAAATTTGTAGGCGAAAGCTTCCTGTGCAAGCATGTATATGCTACTTGGTCTAAATTTAAAAAATCTAAATTCTTTATCATGAAAGAACATTTGTCACTCACAAATTTGTCTTTCTACAGATAAAGCCCATAGTTCATAATTCAACCCTCTGTATGCATAGTATGTTTCAACATCATGTGTAATAAATTTGTGGAAAATATTAAAATTAGTTGTTTCATTTTAAGTGGGTTATCTGTCTTTTTATCGTTGAGTTTTAAAAATACATTCTGAATACACATTCCTAATTAGAAATATGATTTGCAAATATTCTCTCTGATTCTGCGTGTTGTCTTTTTCCTTTTCTGATGGAATCCTTTGAAGCATAAAAGTTTTACATTTTGATGTGGTCAACTTTATTTTTCTTTTGTGGTTTGTACTTTGGTGTCATAGCTAAGAAACATTGCCTAATTCAAGCACATGATACCAAATATTTCCAAATTATATTATTTTGTCTTCATTTTCCCTGAATGTTTTAGCTAAGGTCCTCATCAATTCTTTCCTGATCTCTTGTGATCACATCCTGTCTTCTCCCATTCCTAATTTCTCATTCTTTTAATGTATCCTCTACATTAATTTTATTATTTTCCAACAAAAATCCTCTAATAGTTTCTTTGTTCCCATAGAATAACAGTCATCATATCTAGCAAAATACTTAAACAGAATTATAATCTATCTTTGATGTTTCATTTCCTAATGTTCCAATCACCTTCAGAGAGAATATTACCTAATATATACTTTCTCAGTTCCATTTCTAATAAAAACACTTCAGAAGTGAATAGGACCGAGTAAATGATTTAGAAAATAATGTATTATTAGCTACAAAAGACCTATTCTCTCTCATGACTCATGTATTAAATCATTAAACTAATGGTTATTTGATTAGTAGTAGCCCTTGTATTCTTCATAGAAACTATAGATTTGAGAGTTATTATTGTCATTATGAAGATGAAGAAAATTATTCTCATCAAAGTTGATTGCTTTGATCAAAATAATTAAGAGTAAATGATAACAGAGTGCTTATTAACCAAAATTCCATGTGAGTTAAAGTCCATGTTTTATGGATAGCATGGTTTTCTATAAAGAAAATCCCAAGGAATCCACTAATACATTAATTCAGCCAAAATGTAAGATAAATAACTCTACAAAAATGGATTGTATTTCTCTATATTAACAATAATAATTAAAACATGAAATTCAGAAAAAAATCCGTATACATAGCATCAGAAGAGTAAAATATTTAGGAGTAAATTTAACAGAAAAAGTGCAAACCTCATATACTGGGAACTAAAAGGATTGTTGAAATGAAGACCTAATAAATGGAAGACATGCTCATGAAAAATTTTAAGATGGCAATACTTCTCGTTTTTCTGTGCAGTTCCTGTCAAACTGGCCATCTCTTTTCACAGAAATTGAAAAGGTGATACAAAGTTCTCATAGCTGGATGTATCTGTAAATGCAAATGACTCAGCATAGTCAAAACAATTTAAAAAAAGAACAAAGTTGGAGGACTCACCCCTCACGCTATCAAAATTTATGAAGTCATAATCAAGACAGTGTTGTGCTCTGTAAGGATAGACTGGATCCATGGAATAGAATTGTCTGCCTGGAGAAATCTTCATATTTATGACCAATTGATTTTGAACAGGAGTGCCAAGACAATTCCAATGGGGAAAGAATATTCTTCAATAAATAGTACTGATACACTGCTACATGAAAAAGAATGGACAATTCCTCACACATATATAAAAATTAACTCAAAATGTATCAAAGACATAAATATCAGAATTAGAACTATAAAACTCCTAGAATAAAATATAGACAAAAAATTGGAATTTACAAGAGTTGAGGATTTAAAAATTTTAAAATATGCTTTCTATGACAATTTCCAGTTTTTACTTCTGTCCACCCTTAGCATATTTATTATAAATAACCTCAGACTTGAATTCTCTCCTTCAGTTGTCCTGCAAATAAAATCTCTACCCTAATAAAATCTAAGGCACTTTGCATTCTTTTCTTTTGTATTGTAGGAGTTCTCAATAGCTGTTTTTTGGGGAACTTCCACTGGCTTTTGTCTTAGGATAAACTGTTCCTTGAATAGTCTTCCTTGTTGACAGCAAGTGGCATGAAAAGTAAAATTTTAACACTTGTGTGAAAATGACTGTTTTACCATTGTAATATTTTGAGTTGTTTTAGAATTGCAGGCTGTCAGTTTCAGAATTTTCAAGGTATTGAAGGCATTTTGGAATCTAGGATTATAGGTGAAAAATCCAACATCTTTCTGATACTTTTTTCACTGTTTACAACCTTTGGTTCTGTACTGAAAGATTACTAAAGCTTATTCGAAGGTGTTAGGATCACATTTATTCCTGGTCTCTGAAGTTTTACAATGATATATGAATCTTTTAAAATTTATTCTTGGGCATTTGGCGGGGCATTTCAAATTGGAAACCCATTTCCAACAATTTTTGGAAATTATTCTGCATTATTAATTTGATAGTCTTTCCTTCTATTTTTATATTTTTCTTTTCTTGAAACCCCTATAATATTAATTAAAGATTGCTTTGAATGGCCTCCTAATGTTTTAAATCTTTTATGTTAATTTCCAACTTTTTCTGTTTACCTCATCTCTGACGTTCATATTGAATCTGAACTTCAGTTTTGTTTGAGTTGTATATTTATAAAACAAAAGATTTCATATTTAATAAATGAGCAATTTTTGGCTTCTCTTAAAAAATGGAAAGATCTGGCCATAGTAGGGCCATTTTTTCCCCAGTGTGAGCAAATACTACTTTTTTTTAAATTATGGTATATAGTCTACTGGTATCCTGTTTTATTAATTTATCTGTCTGGTACTATAGGCAATTAGGTAGACTACTTTCCCTGTTCTCCTCTGTAACTCGTGTGTCTCGAAACTATTTAGAAATCTCCTCACTTATACTTCTGGACACATGGCTTATTTTAGAGATATAATATCTGCTCTATGTTTTTTTCATGAGTCCTCTCTTGTCATCCAGTTCTTTTGTGTTTTAATTGTTCTTTTAAGACAGTGAGAACAAGTTTTATGATCATTGGAAATCTACGAAGGACAGGTTATTATTTGATATTCTCCCAAAACACTAATTAGTAGGGATAATTTAGAGTATTCATTTCATAAATCTACTCTTGTACAAATTAAAGAAAATTTAAATCTTTAAGTTTCTCATGTATCATTTTGTGAGGTTTCAGTCAATTAATGCTTTCTAAATATAGGACTCTTTTTACAGGATATTGTGACTTCATTAAATTTGACAACTTGTGTTTTTTATAGTATGGTAAATTGATTTTTTTCTTTAGTTTTTCAAATGAAACAATTCTGTGATTGAATAAATGCCCACCATAGTTAAAAAAAAAACAGTATTCTCTGTCTTATAAGAACTTGGTTGAAAGTAACAGGAGGTAGATTTTAGTTCATTGGTTCATAATTCAACCACAAATATTTACTGAGAACTTTACTATATGTCTTGCACTATAAGGTTTCAGTCAACAAAATATTTAAAGTTTCTGTTTTCAGGGGGTTTATAATATAGGGAGAAAATATGTAGTAAACTGTGCAAGCAAGCAGATACTTTAAATTATGTAATGCCACAGACCTGGAAAATTTACATTTCTGTGGTTTCTCCATGTGTAAAATTAGAATGTTGAACTCTACTTTTTCTCCCACCCTATACGTTAATGTTCTGCTTTAGATTTAATTTGTTTTTAATCACCTAAGAGGAGACTTGACTGAGTCTGGATATTACATAAAGGTGACATAGAGTTAAAAAAAAATCTCACTGTGGTTTGAGAAGGTATCTTGGAGAATTCTGAAAAGTCTCACTTTGTTTTTGAAAATGTCTGAGACTATATGATAGGAATAGCTTTGTATTTTTTCTATGGATATTCAGTGCTTAAAAAAGTAACACTGTTCATTTTAACATCACTGTGTGTCATTTGTTCAACAATTTAACACATATTTTTTAGTGTCTATTACATGCAGAGCATTGGGAATAGGGTTTAATAAGAGATAACTTTTATGTACTCATGAAATCTACATTTTTAGATAGAAATATTTTCACACAAACATATGCAACTAAATAACACTTCAGATAAGCACTGTGAGGAAAGATTAAATAGGGTAGGCAATTAGGGAGCAAAGAAGGGAATGAGTCTATTTGATGGTTTAGAATAAGGTGTTAGCATTGGGAATTGTGCAGAGAGATCTGAATTGGCTTCTGTTATTTAAGAACCACAGGATTATCTGGTGAGTGGTAGGGTATGTGAGAAAAAGGAAACAGGATATGTTCTTCACCTTTGACAAGCAAAACGATAAGCAAGTTTTATGTTAATTAAAGGGAAGCAAATTTAATTTGCCTAAGAAATTGTTTGTTGAAACACACACATACACATATATTTACCCTTTGCACATTCCTTGCTAGAGTTATCAAATCAAGTTGCCATTCTGTTCTACTGTATCATTTACTTGTACTTATTTTGCCAAGCAGTATTACTAGCCCATTATATCTATTACAAAGGTAATTATCACAACAAGCCTATGATATAGATACTAATATTATAATTATTCTCATATTATAAATGTGAAACATGAAGCCCACAAGGGAATTAAATAACTTATCCAAAGTCAAACAGCTAGGAACTGACAAAACAGGACTCTCATGACAATGTGGAATTGTCCAAAACACTTTAACTGAGCAACTCAGTTTTGCAAAAGCAAAGATAAGAAAAAAGTATGCTGTGTTGCATCATTATGACAAGAGAGATACTTCGTTTTTAGGTTTCTTTTAAAATATTTAGGAAACAGTTATGATTTTTAATAAGAAAAGTAAGGAACAGATATAAAAAATATTTTCTAAGTGACAAGAAAGAAGATTTGACAAATTTAAGATTGGGACTCTGTTTTGGGAATGGAGAAATTGAAATTATAAAGATTTCCAAATTCACAGTGCAATTTCCATCAAAATTGTATATACATATACACATATACCAATATATATACAAATATACATTTACACAGACACATGTATGTAATATATATACATATATATGTATGTGCCTGTGTGCACTTTTTAGAGTTATTTCAACAAATGATAAACAGATAAACTACAATCTAACTTCATAAGAATAAAAGGAGATAGCACCAATATGAAGCACAGGAACTAAAATAAAGTCATTTGAAAATCCATGGAAATTAAAAGGTTCATAAGCAACTACTGCCCCTCCCACAACACACACTAACGTATATATATCTGAAAAAGCTGTTCATATAGGAATAATTCCAATGTATGTGTATATTGAAGAAAGTTAATTTGGTATAGGAAAAAGTTATAATATGATATTTTTTTGTGTGTAAAAAGGTAGAAAACATATTCACTTTTATCTCTGCAAAGAAACTAAAAAGATATACCAGACACTCATAAAAATTGTAGCCAGGTATGCACAAGGATGGTAAGAAGATGCTCCATTATATTGCTTTCATATTGAAAAATGTGAATGTATTATCAGTTTAGATTTTTAAAAAGTAATATTAACATGCTTTATTTTTGAAACTGAAAGACAATTATTTCTGTGGTGAAAAAGACATGCTTTGAATCTGAACAAACAAAATTTGTCTAGTTTTACTACAATGCCATCTTGGTTGGGAAACATGGTTTTGATCAAATAAATCTCTGGATG
This sequence comes from Solenodon paradoxus, assembly GCA_004363575.1. Classification (NCBI taxonomy): domain Eukaryota; kingdom Metazoa; phylum Chordata; class Mammalia; order Eulipotyphla; family Solenodontidae; genus Solenodon; species Solenodon paradoxus. The sequence continues at coordinate 165,861 of RJWH01001910.1, forward strand.
ATTTTTATAAGTCTTTCATTACCTATTGGTTCTGGAAAAAAAAACAAAAACTTTTTGACATCATAGTCTATATTTGGACCCATTCCATAATACTAGCTGGATTTTCTTTTTCATAGTCTCTGAAGCAGTTTGTCTAAGCAGGGTTTCAGCTCAGTGATAAAATAGAAAAATTGTTAACTAGTCTGATGCATTATTTCTTCTGTTCAGTTTTTTGTTTTCTGAATCTACAGTTCTGTGTTCAATTTATTAAAAAATGCAAATATTTCTAGACTTTGTGCTTTGAACACTAGATTTTGTGATGGTTTCATGTTTATCCTTTCTACTTCATAATGAGCTACAAAATAAGTTTGAATAGGTTTAATGAAGTTGTTCATATGTTCTCCAGAGCTATAATATTTTTAATTCTGATACCTGAAATAGAATCTGTAATTTATTAGGACTATGTCCTATTTCATAGTTTTTATTAAAAATATTTTTATCTATATACCATCATTTTATTTTGTCATTTTGGAGATTATGTAATTTAACTTCTTAATTGATTTTTCCATTCAACAAATGAGACTTGTATTTTCAATCTCTTGCAGCATCATATTGTCATCATTAGAGTTGTTTCCTTAAATACCAGACAAATCATGCTTTATTATGCTTCAAACCCTTCTTCCTACAGGACTTCCCTTTTCTTCCACACCGTTTTCAACATGAGAGTTCATAATGCCTCTAGATTTTACCTGGAGGTAACACACTCAGTTCTTCCTGAAAGCTCTTACATTTTTGAGACATGGGAAACCATTTTTAGTAGTTGATTAAATTGATGTAGAGAGCTATTTCCACTAAAGAAGGGCATTCTACTGTTCAAGTATCGATGCCTTCTCTGCCTAATATAGGAATAACCTAAGCATTATTTTTAGACATTGTAACATAATATGCCTTTATGGGAACTCTCTTGACTGTGGCTCTCATTTATAGGATTTCAGTGATTTTATCTTGCATAGATAACAATGAAGATTATTAGGAAAGAGGACTTTGATAACTATGATTTGTCTTTATTGAAATAATTTAAGGATATCTTTAGAATGTTTAGATTTGAACTATATAGTTGCCTGAAAAGAGAGAGATATAAAGCATGATGTAAGTATTAAGGGTGTCTCTGTTACACAGGAGGAGAAAGATGTCTTGCAGAGGTGACCTGAGTGGATCCTAACAGGGTGTGGAGGAGTTTGCCAAATGGAGAAGGTGTGGAGGGCAATGAAGTGCATACAGAGGAGAGACAGTATAAAAACGTGAAAGCATGAGATACTCACATACCTTTGTGGAAGTGGATGAAGTTCTGGGGAGAATAATTGAAGATGAAGGAATGCAGCCACATTGGAAGCAAATCAAAATATCCTAGTAACTCAGACTAACATTGTTTGAAATTATTTTTTCTAAACTTTTTATAAAAATAAATACCAATAATAGCAAATCTGCATTACCTTTAAGCCTTATTAGGTTTTATATCGTCTTAGAGAAATAACTGCCCCTAACTAGAGTCTGCAGTGTAGATAATGAAAAAGTATAAGCATGTTAATTAAAAGAGTTGTATTCACTTGAGTGTATACTCTCACCTTCCATTCACTCTTCCAATTCTAACTAGGCTTTGCTTCCACTACATCATTACAATAATTTGGGCTTCTGTTATAAACTGATATTTGTGTTCCTAAAATTCCTATCTTGAAATCCTAATCCCCAATGTTAATGCATTTGAAGGTAGGGTCTTGGGAGGTAGTTAGATCATGAAGATTAAGCCCTCATGAATGGTGTTAGAGTCCGTAGAAGAAGAGACAGGAGAGCTTGCTTCTGTTCTCTACTCTCTACCTTCAGAAAATCAGGAAGCTAACCCTCTGCACACCAGGGAGAGTGTGCACATGGGAACCCAACTGAACCCTGATCTTGGACCCCCATTCTCCAGAACTGTAAGAAATGCTTGTTATTAAGCTACCTTGTCTATGGTAATTGGTTATAGCAACCCAGCTTGATTAAGAGTCACCAGTGACCTTTACTTATGCATTAAACACACACACACATTATATATATTATATATATATATCAGCCCTGTTACCTACTACTCCTTTAAACTCCTTCCTGTATCTTCTCAAATGATCTTCTTCCCAGATTTCCTTCTGTTTTTCTGCTCCAGAATTTCAGTTTACTTTGAGAGCCCCTATTTTATTCAGCTTTTTACTTGTGGTATTCCCATAGACATCAGCGAAGTCCACATCACCAAAAATTCTAGCCTGCCCTTTTGCTGTAGCTTTCTAGTCTCCTGCCATGGTACCTACAGTGGTTTTAAAAATTTGACCTACTTATATCTCTTATGGAGAAAACCCTTCATTGCTTTCACATTTTCTCTGTTATAATCTCCATGATTCACTCTAAAAGTGTCTTTCAAACATATTACAGTTTATCATTTTGTTGCATATTTGTCCTTCTAGACTATAAATTATTGTTTATAGAATAGAGACAAAGTAGTATTTCTGTGGGTGGTTGTGAAGAAGGACATATTCTCGTCTATAGTGTATATGTATTCAAACCCATTATATTCCTTGAACTGCAAAGGTATACAGCAGAATAGAAGCTATAATCTTTAACCTCTAATTTTATTGTCTGACTTGAATCAATACAACCAGAAAGGTATAAATTAAACAAAAGCCATTCAGGAATAAATTACGTAGTACTGCTTATAAGTGAAGAGTTGAGAGAAATTTGCAAGCTAAAATATTTGATGAAATATCACCAGAGATGGGATTTGTAATTAGATCTTTGAGAATGAGTAGGATTTGTAAGCAAGAAGAAAGAGTAGAATATGTTTTGCAAAAGGGGGATAATGGTAAAAAGTAAAATATTAAAATATCTTTTTTAGGATAAATATAACAAAATTTGTATAAACTTTAGCTTTGGGATTTATACTGCTTTAGAGAGACAAGACAGACTTTACTGGTCATTTTTATCTATAATAATCATTATTTACGTATGTTTAGGGCCAATGTAATCATTTTGATTTCTGTGTAGGCTGCATTCATTCCATGGGCCAAGACCATGTCTCCCTCATACTCAGTCTGCTTAATTATAAAGGCATGTCCTTCCCTCGAGTTGGAAAGCTGGGTAATGGTTGAGAAAACATAGGTAAATAGGTAGGTTTGGCATTTGTTTTTCTTATGGGTCTGTAGAGGTATCTCTCAGGTTCTGTTCTGTTAGACAGTTAGGGACATATGTGTTAATCATTCTCTATTCAACAATGGCAGTTTAGGAAACATATTCTTACTGTTCATGTGCTAATATGTTGTCTTAGGGATTGAATGGTGTCTTCTGTCACTTGGAGGTCCTAACTCCTAGTACCTCAGAGTGTTGACTCTATTTTGGAGACAGGGTCATTGAATAGGTAATTAAGTTAATAGCAGGTCATTAGAGTAGGCTCTAGTAAATATGACTGATGTCCTTATAAGAAGAGGAAATGTGGACATAGGCAGATACAGAAGGAAGTCCATGTGAAGATGTAAGAGGAAGATGGTCCTCTGTAAGTCAAGATGAGAAGCTCAAGATGAAACGTACTCTGCCCACACCTTGATCTCAGACTTCTAGCTTTCAGAATGTGAGAAAATATATGTATGTTGTATTGCCACCTAGTCTGTGGTACTTTTTTATGTGGTACTATTTTCTACGCCCTAGAAAATGGGCACAGTACTGAAGAGCAGACCTTTACCTTCCACAACATCACCAACCAATAGTTAGGATAATGCTGTTAGGATAATAATTTTTAAATAAAACTAAAATGAGTTATATTAATTTTTGTTAGGGGAAATAAAATTGAAATGTGATATTTAATTTATGGTCTCATATGACTTTCTCATGACTTTAAAGACCCTGCTTTACCGTAAAGACTATTAATATAGTAAATACATTCTAATGTAAGGAATGTGATGTGGTTGTGTTTATGTTTATGTTATTACATATTCTGGTATAGTCTAGAATTCATTTTTAAAGGAGAGATCAGAAAAATGCTGTTGGAAATTGGTATAAATCATGGATGATAAAGTTTTTATGTTACCCAAGGATATTAAATGGATTGTACAGTAATGTGAAAATGCCAATCCTATGTTTAAGGTTGAAAAAGTCATTTCCATTTAAAACTCCCATTTTCTCTTCCTCGTAAATATATTTTTTTGAAGTTCTGTTTGCTGAAATTTCTCATGCATCCTCACAATTTTGACCACATATTGTATCAGAATTCTTGACCAATTCTGAGACATCTGCAATGTGAAAGGACATTTTTCAGTTGGAGGAAGTTTTTGAAATAAATTAATTTTAATTTTGATCATTCAACATTGTTTGACTTTTAGTTAAAATAATGCTTCCTTGACTTTAAATAATTTGGATTGAAAAGAGCAAATATATGAACTTTTGAAAGAGCTGTCTTGACCATGGGGATGGGCACCGGCTCGAGTGTGCTGCTTTCCTTGTGGACAGTAACTCTGCTGTGTATCAGCAAGTGTGCAACAACACCACAGGGAGACAACAGCTCAGCTCTCATTCCTGTGCCAGCAGTCATCTGAAGCAGGTCAGTTTTTCCTCCTGTTCGCTGAGAGCTTACTAACGTTCTACTGATTATCCAGTCTTTGCCAGCAGCACTTACGGCAGCAGCTTTCAAGTTACAATTTCGTGTGTCCACACAGGACAATTTTTTTAGTTACACCTGTGGAGTTTAAGACATATAGTATAGGCACTCTCTCTTTCTCTCTCTCTCACACACACACACAGACACACACACAGACACACACATATGACGTTATACATGTACACACACATGATGTCACACACACACTCATGGTTACCACTTAGAATCATCAGGATGCCTGGATCAAAGACTTTGGTATAAGTGTTGTCCTGTGAAGCAGGATCAAGTACCCAGATACTAGCTGAGAAAACTTGGGGTGAGGTAAGGACACCACTTTCAGAATGGGTATCAGTTGACACTAGTCTAATGGGGTCTTGGCCTTGAGCTTGATACAATTTGTGTTTTTACATTCATACATGTTAATGTATAGTCTTTCTCTCTCTCCTGCTTTTTTCACTTTCTCCAAAAATGATGCAGCATGTACTAATAATAGCCAATAATTGTGAAAATAGAGTGTCAAGTAGAAAATATACCAATATATCTATTTCTTTATATCTTCCTATCGCTATCATATGTATCTCATAATCCATATATAATTTTATATTCTGCTATTTAAAAATGCAAGATATTTTGCCATTAAATTTTAAGAACTAGATATTAAATGATTTTTTTCAATCATTTTTTTATTTTTAGATATTTTGTTTCAGTTTCGTTTTCTTTTGCTGTTACTATAAACTCTGAATAATACAACCATTTAACAACATCTTAATTGCCTGGAAAACTCAGTGCTTGAACAATTACTGGCAGGTGTCCGGCTATGACTGCACAGGAACTTTGCTTCTGGTGGGAAATGCTGAGGCATGACTTTAACTCCAGAATTTCCCTGAGTATTAGCTGAAGCTTGACAGAAGCTTTACCTGCAATTACACCCTTGCATGGTTTCCTTTTTCTTTTTTTTTTTTTTTAGCTGCTCCTGCTTCTTCTTACCACTTTCTCCAGGAGCATTTCCTTAGATGCTCCTTGTCATATAGGCTGCTTGTCTACAACTTGACCTAGGATATCTTTTCTTAAATCTCTGGTTATTCTTCTAACATAACATCTTTGAATTATTAAATTGTAGGGTGTTTAAATTTTAAGGACATTTTCACTGTGAGTATGAGTTCATTTTGAAGCTCAATATGCAGGACATATGCATTTCAAAATAAGGTATGATGAAAGTTTCCACCATCAGTGCATGAATGCTGATTCCATTGTATTGTCTGGAATATTATCAATTTTTATATGAAAACATATTTGTCTTGTTCTCTTGCAAGGAATAATTCATTGTCAGAGTTATTAGGGACCTATCTGGTGAGTAGTCTGTGAAAAGGATTTAGTCAGACATTTTGTTAATTGTGTATGGCTACAGTATCATGCTCTGACCTGACCAGTCCTCAGAGCAGTAGACCCCAGGCCAGCTCCCTTTCTCACAATAGTTTACCTTCTCTGGAGGTAAGGTTGGACTCCTAATGGTGATATCTGTGCTGTGTGATGACTCTGATTATTACAATAGTTGTTGGAACTTGGAGGTATCTACCTGACTGATCCAGACCCATAGATTCTCTTTTGTATGAATATAAAACTGGGGTTTAAAGCCAGAAGTCTGAAAAAGCCAATATTACTAACAATTCTAGAGTGGGAATGTGCTGATCATAAAATCCTAAAAAGGAGGCCCATTAGCTCAAATAGAAGCATGAGCAGAATATTGAGCTTCAAAATGAACTCATGCTTACATTGAAAATCTGATCATTAAAGCTGGTGTTGCAGAACAGAGTAAAGAAAGGACTATAGAATAAATGATGCTAGAAAACTATCTAGATGGGAAAATGAAAATGGATCTGTACTTCATATCATATGCAGAAACCAAATACAGTTGGAGCAAGACTTAAAGACTTAAAAGACTTAAAAAATGTTTTTGGAAAGAACATGAGAGATGGAACTTATACTCCAAGGGTGTAGAAAAATTTTAAGACACAAATCGTCCCACAAGAAAAAAAAAAGATGAGTCAAGATGGACAAATGTGATTACCTTTAAATTAAAAACTTTATTCTTCAAATATGGTCATTAAAAAGAGAAAAAGAAAAGTCACAAACTTTGGACAAACTGTTTTATAGTATAATAAAAATTATTAGTATCTATACTATATAAAAATGTCTATAGATCAACAAGAGGAAGGAAACATAATAGGAAAAAAATGAGCAATACCTATGTGTAGACATTTTTAGTGGAGAAATGTGTATATCTTACAAGCATCAAATATGTTCAGTCTCATTTGTAATCAGGAAAAGACAAATTAAGTGTAAGCAAATGAACATTTAACCTATCAGAATAGTTATAATTTATAAGTCTAGTAGTACTAAATATTGATAAGCATATTGAGCAATGTAAACTCATGGATTGCATTTTGGAATCTATATTGGAACAGATTCTTTGGAAAACTATTGTCTTTAAAAATTTAATATCTCTAAACCAAAGGCATAAGCGATTTTATTTTAATTCTATATGCTTTGCAGAATCGTGTGAAGGTATACAAATAGATATGTGTAAGATCATCTTAAACAGAATTTCTGTAATGAAAAAAACAACAGAAATAGCTCGTGTTCAGCAGCAATAGAAATAAGTCATTACAGTATAGTATATTAATATATTGGTGCATGATAGCAAATGAAACCAGAATTACATGCATCAACATGGGTGAATCTCACAAGTAGTATTTAGTAGAAAAAGAAAAATCAAGTCACAGAATATATAAATAAATATGTCAGCTTAAAATCAGAAAAATATAATACATGTATGTTCATGTATAACATGCAAAACTAGAAAAAAATCAAAAGAATAATTAGTACAAAATGAGAATTTTAGTTAATCCACATAGGGGATAGGGAAGGTCCTGAAATCAGAGAGGCACACAGAGGTCCATAAAGTTAGTGATAATGTGTGGTTTACTATAGTGAGTGGTGTTCATAGGTCTTGATTTCATTATCATTGAAACTATATAAAATACTACAAATCTGTGTATGTATACATCTATCTTCATAAGTATGATATATTTTATAAGAAAAGGATGAGTTTGAACCATGGAAAACAATGGATATAAACAGATGCTGCCACTAGTCAGGGCACTAAATATTGGTAAGAGTTGTCAGTTGAGGTATATCAGTTTAAAGATATTTTATAACTGTAGAAAAAGGTTTAAAACTTGTATTAAGATTTTTAAAAGCCAATTTACTGTAAGATGTTAAATGATATGGAATTTTTCATACAATCTTTGAATAATGAGTGATTTTTTTTGGAGAACTTTATATGTATTAGTTACTATTCTAGATTTAGTATTTGGAGTCTTTAAGTAATAGGTACAATCTTGGCTGTTTTGAGGCTTTTGATTAAGGTGGGATGGGAAAAGAGTCACAGCAAAGCAAATAAACTAGCAAATATATAACATATCAAGGAATGATAGCTATTATGAGAATTAATGAATCGGGATGCTTTGGGTCACAAGATGACTGGTGCCAAACTTGTCTTCTCATTAAATGGTGATAAAATTGAACATGATACATGAAGTGAGTATTTTCAGTAATTGAGCAAAAGATCCCTTAGATAAGACAAATAGAATGTGAGTTCAGTGATTGACTATTCCCTGAATTTCCACCTGGGAGTAAAGGAACCAAATGTCAGAATCAGCATCATGGTTTATATGAAATGGGATAATGTTAATTCAAAGTAGCTTATGCTAGATGAATGATACAAAATGTGGTTTTAATTACAGAGAGAGAGAGAGACAGAGACAAAGACAGAGACACAGAAACACTTCAGAGGTATAGGTAGAAAGTCTATAGAGGAATCGCAGTTGAAGCAGGAAAAGCAGGAATTTTTTATTAATTAAATCTATAATTCACTGCATAATTTGATTAGTTCCATTAACAGAATTATATTTTAGGCTTAAAACCTTGAAGTAAACTTAAATTTTATCATCTTTTAATCACTACATGACATCAAATTTGTTTTTCACAGTGTCTCTTCCCACTGCTATACTATTCAGGTGATCATGATTTCTTTGATTTTAGAGTGGCCACAAAGTGTTAAACAGAGAAGACAGTATCTGTATGTGCTTCTCCAATATCTGCATACGTTTTAATTTTAATTCATGTTCGTCTTGACTTACTCTGTTAATGGAGGAAAATAATTAAATAAGCCACTTTAGCTACTCTTAGGCATATAGTTGATTTTTGTTGAATTTCAGGCCCAGGAACCTATGGTCACTCAGTGCTAAGCCATAAGTTATTTATCCGTGCACCCCTGTGCCTCAGGTGTTTAAGGTATGGGCTGTGTAAAGCCTAAGGAGCCATATGCAAAACTCAGGGCTCTGGGAAGGAAAAACCAGTATTATTTATTATGGAAAGCATAATAGCATTAAAAGAAACATGATAGTGTTTGCCCATGATACCTGAGAATTACACTGTTTAAATTACAAGATTTAGAGACATTGAGAGATACACTTTGTATTCTTTTAAATGTAAGCACATTTTTCATTTTCGTTCAAAGCTTTTGAAATAGGAAGAAGTAACTTGAGAAAAATGGTGACAGAGGAATTTTAACAGTCATCCTCCTCTGAAGCATACTTTTGAACAACTGTCCACATATGAACATACTTTCACAAGAGCCAAGAATTCCAGGAGAGGTATTGCAACAGTTGGCTGAAGCACAGAAATAAGAAAAGGTGTGTTCAAGAGGGTAAGAAATAGAGATTCAAATTACCCCCACTACTCTTTTCCAAGCCCAGGCAGCCCAGAGAGGACATGGCCTCTCGGCTGAAGAATGCAGCGAACTAAACCATGCACTCCAGAGCAGTAGGTCCTGCATGAGGCTGATTCTCATGGACAGAGCTGGCTCCCAGAGGATCCTGCAACGCAGGCTTCCCTGCTCTCCCAGGTGCCTGCTGGCTGCAGGGACCCGGGGTGAATCTGCAAGACTGAGTCAGTTTCAAGATGGAATCAGCCCTCAGGAACCCAGGCTCTTGACTGGACTGAACAAAGGACCTCAGATGAATAGAATAAAACTATAAAAAGTTAAACACTATTATTATTTAAAATTAATTTTAATAATGTATTTTCAACCTTCTCTCCCTGAGAACTCATAAAATAATCAAATGTGGCTAAAAATTTGTTCTGCTTTCTTCCCTTCTGAGTTCAGAGTATGCCTTATTTGTTTACTTATTTGACTACATTCACACAGGCACATTGAGGGATTTCTCAGCTACATGACCTGCAGTGGCTGAGCTTCTAGACTTGACAAGGGAATTCTCATCCATTATATATCCTGGTCTTTATTGTGGAGAATTTGAGGGAGTTCTGTCTTTCTATACGACATTTTATAAGCAATCTGTCACGTATTTTCTCCTCCTTTTTTTTTTTTTTCCTTCTTCCTCTTTTGAAATCAAGCAGTGAAATTTATCTTTGAAGGAATATTCTTGCTTCCCCTCTCTGTGGCTCTGAAATGAAACAAAGGTGTCCCAAATACTACCAGACTCTTTGGGTTTAATGATTTTTTTCTGTACAGCGCATCAAGCAGACCACTTGGATTAGGACGCTAGAGTTTTGAATCTTGAGTCCAGTGTCAGTCACAAACACCACATGAAGACTGCAGACAAGGAAATCAAGGACAAGTGCTTTCTGATACCTTTGGGATTGGAGGGTATTCTTTTGATCAGAGACTTTGGAGACTTGCCTGTGAATATTTGGTCTCCACATTGTTGTTGAATTTTCTTGTTGCATTCCCCATGCATCTAGTAGAGTTATGTCTGACAAAAGCCAGTCTGTCCAGTGAAGGTAAGGGGAACTACGAAAAGGGACTGTGTGTGTGCTGGCTTCAGGGTTTTACAAAGTGAGCAATGTGTTCCTGGTGAGACTTGTGGGATCAATGAGAGCTTTTAATGAGGAGGAGGGACTTGGGGACACAGAGTTGGGGCCTGATTTGTTTTACAATTTTCAACTGAAAATGAGTCAGGGTTCATCTCTTGCATAAATCTGTCTCCAAATAGTTTTCCTTTGTATGTATATAGGAGCTTTGGGTCTCCAACATACATTTAAATTTTTTTTATTTTTATTTTACAGGACTCCCACTCAGGCCATAGTTCTTTATTTTTCACCCTTCCTAATAGATTTAAATCCCACGTGATGACTTTTCCTATGCAAAATCAACAGGGGTAGGACTGGAGATTAAAGTGGGGAAGAGGGTTTTAGAAAGAAAGTGCCGAGGAAGAGATAAGATTAAAAATCAATACTCCGTGCAAAGAAAGGAAAGAACCCATTGAAAGGGCCTATGACCCAGTTCCTCCCACCTCTCAAGCACATCACTGGGCTGATTCCCATGTCTGAGATGTCAGGTTCCTGATGGCTGAGCAGCTCTTCCTTAAGAGAAGGCTTTGCTTTTAAGACAGACTCTTTAAACAATAATATATACTTTTCTTGAGTTATGTTATTACATTTATGTAATAGAGAACTAAGTGTCATTAATCCACTCCTGGGTAGGAGAGTTATTAATACCAAATGCATTTCTGGTCTTTTATTTATGACCACTTTTCTTTTAACTCTGCACCAGAATTAACTCAGCACTGCATTTCATGTATTGATTTGGAATCTAAAAGTTTAATTTACGACCTCAATTGGAATCTCGGGTATTTAGATAGTATCTGCCCTACTCTTGTGGAATGTCACTATGTTGTTGTCCCCTGGCATCTCACTGCTGCTGCTTCTTTCTTTTATCCCCTCTTTCTTTGGGTGTTTAACAGCTCCCTCAGGGCATTGCCAATTATTTATGGCATACTTCTCCTTGTAAGACTGAGTTGGAAAACCTGTTCCTATGGAAACTGCTGTTTTCAAACAGGATGGCTCCAACTTCAAATAATATTGTCAAATATGCAGAAACATATATCTTTCAATGGCAGGAGTATTCTAATGATTTGTACAGCCAACTCTGAAAATCTGAGCATTTAAAAAAAAAACAAAATGTGTGTAAAGTCCATCTGAATGAATGGGAAAAGAGATGATTATTTGAGTAAACTTGTGGGAATTGCTTTGACTTGGTACATTTAGGGAATTCTGGTCAGAGCTGCAGAGACTATGAAATTATGTTGAACAGAGACCTTTGATCTTCGTGAACTCCATTTGTCAGAGATAAACTAAATCTGGGTTTTGATATTTCTGTTTTGGGTATGTGCTTTGCTATTTAACCCCTACTGAAATCTATTCATTCAAAGTACAGTCAGTGGAAGCACAGCACCAGAATACTATGGTTTATTCTGAGAGTATGTATTAATTTATGATCAAATCATAGTTGTTTCCACTGTTTCACTCTTTAGTTATTTTAGTGCCAAGGAAATGAAGGACAGTGTAGCCACTGAGTGATAGTCTTTATAGGGAGCTTTGTTGATGGAGTTAATGGAGGCAAAATCACTCTACATCCTCAACTGATATTTTTTGCTTTGTTTGTTGAGAGACAGTCATTTTCTCTCACAGCTTTCAAACCCAAATTTTGCTAGTTACCATGGCAATGTTTTTGAAGTATCACTCTAATATTTCATCATGACCTATTATGATATATCTTGGATTTGTTGTAGACTTCATTTGTCTGCCAATCATACTGGAGAATTGTGGGGAAAGGAGAGATGGAGGGATAGAAGAGGGAGGAAGTGAAGGGGAGAGGGATAAAAAGGGAAAGTCACAGAGAATCATATTATTGTGAAAAATGTAAAAGTGAGCCTATGGAAGCCTGAGTCACATGTTGCATTAAGAGGGACAATTTATTCTTTTAATGCAATATAAATCTAGTAAAAATGATTGTCAGTTGCCAGGGATAGACCTTTTTTTTTCCTCATCTTTTCTCTACTTTTTAAGATTTAAAACCAAAAGACTACCCAAGATACGTGTAAATACTTAGAAAAGAGCAGAATGTTCAGATTAGATTGTTGATGTTAGTGTCCCTGCTGAGAAATTCACGTATAAAGACTTTGGCTTGTTCAGTGCAGAATCTGAGTCATGATCAGAAACTTCTCCTTTTATGCTTATCATTTCTGAGGGAGGCTTAAAATCCTGTGGGCCTCTGGAAGATCGATGGTACAAAATGGAGAGGGATACCATGAGAAGATTTCTACTTATCCCTGATCCAGGTTTATAATGGAAGAAGCATAGTTATATATGGTTAGAACAAATTTCATCTTTGCCTTGGCTCCATAATTTTCAATGTCAATCACCTCTTCAGACTTCACACAGCTTTCCATCTTTTTGAAGAATAAAGAATCATTTGTAAAACTTAAGAATCAAATAATTACAGTATTTTGTAGCTGGAATAAACATCAGCTGTCTAGTGGATATATTTTCAATGAGGGTGGTATTGATTTCTGGGAAATGAAAGCCATCTTAATTGTTTTACATATAAACAACATGCACATATCACATAAGCAAATATACAGTATATATTTGGTAAAACGTCATGGGATAGTCACTATTTAAAAGTTTTCTTAGAGGGAATAATAATGACAAAAATAAAATGCTGAGTAGCACAAATTTAGTGTCAGTCCTGGGTGGGTTAACTGATCTAATCTAGTTCCACAGCTAGTTAGTACAGATACAGCCCTCTGTATCAAATCCCTTGACTTTCTGCATTTATTTGGCAAACATGTATTTTGTGCCTGTGATATGTTGCAAAGTGTTAAGATTTAAATTCAAAAGCAAAAATGTCATAGTCCTTACTATCAAGGAGACACTGAAATATATCTATGATTACAAAACAATGTGATAATGGCTGAGAGCAGTAAAAAAAATCATTTAGGTCTTCTGTTGTGTTTAGAAGCATGAAAGAATGAATTAAATTTTTAAGTTGATTCAACTTAATATGTCTCATTTCTATGAGCTTGACAATGGTTTTTAATATGAGACTGGTTTTTGGGAAATACACTCTGTACTTCGTTTGGATGTAACAGAAAGAGCATTAGACTTAAAAATCAGACAATGTAGAATGGAACCCCTGGTTTTTATGTCTGAGTCATTAAAAGTCAGTTGACTGTGGGCATTTCATGTATTTGAACTTTGATTTTATTTCATTGATGTCCCAGGATTTCTCTGAGAATTAAATCTCATCAAAAATATCTATTTAAACCTAAGAAGGCATTTGGATGTTCTGGGCAATGAAAATGGGGACGGAAATTAGGTGCACTGTCACTTACCTTAGGGCTTGACATTTAATAAGCGGGGAAGAGACTGCTGAATTTCTTTGCCACCTACTTTTCCTCTGGTGCAAGAGGTCTACTTCTTGGAGATACATTTTGAGCTTAAGATGGCCCACCAGTGGGACTTCAAAGTGAACTTTGCTGATTGGGGTGTTGAAGAAAGCTTTGCATGTTAATCACTGGTTTCTGGTGAGATCACGGGAAAAGAACATGACCTGTTGAGTGTAATCAAGTTGATGAAAGCTGGAAGAACAAGAGGAAACCAGGGACTAACAGTATGAATAAACTCCTTAGTAAGTGACTCTTTGGAAGTGGCTAGGGATTCTGGATTTGCGGAAGCCCTATTTTATATAAATAAACGAAGATGACTGCAGATCTTTGCAAGCAGAGATTATTTATTCAGAGCTTGCTATTGCATGGAGTCACTTGTATTAGTCAGAAACTCACAGACAGGCAATGAGAAAACATTTTTTTTTTTAAAGGAAGCCTTTAGATGTGGTATGATTGAAGGTTGATGGTGTAGAAGGTGGGTTAATTAGATGCATAGTATTTATTTGATTGATTTAGGGAGCATATTTTGGTTTTCTCTGATTCGGAGGGAGAGGGGATAGAAATTAGGTATTCTGGCAGTCGTTGACCAAATCCTGACTTTTGGAGATCAACGATGATTGCACTTGCATAATATAACATAAAATAATATAAATATAAAAAATATAAAATAATACAACAGTTTTAACAATTGTCACAGTTGTGCTTTGGCTTTCTGAACTGGCTGCTGCTGAGGTTGTGAATGAGGTTTCTGTTGTTATCTGCGGTCTGGTCATTGTTCATTTGTAGAGTCAATCTGTCTTTGGTGTGTGTATTCCTCTGCTAAATGTAACATATTAAATTGTCATCAGATGCTTAAAATATATGAATAAAACTTTCTTGGGACCCTTATAAGCTATCAGTTGGCCAGGCTAAATGAAAGGCCTAGCCTGAGTGTTTCAATAAATCTGGGAATTATTATAATCCAAATTTCCTGAGCTATCTGGAACTGGTACAGCTTCTTCACATGTATTTTCCCCAAAGTGAAAGTTTAAAATGAAAAGATCTCATGTGCTTATTTCCCACAACTTCCAGTAAAAGCACACTTGGGAAGGCTGTAGGAAGCAGGAAAGTTGAGGGGAATTCTGGGGTTAGATTTCATACCCGTTTGGTATGAAAGGGAACCCTCATACATGGTTGAGAGGGTTGGAAACTGGTACAGCCACCAGCCGGAAAGTCTATAGAGGTTCCTCAAAGAATTAAAAATAGAATTGCCATCTGGTTCATCCAAATGGTGCAATTATATGGTGAAGGATAAAACTGGACAGTTAGGGGGAACTTGATGTAGTATGTACAGATATTGATTACAGGATATGCATCTTAAAACTAAATAATGGCATAAGATCATGTTACTTCAGTACAATTAAAAGAAAGAAAGAAAAAACCGACTCAAATTGTAAAATAGTATTAACTCACATCTATTTTGATTATTTGGAGGACAAAATAAATGTATGGACCTAGATAAGCAGAGGAGGAGAGGGGAGAAACTATGTAGTAATTCTTAATTAGCAAATACTAGTTGGAATGTAAAATGACTTCCAATATAATCCCAAAGGACTACTTGAAGACCAAATGAGGTAAGGCAGAATAGGAACAAAAGGAAAAGGAAATTTAAAAAATGTGACATAAATTTTATCCAAACTTTTAATCTTATGAAACAGATGGAAAAAGTTCTGTTGTCTGGAAGCCTGATTCTCAGTAATAAACAATAGGAAATAGAGTGAAAGATATATGGAAAGTCCAAAGGTATTGACAAATGGGAATGGGAACTGTGGAAATAACTGGATATGGAAAGATTTTCAAAGACTAAAAGTGATTTTTGAGAAAACTGAATGTGTAAACCAAAGTAAAATGTCTGTATTTCATTATAATCTATAGTGCTATAAACTGTACATCTTAAAATGAGACATAGCCAGTAGGCAACAGTGGGTTACTGTTACAAGGAAGAAACAGATACTTGCCTGCCTGGAGGCAGCACCAAAGACTCCTGGTGAATAGATCCATGGAATCTGAGCTATGGCCTCTTCTGTAGTGTGCAGGTAGATATGGGTGTTAGAAGTGGTTTCCTATCACTAAGAAATTAAGGACCTAAAATTATATTTTAGCTGGAAGTAAATCAGTGGTAAATATCAGGTAATGAGACTCTAGTATCAAAACACTTCAAGGTTATTTTAAAATTCATTATAGGCAATGCATAATCCAAACAGGAGAAAATTAGGTGTTAAGAAATAGGACATTTCCTTCACAGTATGTAGTGGAGATGGGGGAGCAGTCTTCCCCAGTTCTCAGAAGGTGTTTCCTTAGAGTGATGAACAGGAAACTGAATATTAAATGACATTCCACATGTCTAATAGAATCGCATAGCTTTGAATCCTCTAGTATTTTAATCCTTACAAATTATAGCACTCTGAACTCAGAGTCAGTTCTGGCATGAAATTCTCATCTATTAAGTTTCTGCTTTCAGCACAAAGTTGTGCAGTTTTTTTTTTAATTAGAGTATTTATCCTTGCGTTTTCATCTTCATATTCAATCACAATGTTGAATATTTTGTGTCTTAGGATAAATATTTTGTATACTGTTGTACTTTTTTTAATTACAATGAATAGGAAACTTTTGCAGCTCTACATTCTGTCTTTATTCCATTCCCTTCATTTTCAAAATCAGTATTTTATGAGAAAGATCACTCAGCATGTTGAAATGTACCTGTTAATGACCAGAAATGATATTTTGCAGACTTTATGATACAGCTGGTATTTTAATAAGTAAAATAACTAGAGACTCTATGCATCATTTATACTAAAAATATTCCAGTTAATCTATGATTTCCTCTTGGCAGAACTGTGAGTATCACACCATTATATGATCTTTTGGCTTTATTGCTATTTAAAATATTGACAGTTACATCATTCAGCAGCTCAAGAAAACTTCAAAACTAAAGTTGGCAAACATACTTTGTTGTTTCATGATACTATGGGTTTACTACAGGACTGTACAAAAGGAAGGATACACCTTTTCTTGATGCATTTTTGACTATTCATTTTATTTATATATACTTTTAAACTTGACCCATGTTTGTAAAGTTTAGGTGAAAAATAGTGAGGGAAATCTTATTGAATGCAATTACAGAATTGTCAGTCTTATATCTCTAAATAATACAACATGATGTCGTCCTCCCTTTTTGGTGTTTCTGTTGTGTTTTTAGGGTTTGTGGTTGACTTGAGCACATAAACAAAGGTAGTGTTTATAAATCCAGTGTCACATCCCATAATTTCCTTCAGCAAAATAGTGGAGGAAGTAAACAAGAAATAGTCAGTCTCTTGCTTTATACCCAAGAGGATTTCTGGAGTATTCAATACATTCCCAGAGGAAAAGGAAGAGGAAGCTAACAGGAGAGAATACAACAATTCAATTCAACTCAGCAATTCTACTGTAATTATTTAGCTGAATTCAATTCAAAGCATTGTGCAAAGTATGAAAATGAGTAAGTTTGGTTAGTGCCCTTAAGGAACCTCTCTTCCTTTTTCTTTCCTAATAAGACAAAGATTTTCCTTTAGAGACCTTCCCCGCATTCATTATGCTGTGACCATGCACTTTGGTACTGACCCCAAGCCCAGTTTCAAGGGCAGGCCTAAATTAGTCTAAATGAGGGAAATGAAGACTTTTTTTTCTGTAAAGCACAGAATGTAAATATTTTAAGCTTTGTGAAATCTTGCAGTTTCTGCTACAACTACTTATCTTTGCCCTCATAGCAGCCACAGTAAAAATTAAGCAAAGGGGTATGTCTGTGTTCCACGAAATTGCATTACAGAAACAAGCAGTGGGCTGGATTTTCCCGCTGAGCTGTATTTGGGTCAGTGTAGGTCCCTGATTTAAACCAAACTCTATTGCCATGGTGAGTATTGATTCAGGGTCCACCAATGAATGCAGGGAATTTCCTTCAAGGAGTTCTTGATAAAAGAGGTTAGTCAACAGGAAACTCAAGATACTTTTTTTTTTTTTTTTTTTTCAAATCTTTATGGGGCATTAGCTGCATGTGAAGGAGGATATTCTGGTTGCTGCCACAGCCAACTATGAAGGAAGCCAGTTCCCAGAGAGAGAAGCCAACCCTTGGAGGAGATCAGAAGGCATTGGTATTTGGAACTCAAGTTCTTAAACCATGCTAGATGTCTGTTCTACTTCTTGATTAATCAGTTAAATATTTTTTTTGTTACAGTCAATTTGAATTAAGTTCCCAACTAATGCAGATCCACATGTTGATAAAGCAAAATAGTGCACAAAAAGGATTGCCAAATATCAGAGGTTCAGAGAAGAATCATAATTTGTTCTGGAAGAGTTTTATTAATGATGGAATTTGAGGCAAATCCTTCTAGATTAAGCTTTTGGCAGTAAAGATGGAAGATAAGAATCAGAGTTGTAAAATCTTTATAGGTAGCAAATAGTGGAATCATTTTCTTAATAGTCAAATATAATATGATAGATACAGCTTTTCAAGGAAAATCAGTGAAAAATTGTTTTGGATTCATTATGAGGAATCTGAATGATACTTGCAGAGTGGAAAACCTGAAGTTGAATATAGGACCAGGCAATAAGATTAGGGTTTTCAGTAGGAATCAGGAAATGTTTGAGATACTGCCATGCAATGTGATGACCTTGACAATAGGGAAAATAATGTCAAGTCAGAGATGCGTCAGCTACAGGTACCTACCTAAACAGGACACACATAAATCCTTAAGGAAACCAGACAAGTTTAGTCTTCCATCATTTCTTTTAGTGCAAATATACATATAATTAATAGGAATAAATAAAGCACTTAGAAATGGTGCAAGTAGTTCCTCTAGCAACAAGTTTAAAATTCAGCAGATTATCACACAATGAATTTGAGTAGAGTGGATTTGTTAACTGAGGGGCTTTTGTTTTGTAAAATTAGTTAAACCAGGGGCTGTTGGTTTTACATTTTGTTTATATGCAAATTTGGGTCCAGAACTGATTTGTTCACATACTGGAAGGAAGCCAGATTGCTAGCAGCAGCTATTTTGTATCCTGTCCCGATGGAGCCTTGGTCTCTCTTCTAAACAATATTCATTTTAAGAGGCATCTAATTATTAGTCAGTCCCATATGTCCGCAAGTCTTTCCAGCCTTGTCTGGAGGTGCTTACAGAAGAGATGCTGATTTTGAGCAGAAACCCCTCTAGAATCTAAATCCATTGGGCAAACCCAGATAAAAATGTTTATCATGGTAAGTCAGTCCCATTGTGGTTGATTATGAACCCACTCTCTGCAGACACATACTGTGTTAGGCTTTGTGAATTCATAGATGAATCAGAGCCTGCTCTCAGAGTCAGGTACTCATTCTCTTTTGCTGACTCCCCTCCACCTCCCAGCACCTCATCTCTGTTCCATTCTTCTTAGTCTTCTGCAATTTGTCCCTTCATAAATTAGCACCCAGCTGTGATCTCAGAAAATGCATAAGAACAGCCTGGGGTTAATTTCCATATCCGGCTGTCTTGATTAGCCACTAATTAAAAGTTTTGTTAGAAATCCACCCTTAATAAGCAACCAGATTATATTAATTATCTATTACTTGAATCTTCTAGAACAGGAGTTCTCACCCCTGACTGCATATTATAGTTTCCCGAGGGACTTTAATAGCACCCTGGACCCCCTCCCACCCTCAGTGATTCTGATTTAGTTTTGGGCGAACCCGAGCATAAGTATTCTTAAATCTCCTCCAGTTAATTCTAATGTGCAGTCACAGTGCAGTAGTTCTGGATATCTATTCCATTTCTATTCCATACTGCCAGGAAACCTTTGGTTTGCTTTCCTCTAGTGTCATCTGGCGCCAGGAATGCTTAAGAATTTAGCCAATCCTTGTGTTTATGACTGCCTTTGACCCCCTGGTTTCTGCACAGGTTTTCCTGAATGAAGAGTTGCCAAGTAAGCTGGTATGACATCTAAGGGGAGGTTGAAAGGCTGAAAGCTCTCACTCTATTTGTTCTCCCCCACCTGCCTTTTTACTTAGAAACCCCACCACAAGGCTAGAGGAAAATACCTTATGTATGAGCAGGAATGAGACTGCTGAAAAGGGACTATTCATATAGTGTGGAAGAAGGTGAAGGGCTATTAAAGAAGAGCTTTTATTGAAAGTTGTAGTAAACTGGCTAACAACAATCTCCTTTAGATATTAAGGGCCATCTATTTGGATGGGTCTGACTGTTACCCATATACCTTTTTTTTTTTTTCAATGATCACCTTAAAAAATGAAACCTGTAGAATTTGCTAAATATAAAAGTTCATCCTACAAAGAGAAAACTCCTTCTAGGCAGAAAATGATCACGTTTCTGTCGGTTGACTTTCTGCTTTCTCTTACCTCTGTCTTGTTCCTTCCATACCTATTTCAAGGTCAAACTAGACTTAATCTAATGTTTCTTCTCATTTTGTAGAAGAGAGGAAGCCGCACCCTAGTTTTTAGCCTTGCTGAAGACTAACAGTGGCCACCCAGCCACCAGGCACCTGACAGTCTAGACTGGCTGGAAGCTACTGACTAAATAAAAGGGACCGCTTTCCGAGAGTGAAACCCTATGTGCATTTTACAATTATGTGAATCCTGTGTGTTATCCATGTGAGGAATTCACAAATGAATAACTGAATTCCGTTTGTAATTCCTATTCTAATCCACACCTTCTCCTCTCCCTCACCAATAAAAGTGTGTCCCAAAAGCATTTTGGGGCTCAGATTCTATATCTGGCCCGCACATTATAAAGCTAGCTTCACTACTTCTAAAAGAGCACTGTTTGGATTTGTCAGTTGAGAGAGAGTTACCACAATTTCTCTGGGTATTATTATATTTTCCCCCTCAGACACATTGCCCACTTGTCCTGTACATGCAAACTGATGTTATGTTAATATTCTTAACTAATTATTGAAAGAAAATTTAAGTGGTCATTTTATCACCTGTGAGACCTCATGAATGAAACTAAACCCAACTGACCTGACATTTTGTTTCAGTGGCATTTTCTTTCCTTGATTCCCCACTTCCTCCTCACAAATTTAGTCATTTGTAGTGCTTTGTGTTTTAATACAACCCTCTTCGGAACCCATGTATAAAAGCCACAGAATATAACCTTTTTGCATCAATTTGTATCAGAGACCTAACAGCTTTGACATCTGACATCTTTATGTAGTCAGTTCAAGTGATTGTATATAATAAATTGGTATTTCTTATAGTAAAATACCATTTCAGTCATTACTACTTCTCCAAACAACAAATACTCTTTAAAATCTTATTTTGTTTATTTTAATTTATTCTGCCAATTATTCTTTTTATCCTTAATCTGTTTCCCTTTTGTATCATAAAAGACTTTTGAGTGTATCCAATATATATTTTTTGTTATATGATCTTTGATTTGGACATAAGCATGTCCATGATTTGGCCATAATTTTAATATTCTTTAGAAATTTTTGCGTGTCCTTATTTTACCTTATTTTTCCCCTACATTGTGACCCTTTATAATCATAAAAGGAAAGAGAGATTAAATTCTTACTGACCTTTCTTTCCTTGGAGTTCAACATATCCACATTTTCTCAAGAATTAATAGTACTTGCTGAGAAAGCCATAATCGGGGACCATATCACTTTTAGGTTTATGTTTCTAGGGTCTGGGCATGCTTCACCCTTGTCCAAGCACAGAAATACAAAGGAATAAGAATACTCTTGTGGGCAGCAGAATGAACAGAGTTTGGCAGTGTTGGTGACAACAGAGACCTTATTTGTATTAGGTTATTTGTATGGACATATCTAGAGAACATTCTTTCCCTTTTCTGGAACATCAGCTGGAATCACAGTATTACTCTAACCTTGAAGAGTCAAATTTTAGGGGTATTATGTTGAACAAGTAACCAGAAGACATTTCTGTTTTTTCATTTTCATGCTCTCCTTGTCTCATTTATCTTCTTGCTTTTTCCCACACCCAGTCAGTGTGCATTTTGTTTACCACTTGATTGTTTAATTCCTGCATGGGTTACCAAGGTGTTTGTTTAAAATACTTATTTTAATAAGCAAGGCATACCCCTGACTCTAGACATAGGCTCATAGAGTAGAATGCAAGGGACTGGGAGTCTGGAGACCTGAACTTAAGCTCCAGTTTTCAGTGACTTGCTGTGAACTTTGGCCAGTGTCTTTGTTAAATCCGAATTTCATCTTTTGTGGATCAAGTTACTTTGATGTCTCTAAAGTCTCTTCTGCATCTATGATTCTCGTATCTTTGATTCAGGTCTCGAGACATGTCATCTTTCACAGTGGGGCCTGGGGCATGTGAATACAGCAGCATCTGAAACCCAGAAAGTTAAAATGTTGTGGTTTGTTATTTGAATCTTTTGAGTACTCTTTTGTTATTTCATTGAGTTTTACATTCTAATTAGCCACACTTACTAAAATTCTCTTAAAAAGTGGAACAAACTTAATTTTAAGCCAAAGAACATTTCCTGTAGTTATAGACAATAGCTTTGATTATAACAAGCTTTGTTGTTTGAGAAATAATTACTTATTAATAAGGTATCTTATGACTTGCACTATTATTAAATCCTTTGTGAGAGAACTTCGCCATATTGGAACTTTGGAAATGAATGCGATAAGAAATTTAGTTTGCTGATTGAAGGCCAGCATTATAGAAAAAAACTTTATACTGCAAATCTGCCAATGCCAGCCTCTTCCTTAGGCTACTAGTAGGGATCCCAAACTTTCCATTTCTAGCTTTAAAAGAAGCATTAAAGAATGAACATGTTACACTGTTAAATTTGCAAACAGAGTTTCTGGAACTTTTTTCTAATGCCAAAATGTTAGATCAATTATTAAAATATTTGAATAATAATGTTAACAATGTTGTAATTTTTTGAAGTTATATTTTTTAAAGAGCATAGTATATATTTTATTTGTTCCTTTCATCTACCCCAGAATATGGGTAGAGAAAGTTTTATTGTAAACCTTAAACTGTACTTTAGTCTTTAAAAACAGTAATAATAAAAATGTTGCAATGCATCCCAATGGAGACATATCAATATATAAGGAAATCATATAACAGAGAGAGGGAGAGAAGAATATGAGTATATATGTATGTGTGTGTGTGTGTGTACATATATAGAGAGAATATATAAATGGGAATCTGTCTACTGAAAAAATATCAGAGCAATGACATTCCATTAAACTCAAGGTCAATAAGGTCATTTCAAAATGATGTGGAAGATAGTTTCAAGGGAGTCCCACTGGCCAAAAGTTCGGTATTTTGAGCATCAAAGACTTATGGTAAATATTTTAACACACTGATACAAATATCTATGAATTGACAGTGATACCCATGAGTTAGTGTTAAAGTTAAAGATGGAGAAAAGTTAAAGTTGTTGCTCTTTTTTACAGAAAGGCACTAGTTGTGAATGTGGAGGGAATGGTAGCGTTAGGACATGACCAGTGGTAACCGTCAATAGGTAGACAAGCATCCTTTATGGATACTAAAACTTGCAGGTGAAATGTGGTTAGAAAACAGAAGGGTCCATCACACTAATTGATTCACTGCCACAAATTGCTTATTAATTAAATTATTTTTCTAAAGATTTTTAAGTTATTTTTTATTGTGCTAATTATTCTGCACATTAAAATAATTTCCTATGTATAAGTTTCCCATTTCTTAGATATATTTCAACACACCCTGCCCTCCATCAAATCACCAAGTGTTCTTCCCCATTGTCCAGTGGACTACACCACAATTTGCCCCCACCTGCCCCATTCCTTTTGGTAACTTCAGTTGTTGCAAATGTCTCAGGGTTGGTTATGTTTCTTCTGTTCTTTTGTTCACATTCCACCTATAAGTGAGGTTATCTGGTATCTATCTTCTTTTGACTTGTTTCACTTAGCATAACCCCCTCTGGTTCCAACCATGTAGATTTAAATGACAGAGTTTCATCTCTTCTAAGGGCTATGTAGTATTACATTGTATGTATGTACCACACCATCTTTATCCATTCATCTGACTTTGGGCACTTAGGTAATTTCCAGTTCTCAGCTATTGTAAACAGGGCCGCGATAAACTGGGGATACATACATCTCTGCGGATGAGTGCTTTTGTGTCTTTTGGATAGATACCCAGAAGTGGAATGATGGGATCATATGAGATTTCCATCTTCAGTTTTTCTGAGGAATCTCCAAATTGCTTTCCATAGGGGCTGTACCAATGTGCACTCCCACCAACAGTGCAAAAGTATTCCCTTTTCTCTGTATCTTCACCAGCATTTGCTGTTTCCAGATTTTTGGATAATAGCCAGTCTTTCAGGTGTAAGGTGATACCTCATTGTTGTTTTAATTTGCATCTCCCTGATCGCCAGTGAATAGGAACATAATTTCATTTGCTGTTGGCCATCTGTATATCCTCTTCAGAAAAATGTCTCTCCAATTTCTCCTTCCATTTTTTATTGGATTACCTATTCTTTTGTTGTTGTTTTATGAGTTCTTTGTATATTAAATATTAAGCCTTTGTTGGAAATATTGAATGCAGATATCTTCTCTCAGTTAGTAGATTTCCTTTTGGTTTTGGTGATGTTTTGTTTGTTGTGAAGAAGCAATTTAGTTCAATGTAGTCCTAGTTGTTTATTTTTCTGTTTCCCTTGATGGTGGAGTCGAGTCCCCAAAATCTTCCTATGACTGATGTCATGGAAAGTCTTTCCTATATTGTCTTTTAAGAGCTTTATCGTTTCCGGTCTTATGTTCAAGTCTCTAATCCATTTAGAGTTAATTTTTTTGAATGGTGTTAGTGAGTGCTCTAGCATCATTCTTTTGCATGTGGCTGTCCAGTTTTCCCAACACCATTTGTTGAAGAGACTTTCCTTTTTCCATCGAATGCTTTTGACTCCTATGTCATATATTAACTGACTGTATGAGAGTGGGTCAGTTTCTGGTGATTGAGTTTCATTCCACTGATCTGTGCCTCTATTATTATTCCAGTACCATACCATTTTGATCACTATTGCTTTCTAATATAGTTCCAAGTCTGGAAGTGTAATCCCTTCAGATTTGTCCTTTTTTTAAATGATTACTTTGGCTATTTGGGGGTCTTTTGTTGTTCCATACAAATTTTTTTTGTTCTATTTCCTGGAAATAAGCCAGTGTGATTTTAATGGGGATTGTATTAAACCTATATATTGCTTTGGGTAAGATGGTCATTTTAATGATATTGATTCTTCCCAGCCATGAGCAGTGGATGTCTTTCCATTTCTCTGTGTCCTACACTATTTCTTTTAAGAAGGACTTGTAATTTTCATTTTATAGAACTTTTACTTCCTTTGCTAGGTGTATGCCCAGGTATTTCATTCGTTTAACTTCTGTTTTAAATGGTGTGATTTTCATGGTTTCGTTTTCTTCTAGCATGTTGTTTGTGTATAAAAATACAACAGATTTTTGTGCATTGATTTTGTAGTCTGTTACTTTACTGTATTGATTGATGAGATCTCAAAGTTTTAATAGAGTTTTTTTGTTTTTCAATGTATATATATATGTATGTATATATATATATACATACATATATATATACAACAATGTCATCTGCAAATAATGAGTTTTACTTTCTCCTCCAATTTGGATTCCTTTTATTTCGTTTTCTTGCTTAATTGCTCTGACTAAGACCTCCAGTACAATATTAAATAGTAGTGTTGAGAGTGGACAACCTTGCCTTGTTCCTGACCTAAGAGGATTGCTTTCAATTTTTTTGTCATTGGCTGTGATGTTGGCTGTGGGTTTTTCATATATGGCCTTTATTATGTTGATATATGAACCGTCTATTTCCATTTTATTGAGTGTTTTTATCATAAATGGGTGTTGAATTTTGTCAAAATCTTTCTCTGCATCTATTGATATGATCATGTGGTGGTTTTTCTCTTTGCTCTTGTTGATATGGTGTATGACATTAATAGATTTACTTATATTGAACCATCCATGCATCCCTGGGAGGAATTCCATTTGGTCATGATGGATGAGCTTTTTGATGCATTGTTGAATTCGGTTTGCTAATATTTTGTTGGGAATTTTCGCATCAAAGTTCATTAGAGATATTGGTCTGTTATTTTCTTTCTTGGTGACATCTCTCTTGACTTTTGGTATCAGTGTAACTGTAGCCTCATAGAAAGTTTTTGTAGAGTTGTCTGTTCTTCAACATTTTGGATGATCTTGAGAAGAATGGGTGTTAATTCTTCTGTGAAGATTTGGTAGAACTCATTGGAGAAGCCATCTGGTCCTGGGCTTTTGTTTTTGGGGAAGCCCTTGATTACTTCTTCAGTTTTGTTGCTCTGATTGTTCTGTTCAAGTTTTCCAATTCTTCTGGGTTCAGTCTTGGTAGACTATACTTTTCTAGAAATCTGTCCATATCCTCAAGATTGTCCATTTTGGTGGCGTAGAGCTGTTCATAGCAGTCCCTGAGGATGTTTTGAATTTTTGTGGTATCTGTTTTAACTTCTACCCTTTTATTTATGATTCTAGTTATGAGAATTTTCTCCCTTTTTTTTCTTTATGAGTCCAGCCAGTGGCTTGTCAATTTTGTTTATTTTTTCAAAGAACCAGCTTTTGGTTTCATTGATCATCTGGATTTTTTGTTTTTTCTATTTTGTTTATTTCTGCTCGAATATAGATTATTTCTGTTCTGCTGATTTTTGGCTTTAATTGTTCTTCTTTCTCTAGTTGTGTTAGATGTAGAGTTAAGTTGTTTATTTGCATTTTTTTCTTGTTTCTTGAGATAGGACTGGATTGTGATGAACTTTCCCTTTAGTACCACTTTTGCTGCATCCCATAGATTCTGGCAGCTCGTGTCCTCATTCTTGTTTGTCTGTAAGTATTTTTTAAGTTCCTCTTTGATTTCCTATTTTACCCGAGTCCTTCAGAAGCATATTATTGAGTTTCCAGTAGTTTTGGGGTCTTCCAGCTTTCTCTTTGTGGTTGATTTCCAATTTAGGCCATTGTGGTCAGAGAAGATACTTGGTATGACTTCAGTCTTTGAAAATCTGTTGAGAGATGTTTTGTATCCCAGCATATTATCTGTCCTTGAGACTGTTCCATGAATACTTGAGAAGAAAGTGAAATCTGTAGTTGTTGGGTGAAGTGATTGGTATATGTCTATTAGACCTATTTGTTCCAGATGATCATTTAAAGTGGCTGTTTCCCTCTTAATTTTCTGTCCATTAATTGATCTGTCCATTGTTGTAAGTGGGGTGTTGAAGCCTCCCACTATTATTGTGTTGCTGTCAATGTCTCTCTTAAGGTCTAATAATACTTGCTTGATATATTTTGATGCTCCTTCATTTGGTGCATATATGTTAATAAGCATTATGTCTTCCTGCCGGATTAATCCTTTAATCATTATATAGTGTTCATCTTTGTCTTTTGTTAGGCCTTTAGATGGAAGTCTATTTTATATATATAAAAGAGTATAGCTGTTCCGGTCTTTTGAGGTTGCCATTGGACTGTAGGATTTTCTTCCAGCCATTGTCTTTGAGTCTTTGTTTATGTTTTGGAAGAAGGAAGGTTTTCTGTATGCAGCAGAAGGTTGGGTTATGCTTTTTAATCCATTCAGCCCCTCTGCATCATTTGACGTGTGAGTTCAGTCCACTAATGTTTACGGTGATTATTGATATCTAGCTTCTTAGTGTCATTTTATAATTTGTCTTTTGTATGTTGCTCCAGATGATGGCTTTGTTCTTTCTCTTTTTAATGTTTCCTGTCTTACTGTTTTTCTATGTGGTTTCTTTAAGCTTTATAGAGTATCCTTTAATATTTTTTGCAAAGCTGGTTTTGTGGTGATGCATTCCTTTAACTTTCACTTGTCGGAAAAGGTTTTTATCATTCCTTTAGTTCTGAATGATAATCTTGCCAGGTTTAGTATCCTAGGTTGAAAATCCTTTTCTTTCACCACTTTGCATATATTATGCCATTCCCTTCTGACCTGTAAAGTTTCATTTGAGAAGTCCACTGACAATCTTATGGGGGCTCCTCTGTATATGACACATTTTTCTCTGGCTGCTTTTAATAGTCTTTCTTTATCTTGTATTTTTGACATTTTTATGGTGATGTATCTAGGTGTATTTCTGTTTGGATTTCTTTATTAGGAACTCTTTGAGCTTCCTAGATCTGATGGTTTGCTTCGGTCTTCACATTTAGGGAAGTTTTCATCTTTTATTTCTTCAAATATGGTTTCTTCCCCCTTTTTCTCTCTCTTCCTCTAGGGCCCCTATGATGTGAATGTTGTTCCTTTTGATGTTATCCCAGAGGTCTCGAATGCTGTCTTTGATTCTTGGAATTTGTTTTTATCTCTTAGCTGGTTTGCTTAATTGAGTTCCTCTGTCCTGTTTTCCAGATCACTGATTCTATCAGAAGCTTCATCCATCCTGTTGCTGAGCCCCTCTATTGAGTTTTTTAATTCAGCTATCATGTCTCTTACCTGTTTGACGTCTTGTTTTAATTCTTCTCTTTGCTTCCTGACATTCTTATTTACTGCCTCAACTGATTTCTGGATTCCCATGAGTATGTTAATTATTGTTACCCTAAATTCCTCTTCAGGTAATTTACATACATCTGTTGTATCCAGATTTTTGCCTGGGCTTTTGGTTGGATCCATCATTTCTGTGTATTTCTCTGTTCCTTTGCTGTATTCAGCCCTCTGTTAATATTTCTGAGTGTTCTGTTTCCCTGGCATTGCATAGATTTGACTTGCCCAGGATTGGCAATCAGGCTGTAGTTTCCCCTCTACCCGCAAGGTGGCACTAGTGGGTAGCGCTGAGGTTTGGGACTGTCTTCTCGCTGTAATCCAGGGGGTGGGGCACCCAGTGGGCACGATTACCAGTGGTTAGATATGTGGTGCGCAGGATTTCTGCTCAGTGGACCCCAGGCTCTGACTTGAAATGGTTGTGGGAGGAGTTTGAGGTATTTGGTGGATTTCCAATATGGCAGTACCCAGCACAATTTCACCGAGTGGGCTCCAGCTCAGTTCCCAGTTTGCTGGCTGTCTTTTCACCCCCTCTCAAGTTGGCCGGCTATGGCTCCTTGTCTCAGCCCCACTGGGCTGCCTCTCACTGCCTCCACTGCTGGTCCCGAAATCCCTAGCCTCTGCCCCACTGCGTGCCCAGAGACTCCTGAGCTCCATCCCAAATCCACATCAGAGGCTGAGCTGAGAATCACCTTGGGTGCCCTCAGCCAATGTTAGTTGTCAGCCAATCTGTCTCCAGCTGATGTGCCAGTTGTTTCTTGGCATTTGTCTCAGGAAAATAGGTATTTTTGGGGGGGTTTATTTGGTGTCTGTGGGGAGTGACCCAAAAGTGCGCCCTTCCGAGTCACTATCTGGAAGTCGATTCTCCTTCTAACTGAATTTTATAGAGGAAATGAGATGCAATTTTATAAATAGAGAATCTGACAGTACGCAAGCAATCAAATAGCGTTACTACTAGTGTGACATCTTTGATAGCTTGTTCTCCTAATGTGGTATAATAAAAAGTGTTTGAACAACTATGTTATTCTTTCTAAATATATTTAAGCAGAATCCATTTACAACAAAGCATTCAGAAAATTTAAAATGTGATCTTGTCTTCAAAGTAACCACTTGTACTGCTCAAAAAAGAATAAAAAAGAAAGAAAACAATGTCACAAAACAAAATAATCAAATGCGTATGTGACCCAAAATTTAAAAAACCATAAAAATCAAATATTTTTTGAATAATTGGGGACATTTTAATTTCGGTAGTAGATGACATTGCTAATTTCATTGTTCAGGAAAATATTTTTATACTTGAGATTTGTGATGAAATAGTTACAGGTGAGCTGTCGTTTCTGTGAATAAGTTGAAAATTGTTCAGAAAAAAATATATGTGTTTATGAGAAAGAGAGAGAGAGAGAGAAATGGTGAATGTAGGTGAAATATATTCATATTCAGGTGTTTATTAGTCTTTCAACTTTTAGCTCGGTTTGAAGAAAACCAAAATATGAATCTGGGAATAAAAAAAAGAGACTATCCATAGGTGGGTGTAATACAGACATATAATCAAATATATTGGCTCAAACTCTTGGCTGACATATCTGCTGACACTATCCAGTTCTGAACGTCCAGGCTGGAGGCGGGTGATGAGAAACTTTCGGATACATTCTCTTCTACTGAGATGACTTGAAGAGAGTTCCCAGGATATTTCAGAAACATCTTTAGTCTGACCAGGAGTAAATATTTCTCCACCTCCGTACCCCTTCCTACATACCTGTTTAATTTTATAAACTGCAATTGCAAATTTATTTTTTTTTTCACTTCAGTATTAGAATCTAACAAGGTCTAGTACTCCACTTTCAAGATGGGCACTTTCTGGCTTCTTTTGAGCATGTAAGCACCAACCTCCTCTATCCCACCTCACTGCTCATTTTAAATTTGACTCCTTAACCCTTCTGCTTCTATTTCCTTTTTGCACTAACTCTACCTCAAGAAGTTCTTTAATGATCTCTGCCTTTATCAGACAGTGGAGATCTCAAATCATCTTTTTACCTTTTTATTTTTTAAGCTTATATATCAGATTCTATCCCATTAGTACAATTCAATTTATTTTTACTCAAATTTCAGTTGGATAGTGACCAAACTTAAATTCACCATTTGGATTTATCTCTTAATTAGAGAAATATCTGGAGTAAATGGTATATAAAAGGTGACACTGGAGTGTCTTATAAAGTATTGAGATAGCAAACTCCTATGAACTTGTTAATTCATCTATCCTTCACTAGAAGGTAGGCTATTTACAAAATAAAATAGTTCCATTCTTGTAATCCTACATTCCCTCAAGTTATATGGTAGAACAAAACACTTTCAAGGTATATATAAGTGACTAGTAGAAGAAGATACTAAAGATAGCAAATCATTTGCATCTAGGAATTTGTTATAAGGAGTAAAGACTTAAAAGAATGATAAGTATTGAAAAAATTGAATCACCTACACTGGGACTTTAAAACAATGTAACAATGTAACTCAGGGTGACTAAAATATGAAAGCACAACCTATGCATACAGTATTTAAATCAGCCTTGGAATAAGCTTCCATATATCATCATTTTTCATTGAAAGGGAAATACAGGATGATCCATTTGTAATACAGGGAGAAAGAAATGGACATCATTTTTGCATTTTTTCTGTTGATCTTTATTTGTGAGTGTTTCCCTTGAGGGCATGCTGCCCAAGGCATTTCAATTATATAATTTATGTAATGTTTATTGGTATTTCATTTGACCCGTAATACAATCAAAATCCATTTAATGTCAGAATGTGTTCATTTAAAAGTCTGGTGAGTCCTGGACTATGTTTATAAACACAGAACATCTACTTAATCTGTCAGTTCCTAGTGTGATACTCTAGAAAAGAGAAGAAACTTATTTTTATGTACCCCAAATAGTAAGGTAGTGATAGAAATGCTGTATTTTCTTCTATGTAACTATACATCAAATATTTTTCACTGATATTTTATTTTTGCATGATTTTTTAATTAAATTAAATTGAACAACTACTTTTGAAAGACCATGTGTTGGTTTATGCAAACACATGGTTTATGTTTTAGGTTGATTTATACTTTTAGAAATGAACAAGACAATAAATACGTTGAAATACCAAAGAATTTTCCATCTTATTCAAGGCATGGAGTGAGCATCTTCTACTAGACTATGAACCAAATCTGGAGTGTCTGCATAATTCTAATTTCAGTAGACTCAGCATTTAGTGACTGAGAGTAATATTTCCAATAAATTTCATACATAAACAAAATGTTATTAAAAACGATAGCAGGGAAAAGAAAGATTATGCCTGGTTGAGAAGCAAAGGAAGTCTTCATGGAAGAGGTACCGCTTGAACTGAATCTTGAGAACACTAGGTCTAAAGGAGCAAGGGAGCTAAAGTGAAGGAATGATATTGTCCAGGGGTACAAATATGCACTATTGCTACTGGCAAATGGAATAATTCTAAATACATTTGGTTTTGTAATGTGTAAGTGGGTGATGACTTCCTAAGGGTACCCAAGTGTCTGCAGAAAGAGTCTCTTAGTCTGAAAGCTGCCTGGGTATCTTCAGTGTTTCAGGGAAAGAACACTTGATGTGTTTCCTAGGAACAGAGTGATCTTTGATTTAGAAAAGAGAAATTGCCAGAAACTAGATGAGGGTGTCTCCTGACCATGGAGGACACAGCAGCTCTCTGGTAGCATCGTCTGTGCTCATACAATTTTTTAAAAAATCAAGCAATCCTGGCTTCAAACAATGCTATTTTGAGACAGTTGCTTGCACACTTTGAGATTCAGTTTTTCTTCCTTTCTGAAGTGGCACGATTGTTCACCCTCTCCAGACTGTTGTGAGGATTCAGTGAGGTAATGCTTATGTGAAATATCTGACCTCTGGTGAATACTCAATACTCTGATCCAATTATGTCATAACGTGTCCCTTAAAAATGGAATACAAACACATTGAATTCTTTCCATGTTGCAGTTCTTTCAGTTTATCCTTGTATACAATATTTCTCTGAGATGTTTATAATTTATCTGTCTCTCCAGGGTCTTATTCAAAACTCTGTACCCAGAAGGAACCTAATACGTAGTTCTTAAGCATAATTTCCATCAACACTTCATTCTGAACTGAATTAATTCCAAACAACCCTGGACCATATCAATATCACTGACACGTTGTATTTTTATCTTGAACTACTGATTTGAATTGATAATGTGTCAACACTGAAAACATTATCCCTAACAGCCTTATTAAGTAAGCAAATGCCAGTCTTGTGGTTTGCTGTTGAAAAAACAAAGAATAAAAACCTCTCCCTTTAAATAGACTTCAATTGTTTTACTGATTATTACTGACTTGGTTAGTAACCATATGTGCCTCAAATAAGCAAGGAGTATTTGCAGGACCATGAGTCTCATTTACACTTGCTGTGACCTACTTGCTCCTGGGTCACTATAGTCTTCTTTCCAAATATGTTTAATCACTTCCGTACTTATTTTAAAGTTATTTTATTTTATTTTTTGCTTTCAGCGTTGTCCCTTTGTAGCAGGAAACTGGTATTTCCAGGATTGGGTTAAACAGAAGCCACTGCATTGAAAATAGGAGAGACATTATTCCCTATGTAGAACAAAAGGAAGCCTCTGGTATTTTAAGTCCTGAAGTGAAATGACTGGATTCTGCTCCTTTAATATATGCTAAGTAGCTGGTACCAAATGGCAATGCTCCACTGGAGAATAAGTGAGTCAAGGGCATTTTGTTCCATCCATAGGATAATGCATTACTTTTTTATTATAGGCAAGAATCCTCATTTCAAAAAGTTGAATAGAACGGTGCTTACAAAGGAAAACAAACATTCTCAGCTGGTTACATTTGAGATGTTGAGTGACATTCATTATAATGTCTGTAGCACTTTAATTGATCTTGAATTAGAGAGGTTTTCAAACTCATCATTTTTCAAGGCTTCATTGAGATATTCAAATAGTATTTAAAGCTATATTGGAAATAGTACATGTAAATATTTTTGTTCTTAAATATTAATGTCAGTTGTGTTGTTGTTTTATAATCTTGTGTTTGTTGATGATTAGGCAATGATTAATTATGGGAGGACTAGGGATGTAAGCATCATCATAGAATTTGATGTCATTGCCTGGGTAGTGGAAAGTAAGATATACCAGGAGAAAAGTACTCAAAAATGCCGTGGAGGGAGGAAGGATAAATGAAATAGAGAAAAAGTGCTGGAAACCAAGCCTGAGGGAAGCTGGTGCCACGGTGAATGTACTTCCCAAGGAAGGAAAGTGTGGTGTGGCCTCTGGGTTATGTAGATTATTGTCCTGATTTTCTCGTCTATTTATTTGCAACCTTATTTCTGTCTCATGTCCTATATTTTTTGAAACCATCCTTAATTCTAGAATAAAGCAGAGATACAAATGCATAGTTAAAATCAGTTCCTATTGTCTTATAAAGTAAAATAATTCACAAAGAAAGATTAAATGCTTTCCTGTTTGTTCTGTGAAAGCTTTTTACCAAATGGATTTTTTAAAGTAAACTTGGAACACATCAAGTCCTCAAGTGCCCTTTTTAAGGGGGAAAAAAAAGTCATGTTTATTTTGATCTTGGATGAAAGATAAGGACTCAATGATCATTTATGTAGTGTTGTAGAGGCAGTTTCACTACACTATGCTCCATGAATAGTGCCTTCTGGAAGAGTGTTTGGAAAGATGGATAAAATCTTACTAGTCACGAGAAATCAAAGTTAGCATTTCTTTTAGAGCTGAGATTCTCAAAGTGTGGTCCCTAGATCAGCAGTATCAGTATCATCAGGGAACATACGGCAAAGGGAAACTCTCTGTTTCTGCCCCAGAGACCTACAGAATCTTGACCTGCAGAATCATGAACTTTAGATAATTCTGATGCATGTTCAAATTGAGAACAATCATCTTTGACTATCCATTTTCCTTTACTGTCCTTTTTAAAATAACTATTTAAAAAAAGAACATGAGGTTGTTAAATAAAATTTGAAAATTATAAAATAGAAGATGAGAAATTATAGGAGGGAGAAGCAGACTGATATCTACAACACCCTTCCCACATTCAAAGGTAACAATTTTAACTTTTTTTGTGACTTACCATTCAATTTTTTGTTTCCTTATGCTTACGATATTTCTCATAATACTAATTTAGCAATATCTATTACAGTTTTTATTTTAAATGTAACAACATTTACCCATTTTATTACCTGACTGTGTTAATCTCATTTTCAGATCTTAAAAAACAAAACAAAAAGACCCTCATTCATTTAACTGTGTTCTATGATTAGATATTGGGTTTTCACAGAATTATAGATGATTGGTAAATATGTACAAAGCATTTTCTACATTTTGAAATGTGTTCCTAAGAGAGCTGTAAGTAGATCCCTGGGTCAGCATAGATGAGTGTATTGTAAGATGCTTTTATTGGCTAGATTCTGAACATGGTCTTGACTAAGACCCACTTATTCCTAAGGCATATAGTTTTAGTTCAGGAAGCAAGCATATGAAAATCTTCAGTGTTATTCCCCAGCCACCGCCACCCACTTTTTAATACTTGCTTATTGAGCTACTAAAGTTTGCAGCAAAACTTTCTAAATGTTTTCCCAAGTCCAGTTTTATTCTAAGTTTCTGGTATTGTATGAATAATTCCCATTCTGAAGTTCCTTATTCTAAGTTTCTGGTATTGTATGAATAATTCCCATTCTGAAGTTCCTTAAAGGGGACTTTGAAAGGAAGTTGAGTCAAGGTCAGAAGAACCTCAGTAGCATTTATATGTAATTACAATCAGTCTTAAAGGGCCTCAGATTTCCTTTCAAGCGTTCCTTCAGCTGTGTTCACACTTCCCCCTTTTCAGTTCGCATCCACGTTTATGTTGTCTCATGGTGCTCTCTTTCTTTCCCTTAAATACTTTTGCAACATATATATATATACACACACGTTTGTCTTTATGGGAAAGCTTTGTATTCATTCTCCTAAACTGGATTTAATACTCTTCCTGTACCTACTTACTATTCATTGACAGGTTTGCAACCATCCTGGAGGCTGACAATTCTTGTTTCCATGAATGTTACTAACTTCCTCATAACTTCCTTGTCCCCATTTTCCAACTTCTCTCTGCTCTGTCCAGACATCACTCGTTGTTGATGCATATGTAGGAAAAGAGTAATAGAGATAGGCAAACATCAACTCCATGCCTTTGATGACATCTTAAAAATTCTTTACTCAGCTTGTTTTCTCTAGAGCTATCTGACTATAGGTTAGGATTCTGGAACCAGAGTGGGCAATACTGATTAGTATTTCTTTAAAGAGATGCAGAACAGTTGTCATATCATTACAGTCTTGGAGGGTCATCTTTACTTAAAGAATACTTAAAAAATCAGCGTTCAGTCTTTGAGTCTAGTGGTGAAGTCAGTCCAAATTAATCAATTTACTTTCACAGATGCTTAAGAAAGTGAATATAACTTTGAAAGTGTTTAATTTGCACCCAGGGACTAGTTTACAGGCCTGGAGAAACTCTACCAAGATCCAGTGGAATTTAGGAAAACAACTCAGTGCTTAGGATATATATATATATATATATATATATATATATATATATATATATATGTATATAATTAACCAGCATTGTTTCTATCCCTTTTCCATGTGTTTAGTGTCTTTAGTGTACTACTTTATTTCTCTGTAACACATGTTTCTAGACTGTGTCACATAGGAAGAACAAAGTTTTAAATATAACTACACAGGTCACTTCATTTACTTAACCTTAAATAAGAGCCGAGATAATCAGTGGATTAGCAGAATGAGAAAGATGTATTTCTTAAAATAACAAGAGGTCAGTCAATCAAGTAACTCCTCCAACACTTATTCAAAGTAGATTGAGTCATTGCATGCCCATTTATTAATACTCATAGAGGAATGATAGCCATGAACATGAGCATTCTGAAGAGGCTTGCTACGCTTTTTGGGGAACAAATCACATTGGGCAAATACACATCAAAGTCACTGAAATTCTAGTAGAAAATCAGTGAATTCATTGTTTCAGACTTATACAAATGTATTTAAGAAAGAGTTCTTGGAAAACAGGATAGTTAAATTTCCAGGAATATCAAGATTGGGAGCTGAAAAGTCCCCCATGATGAAACAGACAGAAATACTGTATAAAATATAGCAACCATCTGAATGCATAGCTGTGTTAAAAAGAAGCACAGGGGAAACTGACTGTAGCCAAAATTAAAGAAAGTTGAATATTGGAAATGCTTAGGCCAAGAATGCATGGCTGTCCTGTAAAGCCTTGATTTGCAATGGATATATAAGCCTGGACATTAGACTTGAGTCTCTTGAGTCTCTGCAGGGTTGGTCCTCCTGACATGCTTGTATATTGCTAGCACTTCTTTGGAAGTTTCCTCACTAAGTTCTTTTTTTTTTAAGGCTCCACCACTCACCACTTTGCTCATTAAAGGGATTCTACAACAGATAAATTTAAGCCGATAGTTTCATAATCCCTTCAATTTTACCTCATGACTGGCACAGTGCAGAGCAAAGATGGGGGATGGCTTACATGCAGCCTCACGTATTATACCAGCTCATTCTCCCCACTGTTCAGGCACTCCTGTTAAATCCTGCCTTCCTTAACGCATTTACTACTTGTGATGATTTTTATCTTGAAGCTCTGTTTTTCCTGTGTGATTAATATGCCTATCCTGTACTATCAGGCATGTCTGAACCAGGCTTTAGCTTAATTGAGGCCTATGGGGTTTAAGTTTTTTTTCATTGACATTCTAGGTCCTACAAAAATCATGGATTGTAGTTAAATAGCCATTTCTGAGTCTCTGAATGTTTAAAATATGATGTCGATGATGTATATCCAGAGTGCATTGAAATCATTGATTGTGGAAAGTAGAAATGGCAACTGTACAAGTTTTATAGGAGAATCTCAGGTAATATATTTGTGTATATATACACATATGTGTGTACATATATATGTATATATGTATATATATGTATGGTTAGTATGTTCTATAAGCATTCTTTTAGTTAATATTTGTCTTTTACTCTCCCCTTCTGTGGGAGAGATGGTGGAATTCCCATGTTGTCGTGCTATTACTGTCCTAACACTACTAATTTTATGGGATTATAAGAAGTATGTATATTATTGTTATATTAATTGAAAATAACTATAAACAGTCTTATTAGTGTGTTTTGTTTTGCTTGTTTTGTTTTGGGTTGGTTGGCTAGAATTGGAATTGAGGGAAAGAGACAAAGAAGGAGAGAGGCAGGTTTTTGCTTTTGAACCTAAAAGGGTTCTTAGTATTCCACCCTAAGAAAAAAGATGTGTCTGTTATGGTGATAATGGTGGAGGTTATTTACACTTTGGTAGTCTCAAGACATCCTCATTAGGAGTGAAAATGAAAAAGAAGGTTGGAGAAAAGGAGCAGAGAGATTAAAAATGTACAGCTGGGTTGATACACTGAAAACTTTTATATCATTAAACTGCTGATTTATTTATTCAGTAATGCATTCATATTCACTGTGGTTATGGAAGACTGGAGGACCAATCCATTATGAACTTCTGCATCATAAACCATGAGACATTTCATCAATGTCACTAATTTCTTTACATGCCTCTCCTTGAAGACATCCAGCAATAGATCCTCACTCCTTCCCCTGGTAGGCTATTACTGTGCCATTGCTTTTATTGTTTGGCTGCTTCTCACAGCAGTAAATTAAAGCATTTACATCTGAATCTAGACAAATAATTCATTCTCTCAAGTTTCTTCCAGTGGGCTTAGTTAGGTGGTTTTTCTAAAGGAATATGTATTTAACAATCTTGACATGGGGGTTTAGCGTATGAATTAGTCATTCTGGCCACAGCTTTGATCTATGGAGATGCCAGCACAGCACTGAGAGGCTGCATGGAACTTCTTTCAACAAAGCAGTTCTGAGCAGAGCCACTGACCTGGCAAGCTCATTCCTGACTTCTGTGGTTGTGGGCATCCTTTTGTTTCATCATGGTTACAATCAGAGTGATCAAGTGTTTAATAATTCATCAAGTTTGTATTTAAATATCCAAAATCCCATGTAACACATATTGACTCTAAATATGATCATGAAGGTTTCCGAAAAGTAAATATGAAGTTACAAATAGGATCTTTTGTATAAAAGCATTCTTAGGGTTAAATAAGAATGTGTATGAAGCATTTATCAGAGTGCCCTGCTCTATGGAGACACATAACATGGCTGGCATCAGCATCATTATAAATGTACTTGTTTATAATCGGTGTTATGCCTTTTGTATGGAAGCACTCAGCAGTTCGCTACATGTTCTCTCTCTAAACTCAGCTTCCCAGTGACTTTCTGCAGAAGAATGTCTGCTACCATTTCTTCCAGTCTTCTTTTAAAAATGAAACCACAGCAAATAACTTGGTGGGACTTTGGGTCTGGGGGAACAGGCTAACTTAACATATCATCGAGTTAGAGCATATGCTGTGTTGACAACTGTTCTTCATTCCTGACCCAAGACTGATTACCAATAAAACCTGTACTCCTTTTACTGTACCAATAACAAATACCATGGATATTAAAGATATTTTTGCATCTTTTATGTTATTCATGCGAATCTATAAACAGTTAGTAGATTGTTCTTAGGGGCAATGCACCTGCCTCCCACTTGGGGAGCTACAAAGCAGTAGAAACAGAGCCCTGGTTCCTACTTTGCACATCTACCACCATCCAAATTCTTCTTTCCATGTAGAATTCCTATTTTCCCAGTGTTACCATTCATCTTCATAGTTTGAGAAAGATCCTTAAGTCATTCACAGAACTCTTCATTGAAGAAGCCAGAGGGATGATGGATCTTAGAAGATAAAGCCTCACTGATGGTTACACAGGGTTCCTCCATCGCCTAATAGAAAAGAAACATGAAAATGGGAAAACAGCTGAGTAGTCAGTAAATTGCATAGCTGTCTTATCATGCTGAGGAAATTTAGCTTTGATTATATACCATTCTGAAAATCAGGTAGTCAAACCCATTATTAATAAGGGTAGCTCTTAGGTACAAAAGTTGTAAGTTCTTTAGAAAAAAAGGTAAATGGCCCTAAAAGATATTCACGATAGCAAAGACAACAATGGTACTTTCAGCCATAATTTTCTTCCTCTGGCTTAAGCATATAGATAATAAATGTGACTAAAGGCATTTTGGTATGAATTGAAATAATTTTGACTCACTTCTCTAACCCTGAAGTAGTCATTCTGTCTTGGACTGTAATATGTACCATCAGTGCATCCTATTACTGAACTCACATGCTGTCTTTAGTGACATACCAAGACAGTGGCAAACTTTTTCCTTCAAAAGAGTGAGGCTTTATTGATTTGATTCTAAGGGATGAAGGAGTTGAATGACAGCACAGGGAGGCTATTCTTGTCACCAGGACTTGTCTTTGTCTGCACAGAAATCAGACCATGAGAGAATGGGGTTTGAAATGCCTTTGGGAAATCTTGGCTGTCTGAAAATATCTGCTCTAAAGAGGCCAGTGGATTCACCGATGACATACAAGTTTCCCAAATGGAGTCTTCTCAAGCCTTTTATCATGTCAAAGCGCATGTAGAAAATGATATTATGTACTAGGGTAAACCAGACAAAATTTGGGAGTAGCTATATTAAGCATGGTGTTGAAAATAATACATCTCTTAAAAAAGACAAGTATTGATAAAAAATGCCCTATTATTAAATAGATGAATACATTCAAATAAAGTCTTGAAATTTCAAATAAGAAACTGAGCTTGCTTCAATGAATATAACAGTCTTATTTTTTTTCACAGGCTTTTATACATGAAATGGCCCCAATAATTTTATGATTAAGATTTTTTAAATGACGTGTTCAATTCTTTAAAGGAAAGGTGCAGGTGAGAATGAATGTGAGTAGTCAGGCAGGAAGAGAGAAAAACAACATTTTATTTTATTTAGTTGTTCATGCTAATTGTTACTACCCAGATCTGGGACACAAAGCCAGGGGTATGTGACCTGCATTCCTTTGGACGTGATTGACCTAACCACTACTCCACCAGGCCATGCTCGTTTTCAAATTTTTGATAGTCTTTATGAACAAGAAACTTTATTCTCACAAATAGATGATATATAATTTAAAATCATTATAGAAATTAAAAAGTGTATTGCAGTTGGAATTAGTTTTGAAGAATATAGCTAATATTCCTTTTATATCATTGACAAATGCAGTGTTGAAATGTGATAATCTTTTAATCTACGTATCTAAAAATAATGATAGAACTCTAATTTGTATATTGTTTGAGTCGCTACCCTGGGCACTACTGAGAAAAAACAAGTATCCAGAAGTATCTAGATTATATCAAGACTCCAGTTATTAGCCACATCATGAAACTGTTCCATAAGGACCTACTAGGCTGACTATATTTCCTTGAGACAAAAACTGGGTATTGGGATGGCAAAAACAAATGTGAGAGGGTTATGTGCTGGTAACTAAGGGGAGTGGGGAGGAGGCAGAACAATCTGAGCAGAAGCAGAGTAGGTAGGCCAGCAACAAGTATGTACTATGTGATGCCAATTGGCCAGGAGACTTGGGTATTTTGCTGTGTTCAAGAGGTAAGAAGGGCGTGCGCTAATGGAGCAGCAACTAAGTCAATCACCTCTGAAGGAGCACAAACCACTACTCCTGGATTTGAGTCCCAGGTCTGGGGGGAAACAATCAGTATGAACAACTGAATGAAAATAAAATAAAATGCTTCTTCCTCCTATCTCTACTCGCTTCTATCTCTCTTGCCTTCATTCCTGCCTGCACCTTTCCTTTAAAAAAATTTATAAAAGATGACATACAAGTACACAGAAAATACTATAATAAACCAGCTTCAATAATCATAAACATTGTGCCAGTCTTGTGTCTTCTATTCCATTATCATGCATTTAAAATTTTTTTTCTGAAGTGTTTTGAAGCATACAAACCATCATGCTATTTCCCTTCTAAGTCGTTCAATTTGCTTCACTAGTTGATATTAAATTTTTATGTACCTATCGACATTATTATACTTGAAAAAGTTAATTTTTTTCTTAATGTACTCTAATATGAAAACCATACTCAAATTTCCTTAATTATCTCAAAATTACCTACTAACAATTGGTTTATTCAAATCAAGATCTAAACGAGTCTCATATCACATTTGATAGGTTTGCCTTTTAAGGTCTTTTATGTAATAAAATCCATTTCATTCATTTTTCTCCATGTCGGTGATTATGTCTTTTTGCAGAAACTGGGTCATTTGTCCTATAGAAGGCTCTATGTTAAGAATTTGGATGACTGCATTTGAAAACCTTGTGTGTCCTTTACTTAGTTGTATTCTCCTTTCTGGTTCAGAATTAAGTACTATCGAGTTTGTTTTAAGTAGCCCCTCACTAATGTTATAGAATGAGCACATATGTGTTACCTACTGCAAAAATAAACATGCTGATTGATTTTTAAAAATTTGGATAAAATTGAATTGTATATACACACATACCCTCCCGCCCCCGACACA
Source organism: Solenodon paradoxus (assembly GCA_004363575.1). NCBI lineage: Eukaryota > Metazoa > Chordata > Mammalia > Eulipotyphla > Solenodontidae > Solenodon > Solenodon paradoxus. Next base: position 207,961 of record RJWH01001910.1, read on the forward strand.
CACACACAAATTCAGTTGACTGTATTTTCCTAAGAGGAATTTTTAAAATATTCTTCCATGTTCCTATTTAAAAAACAAAACAAAACCAAAAACAAAAAATGGTAGGGTTAATTTTATTAAGATTTTATTTGATTCAACGTCAGTATTTTGGGTCACAATACACATAGGTGGTGCTGATTACTTCCTATTGAATTATTAGGTTTTGAATCTGTTGTTGAATTTTGCTTAGATCAATTATTAATACAAATGGGGGGTGCAATGCAGTGATTTCTAATTTATCATTCTTTCTGTACTTTTATCAGGTATTTTATAGGTATTTACAGGTATTTTCCCTTATCAAATATTTAATTTTCCTGAAATGGAGTTTTAGAGAAAAAGCAGGATAAAATTTGATACTTTCCTTTTATTGTTAATTTTTAGAATATTGAATTGATCCATTTCTCTAAACAAAGATTTTTATTTTTAAAAAAATTGTCATTAGCTCTTAGGTTTTTATATATTTATGTGTTAACCATCCATTGTCTTTCCCTCCCTCCATCCCTCCTTTCCTTCCTTCCTTTTTTCTTATATTTTCATTAACTTACTCTCTCATAAGCTGGTGGAAGCCCCTTTAATTTTGACTCTCTGTCCCTTGGCTTGAGCTCATTAGTTTCTGAGAACTTCCTTGCTTTATGACGCCAGATAGCCAGAGTTCCTCTTGTGCATTTCTTGCACTAGACACAGAATCAGCTATTTCATTTAGCTATTTCACTCTTTTCTATTACTATGAAATTTCGTTTCTTAAATATCATGGCACTAAAGTTAGAAAACGAATATCTACATATCACCCAGTGAAGTCATAATGTATAACACATTTTCCTCTTGTGAGAGGGCCTTTGAGACAGTGTGAGGCTGCGCAGAAAGGTGTGGCATTCTAACTTTTCAGATTATACTCCTACTTCCTGATTCAGTCATGATGGTGATTGTGACGGAGATCCACACTTCTGGGTGGCTAATGCAGTGTCTGGGACTGTTAAGAGCAGCGTCTATTGTCAACTTTTTTTTTAGGTTATTCTAAAACTCCACCGCCTACTATGCCAGGGAAAGTGCATGTACTTAATAAGGTCCTGGAAAACATTGGCTGAGTGCATTCATGCATGATTTTAAGTGAATAAATTGATAAATTATTTGTGTTCAAATCAGTGGCAGAATATACTTTCTTCCTTGAGTAATGATTCATGTTAATTGAATAAGAAAATGATTAATCTTGTTTAATTTAATTTAGTACTTTGTTCCTCAATAATTTGTTATTCAGGTCTTAGCAACTCCACTTATTACTTTCGTAATCACCGGCAAATGTCCTCACCTCCCTGAGATTCACTATTATCACCTAGAGAATCAGAAAAACAATAGAACCCTCCATGTTCATGTGAGCACTGAATGTGGAAACACATGTAAAGCAATCAGCAGTGTCCCTCAAAGAGTTTTATAAGTGCTTAGCATTGCCAACATTTGTGTTAAAACAGAAGCAGAAGGTGTTTCCAGGTCAGTTAGCCTCTGATGGCGTCTTTCATTGTCATGACCCTGTTCCACATGACTCTTGCCCTTTCTCTGCCCTGGAGCTAGTAACTCAGCTTCCTACCAAGTGTACATCCCTCTCAGATGATCGGTCTTGCTCTTTTCCTAAGAGTGTCACATTCTGCTCTTCTCTGAGGGCAGGCATCTCTCCAAAGGACACTGTCAGCTTTATTTTTTTGTCCAGTCATGTCACAATACCATTTTCCTAAACTCACTTTTCTTTCTAAAAAACCTTTTGTCCTAAGTAAAACACCAGGGTAAGTGAGGCCCAACTCTATGTACTCAAAGCCTTTGCCTTGTCCCAAAGGGATTCAGTTGGACAGTGTTTTTTTGATAAGTGGAAATCCAGATACTCATTCTAAGGAAGCAGCGTAAACAGAACTGAAAAGTACTGTTATCAGAATTACCTGAGTTCATGGTACAGATTGATTTGTAATATTTCCAGTTAGTATATCTTTTCATCTTCATATCTTCACAATTCTGGGTGTGTGTGTGTGGGGGGGATTTCTTTTATTATGTCCATTAAAAATGAGGAAATAAAGTATCTGAATAATCATCATTGTTAATTCTAGGATTACAACAGTGATACTTTTGTGAGGCATGTAAATGGGATCTGCTTTCATGGTTAACTGTGAGTATAAGGATTATTGGATACTTCCTACATGCCTGATGCTATTAGACCTTTCATCATTTATTTTATTGAATTCTTACTTTAACCTCCTAGGGAAAATCTGCTATTATCTATCATACAGACAAAAAGCACAAAGAATTTAAGGACTTTGTTTGAGTCTAGTACTTCAGCTAGTACTTCTAAGTGATGAAGTGAGGCTTCAAAGCCAGGATATCCCATCTCCTTGCTTCTGATTCTTGTTGCTAGACTTGATAGATTGTCTTTTCCAATCACCTCCATTTGAAAATAATATATATTTTCTTTGTAAGTGATTTTGCCCTCTGGATTTATTTATTAAACATTTTTATTAAAGGAAGATTACAACTTACATTTTATGGATTAAGGTGTGCCTTATTCTAAAAGAACATCATTGTAGAATACATTAAGCATACCACCCACAGGCCAATTCAGTCCTTCACTATGTAATTGACACCTTTTACCTGATTTGCCCACTCCTCCTGTAACCACTAAAGTGATTCTATAGGGTAATAATCTATTTTGTTTGATTTGGTTCATTTATTTTTGTTTGGTTCCTCTAAATACCACATATGAGTGATGTTTGTCTTTCTCCTCTGATTTATCTCAGTGAGCATAATTCCCTCTTTCCCTCTACTTGTATCCATGTTGTGTCAAATGGCAGGATTTCATCCTTTTAAATAGCTGTTTTATTCCAGTGCATGTGTGTCTATTTTTATTCACTCATCTGTCAATGAGTACTTAGGTTGTTTTCAGCTCTTGCCTATTTTAAATAGTGCTGTAGTAAACATGGGGATGGATATATCTCTACAAATTAGTGTTATATTTTCTGTGTAAATACCCAGAAGTGGTGTAATTGGATCATCTGGAACTTCCCTTCTCAATTTTTTGAGGAATCTCCATACTGTTTTCCATAATGGTTGCACCATTTTACACTCCCACCATCAAAGGTGTATATGTGTTCTCTTTTCTCCATATCTTACCAACACTTATTTCCAATCATTTGGATGATAGGCATTCTCACAGGTGTGAGGTGTTATCTCATTGTTGTTTTGATTTGCATTTCCCTAATAAAAGATGTAGAACATATTTTCATGTGTCTGTTAGCCATCTATGTGTGTTATTTGGAGAAATATCTATTCAGATCTTCTGCTCATTTTTAAATTAGATTGCTTTCTGTTGAATTTTATTTATTTTGGATATTAACCCTTTGTCAGATATAGCATATAAAAATATCTTTTCCCATTGTGTATGATGTCTTCTTGTTTTGATGATAGATTCTTTCACTCTGCATAAACCTTTTACTTGATGCATTCCCATTTCTTTAATTTTGGCTTTTGTTTCACTTGATCCTGGAGAGCAGTTCCCAGAGATATCTCCTAGTCTAGTGTCGAGGACACAGTCACTTCTAATTTTAAGCAGCAAAGTAAAATTGCTAATAGACTTACTTCATGTTGTGAGAAAAAAAAAACCAGGAATAAAGAAAGGAAAGGGAATCAAAAAAAGGGCAGGGCAGGGGATAAAAGGGGAATAGAGGGAAGAGTGGGAAATGAAAAAAAATAGAAAAAAATAAGATAAAACATTAGAACTTATTGATGTGGTAGGTATTCATATAGTCTTTCCCTAGCAATATAACACTGGGGAGAGGTCTCAAATAGAAGAAAAAAATCACTTTAAGATATAGATACTAGGAGGACAGGAATTTGTGTTTTCTGTTTATTTTACGTGCTAGAAATTGCCTGGCTTGTTATCTCTCTTAAGCAAATAAGTGAATGAAATCAGGTAGTATGTGGCCCTGATGAAGACTGCCTAGAAACTGGGGAATATTTATGACATATTTCCCACAGAAATATTGCAGCTGCAGGTGTGTTATAACTGCACAGATCTTAAACTGGTGTGTCTAGAGGTTCAGAAGAAATGACTCGAGCCAGTCCTCTGCCTTACTCAGAAGGTACAGATCCAATATCCTTTCTAAATTTGACAAAGAATGTTTTGTATTTCACCCACACTCTTCAGTGAACATGAAGTCCTTCCTATTTTTTAACCTTTGTATTTGTTGTCTTTCAACATTTTTTTCTGCTTCAAAGAATATTTTTCCTTCAACTTACACTTCTCAATATCTTCTCAGAAGTTTTTGTTACCTGATTGTCTGGCTCAGTTTTTCTCTTGAATGATTACATATGTATATATGTGTGTGTGTGTGTGTGTATATATATATATATATATACACATTTCTCCATCATCTAGAGTTCGTTTTCAGTAGGAGGGTAAATACCTAGTATATCATTGGGTCACTGGATATTGGGAACTCTTTCTGTTGCTCTAGTTACCTCAATAACCTGCTTGGTTGAACTTTCAACTTGTCAAACTATAGACATTGCTCCACTGTCCTCTGAAGATTAACAAGACACAAAAGAAGTCTGAGAAAGAGTATAATGTTTATTTTTATTTTGAATTTAAACCTTTTTGCTTTGCCTGAATGCTTGAAGGTTTTTCTTGGAGTTCAAAATTTGTACTAAAATACAATACTTGGCTCTCTTTTCATTCATTTTTCATCTATCATTTTGGGCTCATTTATTTGAAGATTGAGGTTTTCAACTAAGGAAAATGATCCTGGTTATTTATCTAATTGTTTTTTTTTTGTTCGTTCATTTTTTGCATTTTTCCTATGGGTTCTCTCACTTTGGGGAACTTTTCTGGATCTCTTCTCAACTAAAGTTACCTTAATATTTGTATATTTTCTAATATATTATTAAAGAAATAAACTAATCTTCCAAAGAAAGGTTTTAAAATACCATGGCCTATCTGAGCTGAAAATTGTTTTTATATTTTTAAAGGGTTGCTAGAGAGTAAATGAATGATGATAACAGCAATAGTAAGAGAAAGAGGGAGGAGGAAGAGAGAAGGAAACAGGAGGTGGGAAATAAGGGAGAATGAAGGATGAAAAGGAGGAAGAAATATACTACACCTGGATCTGTGGCTTAGTTTATTTTTTTCCTCTTTGGTCTTTTTTTCTCTCCCACCCTGGGTCTCAAATCTGGGTCTTTGGATTTTACATGGTCTGCACCGTAGCCACTTAGCCACCTGAGCTACAGCTTAAAATATTTATTATCCTACTCTTTATAGACAAAGTTTGATAATTCCTATTTCTAAATCAGATATTCCTTTTGTTAAAATATGCAGTTCATTCTTCACTGCCTCAACTCAGTTTCTTAAATTTTATTGTGCTTTCTGCTTTATCTGAAAAATTTCTTTCCTGGTCTTTAATTTATCCTTTTTTTAATGGTTTCAATCTTTTTATTTTTCTAAGTGCAGCCTTTTTTTTTTTCTGGTAATACAAAAAGGGGAAACAGGTCCCTTGCAGAAAAGAAAGTAACTTCTTTTAGAACATGAGCATAGGATGATGAGGAGTCATGTCTGTCTTTTTTATTGTGTATTATCCTTAGTGCTAGAAAGTGGGAATTAAGATGTTGGCTATCAGGAGGGCACATCTTTGGCAGGAAAATTACTTGGTTGTAACATTTGTATATTTGTGATCATATTTATGCTGACAGTTCCTGAAATTATTTAAGTAATTTTCTTTCTGCCAGCTGACTTATAGCTTATCTCCATGCACTATCCCCAGATGGAAATTTGCCATGTCTGTGATTCGTCAAAAATTCTTTTGTTCATGAAAAGAATGGTAAGAGCTATCAGAGAGGTTAATTTGCCTTTCCCCCCACACCCCCATTTATGGGAGGGAGGTGGCGTCATTTCAGATATTGTCTAACTGATGTGGTTATGTTTTTATGAGTCTCTGGAAGCAAATCCCATGGCTGACCTTGTGAGATGGCCACATTAGTTGGAGGAGCAGTACTGAATGTCACACAGCCTGTTGTATCTATCTGGATACTGAGAGAGTTGCTGAAATCCTTCAAATTTGTTCCATCTGCAAGTCTTCCAAGTCTCCCAAGGGGTCTGTCTCTTTCGTGACTCATGTCAGTTTTAAATTAGTTGTTCCCAGAGCTCTGTTGGAAAGTCCTGTTCACTTATTACCTGTGTGGATCCTTCTTCATATCTTTGGTTTTTGTTTGTCAGTTGATGATTGCTTTTCATAACTGATCTTGCCTTTACTACATCTTAAAGAAATTCTTCAACATTTTTTCCTTGATGACACATCTTTCCTGTTATTCAGCAATCATGAAGTTTTAAAATATGATTTTCATTTTCGTTTTGGACAATTGGAAGATGTTTTGGGAGGGGAGAGAATGAGCTGATTTCCTTAAGTAGCTCTCCTTAAACATATGTCTAGCAGTGCATTTCCATGTAATTACTTCTTTGGAACCCTTCCACACCTGAGGAAGTAGAATGTTGATGTTTCATCTTCACTTCCCTTGTGTAGAGAGATGAAGTGTCTATCTCAGGGTCTCATGACCGATAAATGGTCTCAGTTTCCATGTCTCACACTCTGTCCTCCACTCTGAGATTGATGCAGAGACAGGACAGGTTCACCAGCCTCATGTGATTAGAGGTGATACGAGGAGTGTTTCTTGCCTAAAACATCAATGACATCACCATCCCTTCCATCATTATTATGAAACTACTAGATAAGAGAATTCTGTCCTTTGTATTCAATCCATTCATTTTCTTTACTGTAACCAATTTAAGAAATCCAGAATACACTGAAGTGTACACCTTCGGATCTGTTGGTATCTAACTTTTATCCATTTGATCCTCTTATAGCTCAATGCATCCAATTTCTACAGCTTGGAGTTTAAAAGGCAGGTGATTTGTATCCATCAGCTCAGCAGTGACAAAGGGGCTAAATCCATCACTGGGTATTATGTGGTCTTCCCACACAGGCTGCCAAATGCCTTCCAAAGCCACTGAAATTGATGGTGACAATTTTCCACATTCTTTATTTGTGGTTTACACTGTGACTCTCTTCAACTTCAATCTCTCTAGGGACAAAATCCAGTTTGTTTTGTACCATATTTTGCAGTTATACCCCATTTCATCTTTTGAAGTTGCATCTTGAAACTTTTTTTACATTTGTGAATCAGCCAAATCACTTACAGTTAGTAAAATTTCTTTCTGAGTTCTGTTGCTTTTGTTTTGCTGTCTTTCAACTGACCAGTAGGAGTATATTATAATTTGGTGGTGTCAAAACTGCTTCTAGTATTTCGTCTTTGATTTGATCATCTCCCTGTTTTGGGGAGTTTTATATTACAGTTACTTATACTTCCTTAAGTTGATATATATATATATTACATTCAGTTCTGGGCCAACTCAACTCAACTCTGTTGGATGGGTCACCTGTCTGACAACAGAGTTTGTCTCACAGGGCATCAACTATTGGTTGATCACAAAGAGAGGCAGCAGAAATGTAGATGTGGGGAGTAAGGACATCTGACCAAGGACATCTTTAGCCATGTAGTGTTGAAGAAGAAAGTTATTATTTCACGGCACTAACAAGAGCTGCGGCTATTTTTTTTTTTTTTTCAGTAGAGCCCTTCCACAGTTCATGAAACCAAGAGAGAGAAGTACAAAAAGATAGACGTTACTGAGACCATGTAAGACTATCAACCTGAAACATGTTCTTAGTGTGAGAAGCCCACAGTTAGCTAATCCAGTAGCATATAGAACTTTCATTTACCTCTGTACATTAAATCAGCCTTGAAGCTGTAAAGCTGATTATGAAAAATATTTTTAATTTCTATTATGTTTGCATAATATTTTAGTTATGTTTGGATTTATTGTATAAATGTTAATGACTGGGAATTTTAAATATTAACATGTGTGGAATTTTCCTTGCTGTATTTTCTCCCTTCACACCTAATTTACCTGACTGTGTATAGGACTGATGTAAAGATAATGAGTAGATAAAATGATGACTCTCAATTCAGATGGCATCCATGAGAATTCTTAGTATCTAAGCCTTCATAAAGCAAACGTATTTTAGTGAAAATATTCTATGTCCAAAGTTCTTAAAAAGCTACTTCTAGATGATAACAGGATGAATAAAATCTGTGACCAAACTATGAGAAACAGTTTTCCTAAGGGTGATACCTGACACATTTTATATAAATGGATTAAAGCATAACATCTATTGCTTCTTAATCAAAATTTTGGTTTGAATATATATATTTGAAAATGATGAAGGTATGAAGAAAGGGGGAGGTAGGCAGTAATGGAATTATTGTCTAGAAAATGGACTTCACACAATTAAAGTAAGCATATTAAATATGTTCTACATTCATTGAAGTGGAAATAGTGTTCATGCAAGAGTATACTGATCCACCAGCCATATAGACATTTACAAAATAGTTAAATAGCCAGCTTCAATTCTCTCTCTCTCAACACACAAACAGATATGCATATATACACATACACACACATGTATGTGTGTGCATATACAGTGACTTTATATATTCTATATTTAGTGCCTACTCCTGACATCAGTTGTGGACACATTACAGCTCATGTAGGGATGATCGAGGAACTTTCAAGCGACAGATGCCCTCAAGTCTACAGCTCTTACTGCTTCACCTTTATGCAAGAGAATGTCTTGTGTATTCAGGTGGAGCTCAGTTGATTCTGAAGCCACTTGCTTTACTGGCTATAGCTTTGTTTTTCTATACCTGAAAATATCTGACCACAAATTATTTGAGAATAACAGAGAAGGAAGCATTTTTCACATCTCCATTGCTAACCCTAAATTCTGCCCTTCTATTGTTTTTTTAATATGGTTCTGTTATGTCTTATTTCTGTGTCAGGATTTTCTCTTTTAATACTCCTAATTGCTCAGGAAGATGTTATACCTTGGGATAGGTTATCCCATTATGTCTCCTTCTGTAGTCACATTCTCTTTGGGTTACTGTAAATTAATCTATGATCTCTTTCCATGGAGGAAGAGCAGTGTTAAATGAAAAAATACCACGATTTCGAAATTGAAACCCTAGGTAGTTAATGGAAGTGGGCGGCCACATACCGAGTAGTAGAAATTTCAGTGTCATGAACCAAAACGTTGGCAGCTATCTTTTAGTGACTAGATGCCTTCTAGAAAAAAATGTCTTGTCATCATGTGCAAGAGCATCTGTGACCCAGCTCTGCACAGCTCTTTGTCCACACCTTCGAGTTTTAGATTTCTAAGTACAAGGCCGTTTTATATTTAATTTCTCTCCATATACTGTTCCTTTATCTGAGAATCAACCTACCTTCTCATATTTTCCAGATAAACTCTCTATCCATTAAATCAACTTAGGTCTTACCTTCTTAGAAAGCTTTTCCTTACATTCTGTGGTTGAAGATGAGCTAAGTGGTCTTTATTTGTACTCCCATAACATCCTATGCCTGCTTGTTAAATGAATAGTGCACTGTATTGTATACAAGCTGTTTGCACATTCAGTTCCTGTTCCTTCTTTGTGTTCCTGAGACTCAGCCTTGGCCTCATGCCTGACAGAGTACATTTATATGTGTGGTTGCTGAATATCAAGAAAAGAATAACTGGTGCACCCTGGTGGAGTACTGGTCAGGTTAGTCACCTCCGAAGGAGCACAGGCCACATACCTCTGGGTTTGAGTCTCAGGTCCAGGGGGAAACAACCAGTGTGAACAACTAAATAAAATATAAAATAAAATGTTTCTTCTTCCTCTTCTTTCCTGCCAGCCTGTCTACTTGCTTTCATTCCTGCCTGCACCTTTCCTATTTTTTAAAAAAGAAGAATGTCAGTCTAATCAGAAAAAATATAAGGAATAGGAACTCATTTTAACTTTAATATAGATGAAAATTCTATCATACCTATTAAATGACTTCTCATTCATATACATGAACTTTGTTCACTTATCTTTTTAAAAATAGAATTTATTTAGTCTTCCTTATCTACTGGATGAAATCCAAATGCCTTCTACAGACATAGAAAATGTGAATTCTAACACCTTCCCTGTCTGATTTTCTTCTTCTACTACTCATCCTGTAATTAAGTCACCATTTGCTAGCAATATACTTTTGAGGGACTGATTCCTCTTGTCACCTCAACTTATCTATAAAATTTCCTAAAAATAAATGATATATACTTGATAATACTAGTGAATCAATTATATAAGCTACTTAATCTATAACCTTAATTCAAACTGTTAATAGTGAGCTCTATATTATGAACTCTTAAATGTTTTACTCCATTCATATATATTTATCAGCAGGTCTTGAATATATGAGTTTTTCTGCCCCCTTTCTTTTTCTTTAATTATTCCTGTTTCCTATCAGAATGAGAATAGTATTTAAAGTTCAAGTTTCTAACAGCTCAGAATTTAAGTATTTTGTAGAATATTTTTTGGCAATCTAACCTGAGACACCCTTTCTCTTCTTTTTTATAGAAATTATCATGCTTATAATACTACAAAATTATTGAATTCATTTATGTAGTCATGCAACATATATATATATATATATATATATATATAGAGAGAGAGAGAGAGAGAGAGAGAGAGAGAGAGAGAGAGAGAGAGAGTGTACTTGCTGTATATAATTCATTGTGTTAGATAGTGGAGATGGGTGGTAAATTAGAGCCTACTGTCACTGCTTCCAAGGAATTATTGGTGTAATGGTTTATAGAATGACATCTGGAGTCTGATTATTTATACTTGCATCCTGATTCCATCACTACTCACTATAAAATTGGGGGCAAGTGACTTAAACTCATTGAGTTTTATAAATGGGAAATGCTGAGAAAAGTATGTTGCACAAAGTAAGCACTAAATAAATATTATTTATTATCACATTGTTATGCCTTTTGATGTTACAGTCTAGTTAGAGTGAATGATCTTAATTATACAGCTAGTTTCAAATTTTTTGTTTAATATTTAAGAGAATCATGAGAACATGTCTAGGTCCCAATTTGAGATTCAAAAATACTCAAAGACAAGTGGAAAATTTACATGCAAGTGAAATATTTTCAAAGTTCCTGGGGGAAAATGGAGGTTTTTGAATTAGTGAAAGAAAAGTTGCCTGAGACTTTCACTTTTTGGATGAATCTGTCCAGCAATGATAACTAAATTAACTGGTTAAAAATCTGTAAGAGTGAGGTAAAAACAAAACCAAGAAAATGGGGAAATTAATAGCTAATGAATTTAAAATAGAACTGCTTCTACCCAGGAACATTTTCCCAAAGCAGATGACAGATGTGGCTCCATGTGAGTTATCTTAAGAAATGGGACAGAGACTCCTCTGACCTACAGAAGAAAGCCCCCAGAGAATCTCCTGTTATCGCCCTTTGCATTTGTCAATTCTTAGAAAGTTAAAAGACGGTAGAACTTTGAGGCAAACTCTTAGAACTAAAGGGAATGGACCACAAATAGTGGCTCTCCAAAGGCTGATAATTTGTGTTACTTGGTTCTTATTCCATACAGGCACCTCAAGAGGTTACATTATAGAGCGGTGACAGAATAGTATCCTAATCATTTAAGTATTGCAGAAAATTGTGATGTTTTGGGCTTGGACTGTTGGCTTCCAAAACCTGGAAAAAAGATTTAAAAAAATAAGGTAATTTATAACAATTTAATAAAACCCTAGATCTCAAATTATGTCTAAGAAATTTATCAAATAGTATGCTATAAGAAATTAAAGTTTATGAGGCACATGAGATAATAAAATATATGTTAAAATCAGCAGTAACAGCAAGCTCAGGTGGAAGAGTGGTTAAGTCAGTTGCCTCTGAAGGGTACAGGCCACATACCACTGGGTTCCAGTCCTGGGTCTTGGGAGAAACAAATAGTTTGGACAACTAAATATAAATTAAATAATTAAAATAAATACTACTTCCTCTTTTCTCTTCCTGAATGTCTGCTTACTTACCTTCATTCCTGCCTGTATCTTTCCTTTTAAAAAATCAGCAGGAAAAATCACCAATGGAAATAAACCCACAAGGTAAACATATGAACACTATGCAAGACATTATACACACAATGTTAATGATATTCTTGGAAATAAAACCTAAATGCAAGAAGGTTTTGCAAAACATTGGAAACCAGAAAACATAGTACTACAGACTTGAGAATGATCCAACTAGAAATTATATAACTGAAAAATATAATAGCATCTTAAAGTCTAACAATTGGCTTTTACTGACATATGAGATACAACTGAAGAGAGAATTAGTGAATAGGAAGATAAATTTAAAAAAAATCAAAATGAAACATTGAGAATTCAAAGGACAGACATATAGTTAAGAGAGTAATCAATATAAAAGATAAAATAGTCTAAACTTCATCAATTAGAGTTCCAGAAAAATAGGAAAAGGAAATGAAGTAGCAACGACAAATGATGTCATAATTACTGATACATTTCTACATCTGATCAATATACCAAAGAACTGTCAAATGGGATAATTAAAAAGAAATTGACATTTTAATACATATAGTAAAATTTCAGAAAACAAACATGCATATACCTTCCAAAATATGGAAACCCTATAATAATATAAACCAATTGGGGTGACTTTGGAAGATATCAACTTGACTAAGCTAAACTACTTTTCCTAGAATTCTTATCCTACAAATTTCTAGCTAGGCTAGTCCACAGGAGAAATTCTTCTGGGGCATTTGGAAGGAGGGAGTGAAGCATCAGTCGTTCTACCTCTCACATGTGTTTGCTTACTTGTGGGCCCACCTATTGATGAATTGGTGTCAACACCTGAATCCATACTTTTTTCCCCTTTGATCTATCTCCAGCTTTCCTAACTTCTAAGTTGGAGGGGTGTGTGTCTAGCAACATGATGAAGGTCCTTGGCATTTTAAGGCCATACACACAATTCAATTAAGAATAAAAACTGACATGGTAAACTCTGGTGGAGAGGGGCTGGTACAGTCCATGTACATCCCGGGGTCCCAGGTTCATATCCCAGGGCCAGTGGAAACAACCAAGAAGAACAACTAAATAAAAATAGATAAAATGCTTCTTCCTCTTATCTCTTCCTGCCTGCCTGCCTACTCACCTTCATTCTTGCCTATACCTTTTCTTTAAAAAGAGAGAGAGAGAGAAAGAGAATAATGGCTGACACACATTTCAGTCTATACTTGTAGACACGAAAATATGCTTATGGGTTTGATCTTGTACTTGCTCTCTTCTCTTTTACTTTATTATTTTCTTCCCAACTGCCTTCCCTATAGATTTCAAGCTCTATGTCCAAGGTAAAAGTTATAGCTTTACTTAGATTGCTTAGCCAATTCACTAATTGCATAAGGTAAAAATCCATGCAATAAAAATCCCTTTGTATCTATCTTTATGTATCTATATCATCACCTTTGCTAGAGATAATGTTTCTCTAGTTGAACGCCAACTGATGTAGTGGTCAGTTATGCTAAATATATGCAAGAAAAGAGAAAAAAATGAACATAGAAAAATCATTACATTATAGAAGCCAAATGGTAAGTTGGTAGAGATAAACCACATATATGATTAAGTAAATGTAAATAGCTTAAATGCTTTCTATTAAATCAAAGATTGTTGAACTGGACTCAAAAATAAGGAAACTCAAACTATGTTGTTTACAAAAGACACCTGTAAAATATAGTAAAAATACAAAACTTATAGTAAAATAGACTAAGAAAATAGAAGGAAATAAATGATGTAAATATATGCTAGAATAACTTAATCACATATAATACATAGAATAGATATCTGAAAAAGAGGACATTGCAAGAAATGTTAAAGAAATTTCAAAGAAAATGTAGGAACATTATAGGAAGCCTAATGCTAATAAATATCCATATTTGAATGAAGTGGATACATTCCAAGAAAAATATAGCTTAGCTCTGACACACTGAGAAATAAATATTATGAATCATATTTTTTAAAAAATCCTGATTTAAAGTTCTTTGTATGTACATACATACACACACACACACACACACACACACACACACACACACACACACAATGTTTTACCAGAAAATCTTACCAGATATTTTAGGAATTCCAATTCCTGAGCAAATTATTTCATAATAAAAGTATTTTTCAACTTATATTTTGAAGGCAGAATGACCTTGATTCTAAAACCTAGAAAATATCACCAAACAGGAAAAATAGAGACTAATATTTATCATGAACACAGATATAAAAATCTGAAATAAAATATTAGTCAATCAGATCTATCTATAGATCCAAAAAAAAAAAAAGAGGCAATACTTCACAACTGTCAGATTTATTTCAGTCTACCAGGTTGGCTTTACATTAACATGTGAAATAATATAATTAATCTAAGAAAAAAATCATATGATTATCCCATTAGATGCAGAACAAGCATTTGCTAAAATACAGTTTTTAATGGTGCTTTAAAGTCATCCTAGGAAAGTGAGAGAAATTTAACAAAGTATCTCTCATAGAAAACTTAGAGCAGTTATTACACTTATCAGTGAAATCAGGGGAGAACTTTCTTCGTAGTCAGAAAATAGAAGCCTGGGTGCTATTATTCTTACTTCTATCATTACAGCAAAAAATAATTAAATGTATAAATATGTATAAGGATGATTGAAAATGTTATGACAAAAATAAAAAATGATACAACCACCAACTCGCAAAATTAAAAAGCTGAAAACATCAAATATTGGTGAAGATGTGGAGCAATAAGAATGCTTTATAAATGAGTGGTGGACACAGGGCATGGTAATGGTCACTTTGGAAAGCAGTTTGACACTATCTGGAAGATGCCAAAAAACGAGGTATTGTGTGACCTGCCAATTCCACTCCTATATACACATAAGTATATGAACTAAATGTTAATAGCAGGACTGTTCATTATAGCTCCAAGCTGCAAATACCTAAATTACATCAACATTAGAATGTTAGATACTCATCTAAAAACTTTAGACCTCAATATCTACAGATCCATGCAAAAAAATAAAGCTTTGTAATGTTGACTTAAAGAAGCCGGGTATAAAAGAATATTGTTTTACTTCTATAAATTTCAAAAACCGGCAATACTGTGTGCCCTGGTAGCTTACTGGATAAGTTCACAGTCTTTAGCCTGCATAATTTACAAACATCCTACAGACCAGGGTTTTCAACCTGGGACTAGGTGGATGGGGCAACGACCAAGATAAACAACTAGATAAAATAAATAGATGCTTCCTCCTCTCTCTTGCTGCCTTCTTATATGCCTTTATTTCTGTCTCTACCTTTCCTCAAAAAATTCAACAAATTAAACTAGATTAAATTACATTAAAAGTGTTTCATGATGAACAATTAGCAAAATTATAAAGAAGTCAAAAGAAGTGAATTTCTGATTGTTCAGTTAGTATGCCTACCAATGGAGACAGGAATGACACTATCGCTCTAACAGGAGCACTTAGGGCTGCCCAGATCCTGGCCTTGGACCCGTTTTGACGTAGGTTGGGGCTACAGGAATTTTTAGTTTTGTGGTTTATTAAGTTATATATTTATCTTTTGAGTTTATTATGTATGTTTATTATGCATTATAATCTTAAAACAAGGCAATGCCGAAAGATGAGAGAATTGAGTAAAAAATTGACAAGGAAGAAATACAAGACTCAATATTAGGGGATGATGTAGAACAATTTTATAAATCTATAGACTCTCCAGCCCCTGGGGTGTTTAAGTGAAGGTGGAAAGGTAGACAGAGGCCAAAGATAGTGGAATTTCATTGAAGGGATTTAAATATATGAGGATTTGATCAGACTTGGCTTTAGCTTAAAAATGCAAAATTTAACTTGGTTTGAGGTGCTAAGATTTTCTTAAATTCTTCTACAATTTTTTCCCTAGTTACAGGCCTGTTGAGGTGTCTTCTCATGGTACTGTTTTCATGGCTATTTTTGAATTGGATTTACTAAAAAATTAGTCCTCTGTAAATATGATATTTGAACAAAATCATTTTTCTTTGACATTGTAATATATTCACAATAATAAGAATTTTTGAATATTACTGATTATAGCTAAGTTTTTCCTGTTATACATATATAATTACATAGATATAGCTACATATTTAACATAAAATGATGACGACTGATTAATGATTTTGGTGGAATTCAGGATATATGTTATTTTAGCACAAAAAAAAATCAACCAAACAAAGAAACAAAAACATGTCTTAATTGAAATTTTGCCTGCATCATCTAGAAACTTGCATTTATTCTTCACTTAATACTGCATAAGTAGATGCAGATTTGGTTGATTATAAAATGGTTTTGAGTCAGTCCTCCCAAGTACTCTCATTGAGGAAATGACTTCAAATCAGTTATTTCTGAGCTAACATTTTTAGCATCGGTTTTGTGATTTTCTAAATAAGAGATGCATGAAAATGCATAGTAATTCAAGCCCTTTAATAGTGTTTCTAATATACAAATGTATTAAATATTACTAGAATGTTAATGAAATATTAAAGCTATGATTCACAATAAAATAATTCAAGAAGTACTAAACTTAAATTAGCATTGCAATATTGTCTTAGTGCTCATTGTATATTCTATGTAGTGAAACACATTTAGCATTAGAAATTGTAGTTATAATGTTTGATAAAACTACTTTTTGTGTTCAAACCTCATCTGTAAAGTTGCAATATTAGTCTGTTTTTTTTCCTTCTAATTTACATTCCAGAGAGAGAAGCTAAGATAATTGTAATAGTGGAAGGGAAAGAAAAGCTTACCAAATCAAATAATTGTTTTTATAGAATTATACACAATTTAAACTAACCCATAAAATGTATGTGTTTTTAGCTATTATTACTTAAAATTCTCTATTAAAAATACATACATAGAGTCACATCTAGTCTATGTAATGGTTTCATATGTCTGCATTTCCTACTTGGACAATTAAAACAGCAGGCTTCTATTCTGAAGGGGCATCGGCCGACTTCCTGAAGAGATAACATAATAGTTTCTAGGCCACATCATGCCTTGTATGAGTTTTCTGCAGTTAAGTTTCTCCATTTTGCATTTGATTCAAGACAGAGAGTAAAATGTAACCTCTGTTATCTAGACTTCTATTCAGAAGCATAGTATGGGATGCAATCTTCACTTTTTTTCTAGGCGTCTGTGAGCACTAATTAGTAAAACTCCTCTCCGTAACTTGTCATTCAAGGTTCTGTGACCTTTATATTAATGTACTCTTATTTGAAGTCTTCACTTCCACACATCTTGACCTATGCCTCCCTCTTGAATTTTGTACACTTTTTTGCTTGTTTATAAATTATATGAAAGTGAACATCCTTTCTATTTACCTCCAGGAGATGATCTTGCCTTCCTTCAGTGTTCAAATTAAATTCTACTTGTCCTATGAAAATATCTTCTGATAATTTCTCTCTGGAAATACTGAGTCTAAAGTCCTTTGGTATTTTTTCCCTTTGCTTTAAACAGTCTTTATTTGCAAGTTAGTGAAGTCCTAAAATATTTCCCCAAATGGAATGTAAAGTACTGGAAAAGAAAAACACATCTTTCCTTTGGCCTTTGGCACAAAGCCTGCCTCATAGCAAATACTCCACTCTTGCCCTGACTTCTTTGTGATTCCAGTCTTGACTTGGTGAAGTCCTACAGATTACACACAAAAAGATAGTCCTAGGTGGTGCTTACTGCATCAGTTTGCTCTCACTAGGTAAGACTGCACTAACAGTCTCCAAACCGCATTGATGCAGAGCAGGTGTGTCTTTTTCATTAATGGTATTTATAGATTGCAGTAGTTTCATTGGTCACGGATTGTTGTGGCCTTTGTCTTTTTATTCAAATATCCAGGCTGGAAAAAAAAACCAAAAAACAACAAAAAAAGCCTCTCATCTTACCTGTATATCTTGTGGCAGAGAGAAACGAGCAAGAGTCCTAGGAGAACCATGCAATGATTTGTAAATCCTAATGTTTAGAATGGACAGATGTCTCGTCTGCTCATTTTTAGCTAGGTCACACAAAGTAAATGGCCCAGCTTCACAATAAGACAAGAAAGTAGATGCTACCCACAGAGAGATACTGAAATCTCATGGCAACCAGTGGGGATATATGATGCTTCTATGGAGAAGGAGACAGTTTTATAGTCTGTATTACTTAGGAATCACAGTGCTCTTCTTGATCATTGCTTCTTTGGGAACTTCCTCAATGTGGACCCATTTCTTTAGGTCTTTACTCATGTTGGCTCTTTTTATTAGCTCTTGGCAACTTGAATCCATTTTTATATTCAGATTCTGCTTCTCCATCTAACTATTTCTTCCAGATAAAGTTCCCTGGTAAAGTTCCCAGGTATAAAGCACTGTTGTGGGACTCTAGGTCCCATCTTTACCTATGAGTACTAAGCTCAGAGCATCTGACTTTTGGTTACCTCTGGATGTGTTAAGGGTAGCAGTTGTGAGATTCTAGTTTGATCAAATATGAGAAAGAATTTACCTCCACCGTTATTCTGGGAGGTTCTTTTCTACTAACAGAGTCTGAAAGAGAAAATACAACATATATATTTATATGTAATTGCACTTTGACAAGTTTTCTGGACCAAGTAGTAAAGGCTGACCATAATGACTTTCAAAAATTCACAGTCATGAGGGAAAACTGTGAGAGTTAAATTAAATTCTTACTAGAATTTAAATTAGGCAAACTTTTTTTGTTGCTTGTTTCATTACTATTAGCGTGGTTTAAAATTTTTTATAACAGGTTATAGATGTAATAGAAATAATCTGTACTCCTGGTAGTTTAAAAAATTGATTACTGGGTTCAAAGCTATTATTACCTTTAACTTTATGAGTTATAGGTTTACATTTACCTTACTGTAGGACTTTTTCCTTAGTAATAGGTTCTAAACAAAACTTAGTGTTACATAAGTTGGTATGTTGACATGTAATTTTATATAGTATCAATTGGTGTTCTTTCAAATTTAATTCACTGATGTTCTAAAAATTAACTTATTATAATTCAAACACAATAATTTTATCAGAGAGTTATAAATTGAAGATACAGTGATGAATAATACTAAATTTTGGGAGAATGATATCAGCATCAAGGAGGCATAAAATGCTTCCTCCATTTCTCCCTTGTTATCTACAACTACTACATCAACTATAGGTCAACAGGTTCCTCTACTCATAATGAAAAATCACTGGAGAAATTCACACATCTCTGTGACTGAAGGTGGTGATCAGGTCTTGGGGAGATGGTGGAATCAGGGGTGACAGAGAGAGCTTACAGAACACCAGATTCATTAAATGCAAAAAGACCTACCCCAAGACAAATATTATTAACATTGTCAAAAGTCAAAGATAAAGAAATATTAAATGTTCCTAGGGAAATAAATGCATGTAACTTATTTTCATCAGACTAATACTAGATTTCTCAGTAGAAAGTCTATTGCCCAAGAGTGGAATGACATATTTAAAATACTGAAAGAGAAAAATTACCTGCTATGAATATTCTATCCAGCAAAACCATCCTCCAGCTATAATGGAGAAATACTTTCCCAGAACCTCCCCATCCAAAAATAAGAAACTAATGGAACATACCACCAGACCACTTATAGAAAAAGTGTTGAAAGGAGCTCTTTTATTTGAAATGATTAAACAAAAATACACAAAACTTTGAGCAAGGTGATAAATAGAAAGTTGCAACTCTATCTCAGAAGAGGATATTAAGCATTAAATTATAGTGTAAATGTTAATGGAAAAGGAACAAGATTATATAGGCATCTCAATGTACTAGTTATATTACAGTATATGAAGGGATAATTCGTGACAACAAAAACATTAAAGTGGAAAATGGAAGGGACAGAACCTGTACGGACAAATGAAGATAAGATGACATTGCATAAAAAGGACTACGTGAGCTATGAGACATTTATTATAAAACCTATGGTAACAACAAAGCAAAATTCTGGAGAAGAGACGTGAATTATAAAGGGAAAATGAGAAAAAAGTAGAAATAAATGAAAATAAAATGGCAGAAACACAAGAAAAAAGAAACAAAGTTGACAAACCTTTAGTCAGAGTTACTAAAATAGACGCAAATAACCACAAATGAAAATAAGATATATTTTTTAAAAAAATCAGAAAACAAAGAAGGAGCTATTATAACTGATACAATGGAAGTGTAAAGGATCATATGAGACAATTTGAACAATGATATGTGAACACATATGACTTGGAAGAAAATAATGCATTTCTAGAAATACACTATGTACCAAAATGAATCAGTAAGAAATAAAATGTCAGGTCTCTAGCAAATAAGGACATTTAATCTGTAAGTAAACCTCCCTGAAAAGCCTATAATCAGATAGTTTCACTGTTAAATTCTACTAAATATCTAAAGAGAATTGCTATCAATCCTCATGCTACTCAAAACATCCAAGAGGAGGCAACACTCTCAAACTCATTTTGGGAGGTAAGCATTATCCTGCAAAAAAAACCAGTTAAGGGCACAAGGTAAGAAAACTAGAGACTAACATCTCTGATGAATATAGATAAAGAAATTATCGATTAAAACCACCAAAAACATTTGAGAGCACTTTAAAAAAGACAGACACCACGATTGAGTGAGATTTATCCTTGGCATGTAAGAATGGTTCAACATATGCAGTTAGATAAACATGATATAGCAGAAAATAGAGAATAAAAATATGATCATTTGACATGATCCACCAAGGAAAATTCAGTATGTTTTCATGATAAAAGTTCTTAAAAAATGAATATAGAAGGAACATATCTCAAAATAATAAAGGTAATAAACGAGTTTGGCTGTGGGAAGAAGCAAGTTCCTTCAAACTGACTAGGTAATTTGGGTCTGAAGATTGAGGCAGTCATGGTCCTGAGATATAATAGCAATTTATTAGGTAACTTACATATAGGCGTTTACCATTCCAGAGTTGGTAGAAAGGACTTCGGTCAAAGAAAGTTGTACTAACTCTCAAAAATGAATGAATGTTTGTTTTATCATTTAACTTAAAGTTTAGTGTAAGAACAGTGATACCAGTATCCTGAATATATAGACCTGGTGTTTTATTCTGCTAAAGATATCTTGAGATTATAGGGATAAGTATATCAAAGCATCCAGAAACTGATTTTGATTAAATTTCTGGAACAGAGCAATCAGTAGTGAGGAACCTAAGATGGCATAGTCCAAGATGGAATCACTTTGGTTCTTAAAATATAAAAAATTCAAAGTCAACACCATATTCAATGGTGAAAACTTCCATACTACTAAGATCAGGTATAAGACAAGGGTACCTACTCATACCATTCTTATTCAATATATTATTGAAATCCCTACCCTAAACAATTAGGCAGTGAAATATAATTTAAGTCATCCAAATAGCAAGAAATAAAATTGTCTCTGTTTGCAAATAATATGATCTTATAGATAGAAAAGTCATAAATAATTTACATAAAGCTCAGAATTAATAAATTAAGTCATCAACATTGGAGGATATAAAAATTGACATAAAAAGTAGTTATATTTCTATACACTAACAACACACTATCTGGAAAAATAAATATGGAAAACAGTCCTTTTACATAGTATCAAAAATAAAAAAAACACTCCAAATAAATTTAACCAAGGAGGTGAAAGATCTGTGTACTAAAAACTATAAGATATTGAAGAAAGAAATTTTAAAAAGCACTAATAAGTGGAAATATATCCAAGGTACAAGGATCAGAAGAATTAATATTATAATGTCCATATTTGCACAGTGATGTACAGATTTCTATCACAATTGTAATAGCAATTTTTTCACAGAAATAAGAAAAAATAATGAAATTCATATGAAAACATAAAAGATCCCAAGCGGTCAATGGAATCTTGGGAAAAAGAACAAAGATAGCAAACTATAATTCAGAGCTATTGTAATTAAAACCATATGGTTTATCATAAAGATAGATCCATAGAAAAATAGAGCAGAATCTAGAGTCCACATATATTGAATCAACTAATGTACGTCTATGTGACAAGGGAACTAATAATACATAGTAGGGGTAAAAACTCTTCAGCAAGTGATGCTGGAAAACTGGATACTCACATCCAGAGAATTAAATTGGGCCACATGTCAAAATTAACCCAAAATTGATTAAAGACTTAAATATAAGATCTGAATCATAAAACTCCTAGTAGAAAACACAGGGAAAAGTTCCTTGGCATTTCTTGGATATGACACTGAAAGCAAAGCACCAAAAACAAAAATAAACAAGTGGGGGTACTATATTAAATTAAAATGTTTCTGCACAGTGAAAACAATTAACAAAATGAAAAGGTAACCTATGCAGTGGTTGAAAATATTTTTAGACTTTATTTATGATAAGAGATTAATATGCAAAATATGCAAGGAGCTCATAAAATCAAATAGTGAAAAATCAGATTATAAAGTAAGTAGAAGAATAGATATTTTTCCAAAAAGACAGGTATATGGCCAATAGGTACATTAAAAGATCTTCAACATGACTAATAATAAGGGAAATACAAATTTACCACCATGAACCATCACCTCATCTCTTGTAGAATGGCTTTTATCAAAAGACAAGAGGGTTGGTGAGGATGTGGAGAAAAGGGAACCCATGTGCACTGTTGGAGGGAATAAATTGGTACGACTACTATGGAGACTCCTCAAGAAATTAAAAATAGAACTACCTTATGATCCACCAGTCCCACTTCTGTGTATATGTACAAGGAAATGCAAATACTAATTTGAAAATATGTCTTCAATCCCATGTTCATTGTAGCATTATTCACAATAGCAATGTTATTGAAAAAAACCTAAGTGCTCATCAGTGGACTTGGTTTAATACTAAGTAACTTAAAATCTATTTTTAGTTTTGTAAGAAATTGTTTTCCAAATAGCTGTACTATTTTGTGTTCACAGCAATAAATGTGAGTTCCTTTTCTTTATGTTCATATTAGCATTTGGTATTTCCAGTGTTTGAGATTTTATTCATTCTAATTCATGTGTAGAGGTATCTCATTGTTGTTTTTATTTGCATTTCTTTAATGACGTGTCATATTGAAGATTTCGTATGCTTATTTGCCATCTGTATATTTTTGCTAAGGTGTGTGTTTAGGTCTTTTGCCCATTTTAAAAATCATGTTGTCCATGTTTTTATTATTAAATTTTGATAGTACTGTGTACATTTGCATAGTAGTCTTTTATCTGATGTACCTCTTGGAAATATTTTCTCCAAGTACTTTATCTTTTCATTCTGTTGACATTATCAGAGCAGAAATTTCAGATTTTGATGAAGTTCAGCTAGTCAAGTATTTCGTTAATGGATTGCACATTGTTTGTTAAAAAGTTATTACTATCCTCCAGAGACATGTAGATTTTCTTTTTTATTGCAGAAATTGTACACATGAAAGTCTATTTTACATTTAGTCATATGATCCATTTTAAGTTAATTTTGAAGGGTATGAAACTGTCTAGATTATTACATGTATGCGTGTATATATATATATATGTATATGATTACTATAGTTTTATAGCTAGTCTTAAAATATGGCAGTGTCTGTCCTTTGGGTTTGTTCATTTCTTTTAATATTGTGTTGACAGTTGGGCATCTTCTGTGTATCCATATGAATTTAGAGCTAGAAGGAATTCTAGATTAGTATTGCTATCCACTAAATAATTTGCTTGAATTTTGATTGGGATTACTTTGAATCTATATCAAGTTTGGAAGAATTCACATCTGCATAAATTTTAGTCTTCTTAGTCATAAACATGGAATATTTATCCATTTATTTATGCTTTGATTAACTTCATTAGAGTTTTATAATATTTTTTCTATGGATTTCATCTGTCTTTTGTTAGATTTCCATTTTAGGGAATGATAATAATGTGTTTTTATTTTCAAATTCTTCTTGCTCATTGCTGGTACATAGGAAAGCTATTGACTTGTGGGTTAACCTTATATCCTGCAACCTTCTGTAATCACTTATTCTAATAACTTTTTGATAATTATTTCAGATTTTCTTAGATGATTATGTAATTTGCAATAAAGAAAGATTTTCTTCCTTCCCAATCTGTACACTTTTTATATCTTTTGCTTGTCTTACTATGTTGACTTCTAGTATACTGAAAAGCAGTCATAGAAGGAGATGTCCTTGCCTCATTCCTAATCTTAGCAGAAAACTTCACGTTTCTAACCATTAAGTATGGTATTAGCTATAGATATTAGTAGAGGTTATTTCTTAAGTTGAGTAATTTTCCTTCTATTCCTCATTACTGATAACCATTTATTTTTAAAATGTCATTTCACACAACTTTCACTTTCTTGTTGTCTCTTAATTCTCCTTAGGCAGTGGATTTTTATCTTTTGACATCATTAGTACAGCACCAACACAATTAAAAGAAGTAAATACCTTGGAAGTAAAGACCTGGTTCTTCCTCTTCGGGAGAAAAAATATTTAAGAATGAAGCTTGCTAGAAAGAAATGTTACATATAAACACCACCCTGAAATTATTTGCTTGAACATATTTATCACCTTTCTCTTTTGTTCTGTCTTTTCTCTTATTCTCTTATACACATGCGTAGTGTTTATTACAAATTTTTCACATTCTAAGAAGTGAGGCTTTCTTAATGGAAATTTTAGATCTAATCCTAGATCCTTAACTTTTCTATTGTCTTCTTGAATAACTTTGGTTGAGATTTTCAACTTCAAATTTTTATGACTTTTTTAGACTAATGGTAGATTCTTCACACCCACACATACACACACACACACACACACACACACTACTTTGAATTATATTCTATGGTAGATGTACAAAAACAATATGTAATTTACATAAGTAAATCATTTTCTGATTTTATTCATGTTAATAGTGATAATGAAAGTGAAGTTTATATTTTCTTTGACAGAACACATAAATTTCTACAAGATTGCTTCATTTACTTTCAATAGAAACAGTATAATAAAATTTACAAGTATATGATTAGTTAGGAAGTATCATTTTATGGATAATTTACCTCCAGCTATTTTTTTTCCTGATGTTTAGATTTTAACCAGCATAGGCAGGAAAAGAAAGAAGATGCTTATTGTCATTTAAATCAATTGTAGAGGATGCCTAGGAAACTCTTTGCTAAATATTAAAAGAGTTAGGTTTCTCAGAGAAATAAGAAATACAAAACAAGTGGTTATGTATGTGTCCTTAGAAGAAATTAGGTAAAGTGATGGCTACCCTGAATATCTTTCGTTGTTTAATCATAAGTTAGGATATGTTTAAATGTTCTTGGGAGAGACACAACCCACTGAGGCTGCCACGTTGCAAACACCCAGCTCGATTCCTCTTGGAAGTGGACTCTATATAGGAGAATATGTAAATGGTACCTTCTGTATTGATGCAGTGCTGTGATCCTGCATCATTCTTTGCATGACAAGTTGAATTTAGAGAATTATGTAATAAAACAAATATAATACATGTAGATTAAATAATTCTAAAGAAGGTCAAAGGAGAAATCTCTGGAATCATTCCTGCCAAGCATCAGAAAGTTTCATCTTACCTTCCCAGTTGAGACTTGAATTTTCAAGTTAATACCTCACTTACTTCCTTAACTTAAGGTCAAAGTTCTATTAGCTAAAGAATCTGATGATCTCTCACTGTCTTATTAGAAATTCCTGTGAGCTCTTCAAAAAGGAAGACAATATTTCAGTTTACCTGAAAAAAAAAAAAATCTGGGAAGTTTTTCCATGCATCATTTTTTCTTGATCACCATATTGATAGATTTATCTGTACTAAACAAATTCTTTGTGCCAGAGTGTGGTGAGTATCTCCTAGAGCAGATTGATGATTTCAAAATTCAATTATATATCTGGCATTCAGTTGACTTGACAACAAATACAGCAGGTGGCTTACATAAGTGAAATTGTGTATGACCCTTCTAAACAATAAAAAGACTGAGTAAGTTTTCTGTTGAGTAAAATTAAATTTTGACTCTGTCAGTTTAAAATATATCAAGTGACATTGTTTATATACTGTAATTCTTGGTATTGTTTCTTACTATGGAACTAGAAATGAATGATTTTGCTAGATG
Source organism: Solenodon paradoxus (assembly GCA_004363575.1). Taxonomy (NCBI): domain Eukaryota; kingdom Metazoa; phylum Chordata; class Mammalia; order Eulipotyphla; family Solenodontidae; genus Solenodon; species Solenodon paradoxus. The sequence continues at coordinate 234,129 of RJWH01001910.1, forward strand.
TTTTCAACTAATTTAAAAAAATGTAAAGACTTTACTTGATCATTAAGTCAGTTTAAAATTTAACCACCTAGAAAGATTGAGGAGTGATGTTATATATGTAATAATGAGATAGGTTAAAAGATAAGCGTTGAAGGAGACTTTTGTTAATATGTACATCTGTAAGGTCCTATACAGTAGCCACTGCTACCTGGGAGTATCAAGCATTCAAATGTGATTAATCTAAACTGAAAGATATTCTAAGGGGTAAAACAGACATCAGATATTAGAGATTTGGTATTAAATTATATTAAAAATCTCAATAGTAACAGCATATTGATTGTATATTGATGTGTAATTTGGATACATTGGGTTAAATTATTCTCTAATATATTACATAATATATTTAATAAATTATAGTGCTTTAATTTACCTCTTCCTTTTTCAATGTTGATTCTATGAAATTTAAAGTTATACACATGGACCACTGCATTTCCATTAGATATCACTGCTTTAGATTAACCTTCTCATTTCAGGGTTAAAAAAACCAACTACAAATTGATTGGATCCCCTCATTTCTAGCTCAGTGATATTCCCACTGTACTGCATTTGGGTAGGTTTCAGTATGTTTGATATACAATCATATCTTTTGATTTTATAGCAACCTAGTGAGAAATGTGGATTTGGAATAATAACAATCCAGTAGTGGTAGGACCAGAAGGGTAAGTGAATTGGTGAAGTTACCGTTATTAATAAATGGAAGACATGAATCTGGACCTAATTTTTCATGAAGCCCAGATCATACAGTTTATAACCACCATCATGAGTGTGGGGATCAGTGGAAGTGAAACAGTTTGTTTGCTTGTTTACAACGTCATAGGTCAATAATCAGTAAAAGATCATCCAGCAATACTTTAAAGTTCCTATAGTCACTGTCAGTCATTTCTGAAACATAAAATCTTATAGAAAAGAAAAAATGTCCTATATCTAGATTTCAAGAAGTAACTTGATAAAATGTATAAAATATGTTGGAAGATATATAAAATGTGAATCATTAGATTAATACAGAGTTTCTGACCTCTCTTTAAAAGTTAGAAAAGTTACTACCATTGGGTTACCATAATTATATGAGCCATTACCTGGAACAGACTGACAGTTGCCCTCTGTACACATTCTAGTTTGACATCCTCTGTACTACTCCCAACTGTGTTAGAAATATTCTGCTTTGTTATCTGCCTTATTCTATAAATGTTTGGGTTTGTGGTCTCTGGAATTAATGCTCTCAAAGGTACGTTCTATCTCCCAGTTCTATCATCTATGATCCCATGCTCATTCAATTGGCATGTAAATCTCATAATTGAAAACTATTCAACAGCTACTTAGATGGTACTACCATTTTTTTCATATTGTGCATATAACCTAATGTGCTTCCTTGCTTCAGATTTATTATCTTTATGTGTTTGCTGAATGCATTATACTTAAAACATTTTTATGTTTATTGATGCTATTTATACTCTTCCTCTGATGCTATGCTTTTCAAATATTTCATTATATTGAACAAAACATAGCTCCCTACTGGCCACTTTATAAAAGTGATGTGTGTTAGCATGGCTTACAAGGTTCTGCGTGAATAGTCCTTTGCTCACTGTTCTTCCTTGCTTTCTTATTATATATTCTAACACAGAGATTCAACCCTAACCATATGTCTCCTTCCTGATACTACCAATTGAGCTGTGCTATTGTGTTGTCAATTTCCCAATACCAGTCAGTGCCCTTCTCACTTTCCCATAGCTGAAAGTTTTATTGAAAAATGTACTGATTTCCCTCTCCTTATCCCAGATGTCCTGGGATCAAAATTACTGAAGATGAGATCAATGTCTATTGTATAGCATAATGATTATTATTTACCCTGAAACCAAAGCACCGATATTAGTGTCTTATTTTCTCTATTTATGCACTGTGTGACCAGGATAAATCACTTAACCTCTCAGTGACCCAGTTTCCTAGTCTATCTATAAAATTGGTGTCTGCCTTACAGGGTTGCATTGAGTGGTATAGATTATATGAGGGATTATTTGTAGTGTTTAGAACAGCTTCCGGTATATAGCGAGCATTCTGTATGTATGTCTTAAATGTGAGTTAACTAGATAAAACACACATTTCTCCACAGGGTTTTGACACAAAAAAGTTTTAGGGACCAATGGGATGAAAAGTAGGTACTGACATGCTTGGCCAGTTTCTTAGTCACCACCTGTCCTGTCTTCTATTCCTAGTTATTTTCAAGAGAGGTAGTACATCCCCAGGAGACGCTTTGCTGAATATGTGAATATACTTTCACTTGTCATGTGATTTAACAAAGTTGTGAGCTGGAAGATGTTAGACTTTCTCTAATGTGAGGATCATAGAGCACAGTAAAGCATTATTCCAAATCCTCACATTAAAATAGCCGCTGGTTATGCATGTATGAATGGAAAACTTGTTTCTAATTTTTTGAGACCAGATTTTAACCCTTAAACATACAGAAAATCAAGGTTTTTGTTTTGTACATAGTGAATTTTTTCACAAGTGTACCTCATATAAACCAAGGAAAGATTTGTTTTTGTCACTTGAGTAATATTTGGTTACTATTTAGGAAGCCACACTTCTGACAACCAAGTCTCTTCTGATTTTTGTGTCTCTAACACATTTGCAGTTGTCACATATAGGACCAGCATCTGGCTCTAGTATTGTTTCTTCTCGTGTGCATGTGAGTGATCACTTATATTTTGATATATATATATTATTTCATTATAAATTATTTTGCTTTATTTTTCTTTGTCACAGATTAAACAGTATATCAGTTTCTTTTAAATTATGTGTATTGTTAAATTTTATCACCTATTAATTTCAGTTCAGGTTATAAAGAGCTATAAAATATTTGCTATACAATGAGCCATGATGTATGATAGGCTGAGACTAAAAATTCAGATCTGGAAGGAATTTCTTAATCTTGCTTACTAGTACTACTAAGTAATGTTGCATTCTTTCAGAGTACACAGAGGATTATGCTAAATTAATACATGCTTATTTCAAGCTATTGTATGCTTTTAATGAGAATATATGTTGTCACACCAAGTAAGTTTTGCATTTTTTCAAGGAAAGAAAATATTGCCTTGATTCTTTTTCTGTCTTTTCACAGCAGGCATTTAATAAGTGGTGCTGACAAACTGACTCAAGTTTAAAGAGAAGCAGGAAAATTCAGAGAGTAAAGTTAGAAGTTTAAAGTAAATTGAAAAAACAGTTTCTGAAAAATGTTAGTTCACCAAGAGAAAACTAGCAAAGGTAAAGAAAACAAATGAAGAATGCCTTTAGGGCAATATATGGGGAATATGAGGAAACTGAAAAATTCAGCTTTTAGAGATAAATACAGGTGTACCTTATCTTGGGAAAATCCAGTACAAGCACTGAAAACACACACACACACACAAACACACACACACACACACACACACACGCACTGTTAGACCTTTTTAGAGTGAGAAGGAAAAGCATCAATTACACATGAAATAAGAATTATAGGCACACCCTGGTGGAGCAGCAGTTAGATCAATCGCCTCTGAAGGACATAAGCCACATACCCCTGGCTTCAAATCCTGGATTCAGAGGAGAAAACAACCAGCATGAACAACTAAAATTAAATAGGAAATAAGATGCTTCTTCCTCCTCTTTCCTCCTGCCTATCTGCCTCCTACTCACCTTCATTCCTGCCTGCACCTTAAAAAAAGAAAAAAAGACTCTAGCCTTGATATCAGGTTAAAATATAAAAAAAATTATTATGAGCTACTGAATTATATGTTGACAACTTTGTATTAAAGGTAGATTGTTTTTAGTAGTTTTACATATACCTGCTTGAAATAGATTTAGCTACATTTAAAGGACTGTTCAGTTTGCAAAACATGTATAGTATATTCAAAATTTGCCCACAGCCACACACGTAACTATTTTATTTAGCAATTTGTTTTGAAAAAAAGGAAGCAGAAAGAAAATATAGAAAATTAAATATTTAACCTTCAGTAAAATTTGGTTTCCCAAAAATAAGATTTGCTTTTGCTATTAGCCCAAATCCCAGGGAAACATACGGAAAAATGATAGGAATTTGGAAAGTTGGGCAAAAGCACCAAAAAAGCCAGAACAGTGATGCCTTTTGTAAAAGAAATAGAATGGATGATGATATCAGATGGATGATGAAATGCATTGTTGAACAGTGCACGCTAGAAGAGAGGTGTTCCAAAAAATGTCTTTTTCTGGGAGGTAGTGAAGGTCTGTCTGATAATTAATGAAAGGGCTGTGTCATAGTTGAACCAATTGCGTTAATCAGGTGTTTAAGGGTAAGCAAGACTTGCCTACTCTGAGCAAAGCAGATAAGGACTTCGGAGGCTCAGAGAATTGCAGGAAAGCTGGAGAACCAGGCATCCAGCTAGGCTACCAGGAGCAACAACCAAATCCAAGCCATACATGTGGCCTTCTTATAAAATTTTGTTATGTCCTTCAGATAGCTTTGCAGTAATTTGCCACTGAGACACGTCTCTGCCAGGACATTAAGTTTGCAGGCATGGGCACATATCTTCCCCTGCGAAGCATCTATTCTGGCGCAGGTATATTTTGATTGGCAGAGCCTAGGTCAGATAACTAGAAAAGCAAATCTCTAGAGTTTCAGATTTCATAGAGGGAGGTATTCTTTGCCTTTGCCGAACTCCTAAAATGGAAATTTCTCCTAACAGAGACAGGGGTTTAGGTGACCAGTGAGTTGAAACAAATGACAGATGTTCATTCATCAGTCTTTCTCACACTTTCCTCATTTTGGCCTAAAGATAGGGTGGAGGGAGGATATGTATAGGCATTTTAATTTAGAATTTGTCACAAGAGATTACAAGAGTTATGGAATTCATGTGGAGAAAGGTTCCAGATAACTATGTTTACCATGAAATATAGGAGCCCCCCTTCTCCAGTAGACAAACTGCCCATACACACTTAGAACATCCCAGCCCAGCAAGTTCTGTCCTCTGCTCTACTGCACAGCTACAGGAGATAACACCCTAACTCGGAACCTCAGTACAGACCTCAGTAAAAAAGCAAATTGGAAGCTTTAGGGGAACAAAACACAATAAAATAAAATAAACACATAAGTATTGGGTAGGATAAAGAGTATAGCTGAAGCTAAACGAATGAATTAGACAATTGATCCAAGTAACTTTCTAAAAATTTATTGGGGGATAATTGACAATAATTATATATACATGTATTTAAAGTATACAACCTGATTTGATATATATAGTAGAATAGTTACCACTGTGAAGATAACACATCCATTACCTCATTGTTATCTCTTTGTGTGTGTACATGTGTGTTTCTAGAGAGAATGCTTAAAATCTACTCAAGTATATAATACGTGTGTGTACATGTGCCTTTATGAAGAGAATGCTTAAGATCTACTCAAGTATGCAATACTGTATTATTATCTTTAGTCAGCATGTTGAATATTTGATACTCAGTACTTATTCTTCTTACAAAATGAAAATGTATACTCTTTGATCTATATCATCCTATTTCCCCACCCTCCATGTGATTCTTATGGAGTGTGGTAAAAAAAAAAAAAAGGAGAAACTATATTAAATATGAGAGAAAAATTAAAGTAGCACTTATCCAGAAGTCTGTTCCTCTTAGGATTAACCTCAATTGTAATAAGCAAACAGAAATAATGATGACTAAAAAAAGCAAGCTTTTTAACTGATTATGTAAAAGTCCACAGAGAGACCTTCCAGAGATTTTCTCTTTAGGACCCAACCTCTTATCCCGTTTAGAAGGTTGACCATGGTACCCACATTCCAGGCCATAGGATGGAACTGGTGACAAAGAGAAGTTTCTCAGTATGAATGACATCTGTTTTTCAAGAAGGAGCCATAAGTTGCCAGTTCACTGACCAGAACCCAGGATTTAGCTGCATGGTATATCTAGGTGAAAGTGGGTTTGGGAAATAATGTTTTTAGCTGTTTGGGAAGAGAGGAGATGAAATATGCTAAATATTTATTTTGTTCAAGGAATACAAATGTATTTTATAGCTTAATGTCATTGCTTATTGTAACAGAAATGTGATCCTTCAAAACTCTCGAGAAAAAAATTAAAAGTTTACCAATCCAGAAGAAATAATAGAAAAATAAAATAGAAATAAGGAGAGAAAACACTGTATGTCCTTGCATTCATGGATATGCCCAACTTGATCTTGGACTTTCTTCTTTTAATCAAAAATGCAGCTTAAAGAAAACAAGCCGAAAATCCCTCTAAGTGTTGAACAGCATGTCAAATATGATCAAATATGCGAATGTGCAGACAAAAACTAAAAATGTATGTGATGAGGTATTCACAGTGATTAAGATTAGGGGTGGAGAGATTGACAGATTTTTACTTTTATTTCTACATCCATATTTACTGTTATTTGACTTAAAAAAAGAATAACCATGGGAAATCTTACATTTGTCATTGTTTTGTAGGTGATAATAATAAAACTAAATAGAATAACTTAGATGTATGGCACCAATAAAATACTAAGGGAAGTTTAGAAACATTCTTTAGAAGTCTACTGAAAACAAATAAGAATCATGCTTATGACTACTTTGAGATATACTAGTTGTAGGATTTCAGAAGGAATTTTAGAGGACAACTAGTTGAGATTCATTTCTAGACTATATCCTGTAGAAGTACATGATTTCCCCTGAGGAGCAGTCAAACCAGAGTTGGGTCCAAGCAACTGTTGCAGAACCTCTGAGCTTGTCTACTCTTCTCTCTTCTCTCTGCTTCCTGGATCTTCTGGTCCATTAGAGCCCAAGGACTAATTAATTGATGTATAGCAGATGTCATAAGGAGTCCTGAATTTTCATGACACCCTTAGACCCCTGTTGTGGAGGGAAAATGACAGATATAGGAGTGTTCCTTCATATTTAAAATGATATTTAAAATTAAATTTCACTATGAAAAAGTTTGATTTGTTAAATAAGGCATTTTATTTTTTTTTATTCTTACACTAAATAAATCATCTATGTTTAGAAGACAGAAAATCAAAAGAGTTTGATGCAGAAACCTTTGAAAAAGAAAATTTAGGGTGATGCAGTGAGGAGTAAAAGCCATATTAAGAAAAAAAAAGAGAGAGATTTAGAGATGTATTAGGAAATGGCTGATTTCATTTTCTAGAGGCAAGAAAATAGTGAAAAATTGGAAAAGTAAAAATATTTTAAAGGTGTTAATCTTTCTTTTTCATTTTTTTTTTTATTTTGAGAGAACATCACATTATAATATTATATAGGTATAGGATATGAATCATCCTACATCACATCTGTACCGTAACAGAGTTCACCATAATAGTCCAGGTCTAGCCTTCACCGTATAATTGACTAACTTGATTTATCTACCATGTTAGCATTCCCCTCTTTATGAGAAGGGGAATCACTAATTTATCACTTATTTGGTCTTACAGACCAAAAACCTATTTTTATTTGATTAATGGTTTGCTTTTTTTTTGGTTTCTTTTAATCACATGTGAGTAAAAGCCCGTTTGTTTTTCTTTACTCAATAACCTAAGTTATAGGAAATTTAGTGTTATTTTATTTTTCTGGAATTCTTATTTTTATTTTCAAAAGTCTTTAATCTGTGATTAAGTTGTCATATACACATTGCCTGTTTTGCAAACTGATTTGTACTTATTCATACTGGAATTTTAGTCAACGATTTGAGTATAATATGTGTTTTGCACTTGCTGTGGCATGATTTTATTTGTGAGAGACACTAGATGAATGCAGAAAACTATGCCTAGCTGAATTGATTTAGGTACAAATACACAAAATACACACACACATAACATACACACACACCCTCAAAAGTCTTCCAATTGCCTCTGTTCAGTGTTGTGAACCACACCCAACTGTGTCTGATTCGATAACTTTCCTCAAGATATCTGTCAAATCTCCCTTCCACCTTTCACAGTAACTCACAATCTGCAAGCTCTCTGTCACCCACTTCTACTAGAAAACTTAAGGTTTTTTCTAAAGTACCTATATATTGTACCTATATACTGTTGTTTTTGTTTGTTTTTTAACTAGCATGTGTAAATTCATCTGGTAATATTCATTAAGTTTCTCTCTTTTTATTTAGTGTTTTCACCGGTGAGATTTTTTGAGTGTGTACTTCTACTCTTTTATTTTTCCTGCTTGCATAAGTCCTATAGTTTTATTGCACAATCTGACAGAACATAGTACATTTTAGAATACATCTGCCTCATTATCACAGGATGGATGACTTTGGAATATCTTAATATTTAAAACTCTCAAATCTCCTTTTTTTGCTCTATTGTCATTTCACCCCATATTTACAGATAAAATCTTGACTGAGATTCTTGCCATAAATAAATTTAAATCTCTGGCATTTCTTTACTATTAAGTTTAGCTATCAAGCCATCCTGTTGGCTCTTCTCCTGATTTTATCTTAAAACCATATTCTTTGTTATTTTTCCATTGTTTCAACAGAAAATTCCTTTGGCAGCCAAAATAATCACCCATTTGAAAACAAATTATACTTCAGTGGTATACATTATGAGTCTTTGTAGAACTTTATGTTTACATAGGTAAGGTCTTGCCTCATGGTTTCTAATAAAAATGACTGGAAAATTGCTTCTCCAAAGCCTTTGTGAATAGAGCCTAACATTACTAAAGCAAACAAATGCCAATTATGAGTTCACTAGTTCAATAGATTCTTGATTAGAATTGAGTCAAAGTATGCCACTGCTTATTTGATGTGCCATTCTGGCATAATAAAAGTTGTTAAATATCTTTTATTTTATTACTTTTCTCTTTCAATCAAGCTGGAAATAATGGATAATTTTTAAATCAGCCTTTTCATCTTGATATTTTCAATAATTATCTTAAAAATAAAATTGAGGCCTGTCAGCGTGAATTCATACATTTAAGAGGTAATAATAACCTAATATTTCCTAGGCATTTTCCTCAGAATTGTTCAAAAGCCCTCTAGGTGGGTATCAAAATCCCCTCCATATACATGTGAGAAGCCCCTAGGCATCGTAAAGTAATTTGCCTCAACTTACATAATGGGTGATGAAACCTGTGATTTGAACCCAGGCATGTTGACTCCTGCTTCTGTGTGCTTAATCATTGCCGTATCCCTTTGAACTAGGAGAAGTAAATAGATTTTATGTAGTAGGAGAAGCAACTTTATTTGTGGTATTATCATAGTATAGTGGTCACTTGGGTTAGCTCCAGGACTTGTGACCAACACATTTCAAGAGACTGGGGTGATAACTCTTAGTCTATTTTCCTAAAAGTCTAGGGATCTGCATACCATCACCTTATTGTTTTGCAGGCTGGGACCACAGGTATGTCACTTCACATTCAAGAACTGCTTCTTGGTTACATTTGCACTCATTTTAACCTAATTGTATTTTATCTGTGAAAAAGGGGAACAATAGCTTTTATTTGTCTTTTCACTGTAGAAATTTACTCTTTAACATTCTCTTCTCAAGATCTTACAACAAAAATTCCTTTCATTGTCCTCTCAAATGTTCTTATTTATTCTTACTTTTGTTCATTTCGTACCACCTCATGTTAAACCTTAAATAGTGTTTTATATACAACAACAAATCTGTGATCTCTTTTACTCTTTTTGAAATTATATTGTATTGAATATTATATTGACCATAATTTTAATTTGCCATTTATCCCTTACTTAAAGCATTTAACTGTTGTTAATTTGATATTCTATTATTGGACCAATTACTCTAGTAAAGAGAACATTGAAATTTGTAGGAAGAAAGAGACTAAAGAGTTTTGATTTTGGAACAACACCTATTTGTCTCATGAGCCATTAACTATTTGTGAGGACTGGAATGAGTATTTTATTTCTTTGGTCTCAATTACATTTCTACAAAAGTAAGTATTGGACTAATTATTCTGTACTGTCTCTTTCCACTTTACCATTGACATTGAAGTGCCTTCCCATGCCATCTTATTCTGTTGTAATATGGTAAAATTTTGTTAAAAGAAAAGATGTTTTGTTGTTAATTAAATGATGACTCATTTTATTGTCTATGTCTCAACCCCCTTGTTCCATTAGGAACTCTTTAATTTGGTTTTATCTTCAAGGATTTATTTTACTTAACATTCATGTGACTTTAGGTCTGTTACTAATTATGATCAATTTTTCTTTCAATTAAATTTAAAAAATATTTCCCTATGTGGAGTTAAATATTATTCTTGTATTTTCATTCAAAACATTGATTAGAATTAAAGTATGTCAGTTCTTCAACTGACAGAAAACTGGGAGTGACTGTTTCAGCAAGATATATCTTATGTCAGATATAAAATACATATTAGATTTGTTCTCATTTTTTTTTTTTACCAGAACTCCAAGGTTGTGAAATCATAGGCTAGAGCTTTGAATAGTTTTAACAAATTTCATTTTATTATAGATTCAAGTTCTTAAAAAGAAAGTTACCTTTTAATTTAATACACTTTAATGTATAACTAAAAACAATTAAGGCTATGGTATAGTGTAGTATAATGAAAGTATTTGATCTTTAGAAAGATGAAAATGAACATTAAATATGTACATTATATTACATTTTTGTCACTTAAATAAGAGAACATGTTGGATTCATTAAAAAGAATCAGATGTTATATAAGGAACAGAATACAACAATAAACTATTAGAAAGAACAGAAAAATTACAGCATGTGTAAATTAATAGAAAAATCACTTAAAAATATTTGGTTAGACATGATTTTCTAGAATGAAAGGACCCACTGAATGTCTAGCAGAATGAATGGAAAAATACCCACACCTAAGTATGTAGTTGTGAAATTTCAGGACAATAGGGATAAAGATAAGATCTTAAAAGCTTCCTAAGTGGGAGCAAAAAACAGTTCAAATACAGAAAAATGAGCAGTTGTAGCTGGGCCAGCAAATCCTACAATGTGAAGTGACACTTAATTCCATGTTCCATTTCACGGACGGTGGAAAGGCATTCTTGAAATATAAACCTTTTCTCCTAGAATGCCTCAGTATCCTACGCAAACCTAATCTAGCATGGGAAGGTCATCAGAAACTGATAAATTTGATTTCGATGAGTCCAAGGAAGAGTAACACCCAGAAAGTAGAAAGCTAATTTGGGAATACAGAGATGTAAGACATGGACACATTGAAGTGGGAGTCTAGCTAATATTGAAAGTGTGAAGAGGGAGATGGCATTTAGGCCAGACTTTGACAAAGCAAAGTCCTAGCTCAAGGTCAATGTGTTTCTAAAGTTTGTGTGTATGGAGGGAGGTGGGCAGTGATGTTTTCATAGTTGAAGAAACTTGTGGTGGGAACGAGTACAAAGGGTTATTCCCTTGGTCCTTGGAGAAAGAGGTGAATCTCTGGAGCAGTTTAGAAAGGAGAAGTACGTGTTCCTGGGAGGTGAAAATTTCAAGACCAAACCTGGATAGTTCCTGGCTAATTAAAATGATGCAAAGTGAGTTTCCAGGTATGAACAGATAAATGCAGAAATTAGACTGAGAATAACAAAGGGAAAAGAATAAACGTGGAAAGGGATCAACCACAATTTGGGAGTAGAGTTAAGCATTAGCCAGCCTTTGTGGGAGTCCTTTAGCTAAACAGGCAAAAGGCTAAAATGGGAGCTGGCATGTGGTAGATTCAGTATGGTATAAACCCCCCAAAATGTGGACAGCTTGTGTCTGCTCTTTCTCAGATTTAAATATGTCTCTATAAAAAGGAAATTACAAAATGTCAAATTCACCTTTTCTCAGTGTCAATTAGTGGTGCATAATTTTAATCAAAATTAGATTCTTCTGGATATTAGAATTCATAATGCTTTGTTTTGATTCTGATTCTTTGGACCTACACACCACAGAAAATTTTCACTATTGTTAGAAACCAAATGCCCACATGAGTTCACAGTGAATGACACCCTATGTGCTCTGCTCCCCTCTGGTACTCTCAAGCTCTCTTCATTGACTTCTGAGATTCCCAAGGATGCAGTTCATTTTTATAAACATAGATGTGACAGAGATTCAACAAAGGCCCTAGGACATTGTCTGCTGTCAGAAAAGAAAGCCTAATTGGTCTGTATGCTAAAGAATACACACTCAGAATGCAAACTGAGACTGAAATAAAAAAGGCTAGTTTTCAAAGATTTGCTGAACCAGGGGTTTTGGCAATGTATATTTTAAGACGAGAGCACTAAACTGGAAATTGAAGCACATTTTAAAATTGGATTTTAGTGCTCCTTTTTCTTTCTCATGTAGAGAAAGTATAAGCTTTTCCTGTAGATGACTGTCACTTTTCCATTGTCAGGACTGAGACCGGATGCCATAATTTTCCGTCATCTAATTTACCCCAGCAGTTCTACATTCTGCAACACAGAGTAATTATTCTCTGCCCTGGCTCTTCATTTGTGTGCCATATGGGACTAACTGGAAATAATATTTAAAATTTTTAGGTATCTGGGAAAAGTAACTGAGAAAATGAAATATGACTTAGAAAAGCAGGTTAATACCTTTGAGGGAAACTCAATGATAAAAAAAATTCAAATTCTCAATGGCAAGGTAAAAGTTGTAAAGAAATAATGCTGTAGGGCATACATAAAAGAGAAATAATAAATTAGATATTAAAATAAAACATTTTCAAAAGGGCAACTGCAAGTTAGAAAATTTTTCATATTTCCCATTATGGTTTGAGTCTATTGTTTTCAAAGTCACTGGTGAAGCTTAAAACAAAGTATCACTTTTAAAAATAGATTCAAAGCTGTATAACCTTGGAGCTCTTAGCCATTTGCATTTTACCATCTGCTTTGTATGCTTCTTAATATGCATATCTCAGAATGGATTCAACTTACCAGCTCCTTTAGGAAGACATGTGCTACTATTGTGTTGCAAAAATGATGATATTCAACAGTCTAAATGACATAAATCTGCAAGGACAGCGTGGAAAGAAGAGTAGATAGTTAGGAGACTTCAGCCATATCATAATTAAGAACTCACTTTGTAACCTTGAACATCACCAAATCCTCCAGATTCCAGTTTCTTACGTGTAAAATGTATTAGGGAACCTTTCTGAGATTCTTTCCAACTCCAAAATCCTCACAAATATATCATCCTATTAGAAGAAGGACTGATCATTTCAGTGAAGGCACAGGCATCATGCCCTCCCTGTGTTTACTGTAGCACTTTTTACAATAGCCAAAATATGGAATCTGATTAAGTGCTCATTAAGGGATGAATGCATAAGGAAGATCTGTGGAGATCTCAGAGTGGAATATCACTCAGCCATAAAAAGTGAATGCTTGCCATTCTCAGTAACCTGGAAGACACTCCATGGCTATTTTGCTGTATGAAACAAGTTGAGGGAAAAGAACAAATATTGAATGATTTCACCTGTATTTGGAATATGAGAAACAATGCAAATGAACTGATAGGATAAAATTAGAATAAACCTTTTGACCTTGACAGTAGAACTCAGGTTGCCAGTGGGGAGGGTTTGAAAGGGAATCCTGATAGAGGGAGTTTATTGTTTTTTCTTTCCTTTCTTGGTTAATGATTTGTTTTCTTTTTGCTTAATAAAAATTAAAGTTAAAAAAGAAGCCCATCAACTAGGGTCTCTTCTTCCTTCTTTTGATAATCTTACATAGAGAAGAGTTTTCCAAAACTTCATATGAAAAGTCACAGTCCTGTAACAAATAAAATGAGTAAAATGTACAAAGTAAATATTAAAGTATTAAAGGACTCCATACATGTTTTATAAAAATTAAAGTAAGTTTAAATATATTATAAACACAAGAATTGTACATTTAAAATTTTCCTTAATGGTAATGAGAGAGAGAGAGAGAGAGAGAGAGAGAGAGAGAGAGAGAGAGAGAGAGAGAGAGAGAATAGAGAAGAAACTCGCTACAAAAGGAAAAAATAATTTGCGCTAAGATGTTTGCAAGAGACATCCCTATGACATAAAGATATAGAAAATTCAAAAAGTAAGATAAAATGGACATAACAAACATTTCAATGAAAAGAATGTTGATGGAGCAATGTTATCAGAATGGATAGACTTTAAAGGCCAAGATATTGTTTTAGATAATGAGGATTATCACTTAATAATACAAGGAACAAATCACCATAAAGATATAACAGTCTGAACCTTGAATTTGAATTTACTCACCAATGTGGTCTCAAATATATGAGATCAATATTGGCAGAATTACCAAGGAAAACTGCCCAAACAGAATTCTGATGGGACATTTGTACTCACTGATAGATCAAGCTGACAACCTGAACTGATAGACCTGTATAGACTGCTGTAGCATAAATTGAGAACATATATATATATACTTTTGAAGGCAACAGAGCCCATTAACAAACATTTATATAGTGTCCTTTCATGTCTGTATTTATGACAACATTTCATTAAGTTCTTAAATGTCATAAGTGTCCAAATCAAAAGCAAGTTCTACAAGGCCCCCCAGACATGAGATCCTCTTTTATTATGGTCAAAGAGTAGAAAGAATGTGATTTTCAAATCTACAGTTTTATATAATTTGATATGTTTATGTATCTGTGTGACCACCATTAAAATTAATATACAAGACATTCTTTTATGTTGCTGAGTATATTATACATTGTTTATCCGCCTCTTGTTAGAATTTCTGGTTGTTCCTAGCTTTTTATTACTGAAAAAAAGCTGTCCTGAACATTCCTATACAAGTGTTTCAGTCCATATTCCAGTTTTCTTGGGTAAATACTCAGTTGGATTATCTAGAAACTATGCGTTTGAATTTTTAAAAAAAATCCCAAAGGTTTAATCTTTTTGTGTTCCCACCAGTTTCGTAATCATTCCAGTTGCTCTGTTATGTGAATAATAGTCTTTCTTTATGAGTGTATAGTGTTACCTCACTAAAGTTTGTATTTATCTGATAATGACTGATGCATCTTTTTCATGTACTTATTGTGTATTATATATTCATTTGGAGGGCGGTGTCTGATCAAATCCTTTATCCATTTTTTAAGTTGGATGTTTTTCAAATTATTGAGTTGTAAATACTCTTTATATATTTTGCATGACCCCCTCCTCAGGTTTGATCATTTTGCTAGAATGGCTTACAGAACTCAGGAAATCTATTTATTCACTAGATCACCAATATGTTACAAAGGTTACTAAAAGGTATGAATCAACAGATGAAGCAATTCTTAAGCTAAGGTATGAAACAAAGGAGCTTCTAATCTTATAGAGCTTGGGACCACAAGATAGTCTGGTGATTCACTCTGCTCCCCCAGACTAAAAGCTCTCTGAAGCTTCTCCTTTCCTTCCTTTTAAAATTTTAAGAAGTCCCTTCTGTTACTATACATTTATTTAAAGTTTACTTTACCCAATTACAGCTACTACAGATTGCTTAATATTAATTAAGATAATTTTGTATCTTTTTAAATTTTATCCTTTGGTATCTTTATACTTAAAATAAGTGTCCTTAAAATATAGGCAAGATATAGTTCATTATTTTTAAAAATTCAATCTGATATTTGATTTTTAGTTATGGTATCTATACTGTATTTAGTTATTCTCAAGTTGGACTTACCTCTACTATATTATTTTTTTTCCTTTTCTCTTTTTCGTTTTTCTTTATATTCATTTAACAAGTCTAGTACTCAAAAAAAAAAGTAAAATCATGATGTCTGGCAGTCAATCAAAACCACTGAGTATATGAAAAGGCAAGGACATATAACCTATAACCAGGATAAAAATCAATGAATAGAAGCAGACATTGGAATTAAATAACAAAGATGAGGGAACGTGTTATAGAAAAAATGCTAATGTCATTATGACTATGTGTAATATGCTCAAAATAGGAAATATTAAAAAATACAGCTTGTATATTATTTTGATGCTTTTTTTTTTTTTCTCAAGCTGTTAGTATTGGACCAGGCATAGAGTAGTCTTCACTCTAGCTTTATTACTAAAGCATATTATTCAGGGACTTATATTAGCAACAAGATCTTTCCATTCTGGCTGGTGGGTACACAGTTGATACTTTGCCTCAAGTGAGCTCTGAGAATTATTTGCTTATAGATAGTTCCCCAATAATTTTACTTTTCCTAAAATTTGCCCTTGGCCTGGTCCACAACAGATTGTACATATTAATATTTTACTCAAGACTCAAGAGAACTGTTAAGCATCTTTGGAATTCTTTTTATTTCTTTTTCTGTATAATTTCCTCCTCTCTGAAATTTACTCTCCTTGCCCCCAGTAACCAAATTACCAATTTGAGTTCCCTTGGCCTCAATTTCTTCACTTCAATTTCTTTTTTTCTACTGAGAAAGAGGACAGAGTTGATTGCAATTTCCCATCCCTTTCATCTAGTCCTTAAACTACCTATAGGAGAAAAGCCAACTATTCTTGTTTCCAATGACGCAGGTCTGTGTTACTGATTTAGTAGTGACCTAAAAGAATAGTTTTATGTATTCAGTCCACTTGTTTAACTGTTCACACTAGAGGAATTGTTTTTTGACACTATTATTACATCATGACCAAGGAGGAGTTTAATTTTTTTTTAAAAGTACATTTAGATCTATTTTTCTGCTATGTCAAAATTCTGTTTATTCCCAAATGTCAGCCAAAGCAGATTTACTACACATGGACACAGTGATTTTATCATATAAAAAAGTCATTTCCAAAACTCTATAAGAAATCTAAAGGTCATATCATGAATATAAATGTGCTTTGAAATATGGCCCCCTTTTTCTTGCCTGTTCCATTTTGATTGCCTAGCATGATCTATGACTGCTCTGTCAATGGACCAAGTCAGGTACTATGTTGGAAATGAGTTTAAATATATTTTAGGAGATTATTGTTTTCCTTGAGCAGGTTATAATCGAATAAAAAATAAGGCCCACAATAATAAATTTAAACCTTAAAATAAATACAAATTAAGTTTAAAAAATACTGGACCTTTTTAGAGTAAAAAGAGGATGCTATTGATGGCATAGACAGAAAATTCCAATGACTTGGTTTTAATATGAGGTACTTTGAACAGTAGTATTGTGAACAAAGTAATGGTACACTCAGCATATCTGAGAGCAAGTAAGGCCCTAGGTATAGCTCATACTCTAGAAAGATTCTATTCCTTCAGAATGTCAGGCTTTTCTGTTATTGCATAATCATCTCATTTTCTTCTCTACATGGACATTTATGTGCTGTGTAAATTATGTGTGTTTCATGTTGTCAATTCATATTTATTGCTTATGCCTTGCTTATTTCTTACACTATGCCTTTTGGTTATTAAGTTGTGACAACTGGAATAAATAGAAGATTCTGTGAGTGACCTTTCGGTGACCAGAATATTATTGGGTTCTCACTGGTTAATTTTACTTGCAGTTGATTTCTTTCAATAGTCGTTGGTAAAATAAAATTATGTATCTTTGCAGTGATGCATACATTTTACATTTTACATGGTAAATAATGGTTCTTATTTGTTCAGCTAAGATCTGAAACTGTCTGCTTCAATGGAATCTGCAAATGCAATGTCAAATAGTGTAATTATTTCATAAAAGAGTAAAACTTATGTGCACAAATTCAAGAAGAGGGAACATGCCCATCAGCTATAACTGAATGGTTCTATTTTCTCAGGTTAGTCTGGGAGGGATGTTTACTATGGATTACTTCAAGGTCAGTGGTTTTGGAAGGTATCTACATATGTAAAATTGTAGTTAATCATACTATTTCCTTTCTGTAGACCTGCTTATCTATGTAAGTTTTAAATCTAGTAAGTCATGATAACATCTATTTCCATGATTTTAAGTTTCTTTAACAGAAAAACTATCTCCAAAGTTTCGCCTTAAGTTCAGGCTTCAAAACTGAGAATTCAACAAGTTAGTAAAGAGACTAAACTTACATGGTTTCCAAGGAACATAACTCAAGAGGCAGATAGAATGCCTTTTCCTAAGAAATTCGCTGTTAATAAGGAAATCACTAAGAAATTAATTTCTCTGTTGAGGAAGGAAAATCACAGTGATTCCTGCTCTGAGTATGTATCTTGATAACAGCTATATTATGCTCTGTAATTTTATTTGTAGTTTGGTATGAGGAAAGCAGGAAGTCAATGCTGAACTTTGGAGAATTTTCAAACTAAGCATCAGAACAAATAATTTTATTTCCCATTCTTCTATCAGCCAACTGGTTTACCTAAGATAAGGCAATACGGCCCTGGGATTCAAGTTTTCTATGAATAATATGAGGAAGTTAAACTAGATAGGCTCTAAGTTTTCTTCCAGCCTATTTCATGACCTTGTAAATTTTAAATTAGGAGGATAAGACTTAGAAACTTAGAAACAACCATGACTGGTCTAGATTAATGTTCCACCCAGCCCCCAAATATGTTCAAACAATGACTCTAGGGAATGAACCATGAGTGGTTGTAATTTTTCATCCTGACATCTACCTTAGAAGTAAAGCATACATCAGCTTCTTGAAATTTCCATTGACGGCACTGTGGTTTATAAATTTAGCCAATCTCCTTTAAAATCCACTTATATTTGCTGTCAGTACCGACCTCTTGGGAGGTTAAGAATTTCCTAAGATGATTATACTTTTGTATAAAGAAGTACTCCCCACCCACCCCAACCCTTTTTTGGTCTTAAGTTTATCTTGCTCAGTTTTTAAAAGGATCTCCTTTAAAGGAGACTCACCCTAGTGTTTCAGATTCTGAAAGTTAGTCTATGCTTGTTTTAGTCATGTCAGTCATCACTTTTTTATATTTTTAAGATTTTAATCTGGTTGGCATCATCTGACTTACCTTTCCAGGTTAAAGGGTTTTATTCTTCAGTTCCTTCTTGCTTTGCTGCCTTTTTTTCCCCACTTTGAATCCTTGTGATTGCTTTAGTTTTCCTTTTATGGAATTTTCTTGTTTCATTTTGCATCTCTGGAAGTGTGATAACAAATTATATCAGATTTTAGAAGAAGACATTAAAGGGAAAAGCAGTGTATATATATATATATCTATATATATATATCTATAGATATATATATATATACCAACAATTAATGCCTTTCTGGACTTTTGGATGACAGAAGCATAGTGAGTCTTCATCCTCAAGAACCTACCCAGTACTCATCTTGAAATCTGAGATTTTAAAATGTGTCTCTTCTTTTTGCTTTTGCCCCCTTCTCCTGCCCTCCCTGTGCCTCCTTTCTTCTATTTCATTCTCTTTTCCTTCTCATGTATTATTGCTTAAACAAGTGAGGTATTTGGTCTGTAGGGTTTTAGAGTGGGAAAGAAATCCTTCCCTAGTGATTTATTACCTAAATTTCAGTTTAAATATTAAATGATTATAAATATTATTGTGTAATATATATATATATGTATGCTAGTCCAATTCCTTTATGTAATTGAAAACATAAGTCTAATTTAAATACATAGCATCAAATTAAATACTCAAAATAAAAGGCAAAGATTTTTTGAAAAGCATCAGGGAATGCTAAAGAGACAGCCAAGGCAGGAGAAACTAAGAAAGGTCCTCAGAGATTCAAACTCAGAAGATTTAAAGACATCTATGCTGGACCTAATTTATTATCTATTTCAGATGTATTGCTTTATTGCCCTGTCTGTCTTCAGGACTAGTCCCTTTCAAATTCCGTCATTCCAAATTTATATTTTCTTCTATCCCTTGATTCCCACTCACCTGAAATCAATATGAATTGAATTTTCTCTTGTATATGTTGTTCAGCCTGGTGGTCAGTGGGGATGTAGAGCCAGCAGAGGAGGGCAAGTTGCTAAAATTTATTGAGCACCTGCTGTATGTCAGGTACTTTACTAGGCACTTTTATTATTTCATGAACCCTCACAACATGCCTGTAGAATTGTTATATTCTTTCTTTTACCCTGGAGTCATCTGAGGTTCTTTAAATCATTTTCCCTAGGACATGCAGGTGGAAAACAGCAGAGTTAGAACTTGAGCCCAACCTTTACTCTGGCCAGTAAGCAGCTTTCAAACACCTCAGTCCATTACAACATTAAGAGCTTGCTGCAACCAAGAGTTTTCATTGTTTAGTCTTTGTCAGACTGTTACAATATAGAGCTATTCTTCTTCTAAGGTTTTAAATTTTTCTTTCTCTCTCTTGTTCTATTTCAGGAAACTAACCTTTTGTAGACCAAGCAGAATATCTAACCCTAAATCTTCATAAATGGGTCTACAGGGATATTGAGAACATGCTTTACTAGTGTTCTTTGTCCTCACATAGTCAAGAATCAAGGGTTTATCTATTTTCCTGTTTAAAGAAGTGCCGCTACAGGAAGCGTGACTTGCTTTCTTATGGACCATTTCGATTGTAGCCTTTTTTGTGTTTTCCCACTCAGGGCCGCCCTGGTTCTCAACACCTGGGTCTGTGACTTTCATAGTCTGTACCTAGCTTCCTAAACCACAGAGAAGAACTTCAGTTGTCATTGTTGACAAAGTTTTTATTTTTTGATATTATTAGAATAATGCCTTAGGTTAATCTGCTTTTTCAGGTAATTTAGGAGACCCCAGAGTGAGTGTTTTTCTCCATTTATACCTAAACTTCTAAAAGATTCAATAATTGATCAGAACTGGCCTATTTAATGCAAATGAAGAAATATGAAATGAAATGAGATAAAGTCTCTTGATGGGGCTCATTTGAAATGGAGTAATTTATTTTTTAAATATCTACTGATAAATAAACATGCTTGTAATGTTAATAAGTTATCAATTAGCTAATTTTATAATTGTACATGGTCTGTTGAACACTGAATTTCCTTCATAGGAATATGTTGCATTTTCCTTCTCAGCGGCCCCCAAGGGGCAAAAGAAGTAATTACTGTCAGTGGTCCTTCACCCCTTAGGTGCCAGAAGTTACAAACCCACTTATTTGTAATTCTGGTCACAGATTCTCGAATTACCTTAGGTAAAACTGGAGGCTGACAGAATGCTTATTAGGAATTATCACTAAAATACATATAAATATATAATCTTAGTTACTGTAAGAGTATTGGAGCATTTCTTTATGAGAGAAAATAATTAACTGCTGGAAGTGATGGAGTTTACATGTTTTTTAAACTCCTTCCAAATTCAATACAACCTGTTCTTACGTTCCTTCACTGGCAGTCAGCTTGAGTGATTTGACTCAGTGTGATAATTCCACTTAATGTTTCATCAGCCATAACATATGATGACTTTAGCTATAACAGAAACAAAAATTTCTATCTTTTATATTTTTCCTAAGGTCTTTTAAAGATATAATCAAATTTTTAACACAGTAGGTGTAAAAAGCCTCAATCTTGGATAAGAAATACAGTAATTATTCTGCCTGGCCTTCCTCTGGTTTTTCGTGGATTTGATTTTTCAGTCACGGATAAACAAATTAATTAATTCTCCCCCATTTTTGATCTCCTTTGTGCAGGATCTTTACCTTTTTATATTCCCTGTACCCATTTGGAAGTCTGGCAAAGCCTGTGTATTCCTTCTTAGAATAGTGTTCTAAAATTCATAGAAAAAAATGTATCAAGTTGCAAAGGAAACCAATTACATAGGAGTGCAATTAGCGAACTATTAAAGAACAAAGTCGTGATCATGTAATTATCCACTTCCTTATTAATGCATTAAATAATACTGTCTGCGGTGAGTCTAATAACTGCTGACATTTTGAAGTTGTGATCAATGTATACAATGCATGAAGATTTCTGGGGCAGCTGTAAAGCGATATTAAACTTTCATTTCTATTGATAACTAAGTTATGGTATTTTGTTTTGTATTATCATGTTTTCCTACATCTATAAGGAAGGAAATTCTAATTTCAGTTAGAGGTAGGTAAAGCTAAGGATGTATTTTCTGCTATGTACATAAACAGCCTGAATTCTCTTCCTGGCCCCATTCAAAAAATATGATGCCAAATTAATATGCCTTGGGATATTAATTAATTAATATTAATTATTATCAATTTGTTATAGGTGACAATTTAAATTTTATTTTATCACTTTTTAATTGCCAAAGTACCTTACTTTATTCTTTATTAGAGAATCCTTCTTATACCATTTAATATATTAGAATTAAGGAAGGTAAAAGGGAAAAAAAAGACCTTATGTAAGACAGTGTCTCTTAAGAGATACATTTCATAAATGTCATACTTCAAATTAAGTTAAATACAAATTAACAATAAGCATGAAAGAAGCATTTAATTATAAGAAGCCCAAGGATGGGAATGAAGGCTTCAGTCATCAAGTCAGTCAGTTTCTCTCATTCTTTCTCCCACTTCCTCTTCTCTTATTTCTGCAGAAGTCTTTGTGACTTCTCTATTCTTTTTTTCTTTGCCCTGCATTTGACTTCTGCATCTGCATCATACTTACCTCAGTTAAAACTCCCCACACACTTTGAGTGCATTCAGCCTGTTAATTCTTGATCCCACAGGACTGCTGAAGTCACATCACCTGCTCCTTTTTCTAAATTAGATTCATTGATAGTAAGAATTTGAGCACTATAAACCTGCTCATGATGTAGAAGGTGTTTTTCTAGTAAAGCATGTATTGCAATACATTGCTCCTTAGGCCTGATTTTTCAAAAGGACTTCAAAGCACTGTTGAATGGTTTACTAAAAGTGTCTGAAAACATTCCTGTCCCATTTCCTTCCTATTGGTGGTTAGAAATGCCTTCCTGGAATTTCTCTTCTTTCCTGAATATGCATAACAGCGTCAGAAGCTATTAGACTAACAAGATCATTTCACGGGTGGTTTGAAGATCATATGCTGTGTCCAGCTTTCTGTTGATTGCTCTAACTTCATCTGAAGACCTACAGCTGTAGTGTAATATTTCAGAAACTTGTCTTCATAACCAAAATTTCTCCTCTGTAAATCATAAATATATGTGCCCTTAAAATGTCTGTTTCCAATAGCTTATAGTCTTCTTTAGAGAGCCCAATGCTTGCTTGCAGCAGAGTTGTTTACCTTTTCTAGAAAGATTTGTTCAGTTTCTTAAAGCATGGTAGAACATAAAACTATGTGAAAAAATGACCTTCAGTCAGCTGCTTACGTGGAAGTTCCTTAGAATTGCTTAGTCTAGTAAGTGCACACCTTACTTTCTATGTGCCTTGCTTTCCCTTTGATGCCAGTCAGCAGAGAAAGTGGTAGTTTTCAAAACTTTGCTTTGCCTTAGTAATGCTTTCCAAGAGCATGTTCCCTAGGAATATCCTTTAATGCAATCAAGACACTTACGTCGATAGACTTCATATTCTTATTCAATTCACTCAACAGATTTGCATTTTTCAAGACTAACCACAAGCCTGATTGTGTTCAAGGGTTGATAATTACAATCAACTTGTAGCTGGCCAAGTCATGTTAGATCACAGGATCCAAGGCGGAGTGAAACCCAGGTAACCAGAGGTATGAGGGATTTTTTGAAACTTCCTTCAAATCCTCAGCATTTGATTGCTTTTATTTTCATGCCTTTCTCTTGGCCCTCACGTGATAGCATCTGTCCTTTCCATCATAATTACACCTTGTCCCCTGCCACATGAATGCAAAACTTCAGCTTTCACCAGGCTCACAAAATTTTGTTATGCAAACATTTCATGAATTTATGACTTTGCCACAATATTCAGCAACACTTGGGTGAGACCACATTTTAGTGAATTCCTCTATTATCCAACACCAGCTTTTCTTCTCTCACACTGCTTCTTTCTATCTCAGAGGAAGCACCAAAAAATTCCCTTTTTTTTTTTTTTTTTTCTGTCCCACCTTGCAGGAAAGTTAGTGAAATGATTCTGTTCCTACTCAGGGCTGTTGAGGTTTCTCTTTGTATCTGACATGAGCTTGTGTATAAATTTATGCTGAATAAATACAGTGTATTTCTGAAAAGATATTAAGGGAGGAAAATTATATTTTTTTCCGTTCAATTTTAATCATGTTTCTACCAAATAACATGTAGTTCAGGTTTGGGGAATACAAGAAGATGATTCTCAATGTGGAAGTTGAAATAAGGAAGGAAAGATGAGAAGGAATCCAGGTCCCAGGCTCAGCAGATGTGAAGGCATTGATAATTATGATGTATTTAATGAACAATGAATAAAATGACTCTGGAACAAAGGTAATCGAAAGATACAAGAATTGATGTAAAATGCTAGAAAGATAGACTATCACTCTCAGAAAGAGTCATTCTACTTTGGCACATTTAAATATCTTGAGTGATCGTCTAGATTTGAATAGATTGCAGAGCTGAGTCATTACCAACAAAGCTTTTATCTCCTTAAAATTTCTGCTTCAAGTGGTAAGTGTGAATTTGAAATTTTTTAAGGGACAGTAACTAAGCAACAAGCTAGAACATGTTCAGTCAAAAAACAGTGGCATTTGATTTCATATTTCATAATGTACATGTTGTACTTAGGACTATATGGAACATATAAAAGTAACAGAATTTCATATTCTGAAAATTCTCTCAATGTGGATGTGGCCTTAGTAAACCAAGAAGAGTTTGCTCAAGCATTACTTGACAGCTAGAAAGAATGATTTCCCTCTTTTTCTTAGACTTAAATGAAAAATTATATGAGCTATAACTGAATTGAAAAATGCTTCTATTTTAATATTTGAAATTTTGGATATTTCGTGAGGTTAAAATGATGTGGGATATTGTAGATACATTGACCAGAATTAGGCAGAAGTAACCTTCCTTCATCCCTCCCTTTCATTATTCCTTCCTCACACCCTTTGTCTACCTTCCACAAGTATCCGTTGAGTGTGTATGTACCAGGATTTGAGGAGAAACACGACAGTTATAATAGTGCAGGATAAATATTTTTAGAGAAGAGTGCCCTAGAAATATGTAAGAAAAGTCTCAGTCCAGACTTGAGGGCAAAGGAAAAGACTCCAAAGGTGTTCATTTTAAGTGGAAATTTGAACAATGGGAGATGTCAGAGAGGGTTGAATCAAGAATTTTGAACATTAGATGGATTCCTTATAATTCATTAACTTTTGAATAAGGAGTAAATTTATGAAATAACATATTAAGCCTGTCTATTTGATTATAAAGTTTTGAAATGGTTTTCATAAGTAAGCTAAAACATCAGCAATCAAATTGAGTTGTGATTACTAAGTTGAATAAACTAAAATTGAACACACAAATCCTTCCCTTAAGCAAATAGATCCATTTATTTATACAGTTAATCAAGTTTCCTTATATTTAAAAATGCTATGGAGAAAAAATAAAGCAAGATATAAAAGAGTATACAAAAGAGGGAGTTGGTTTATAATTTTAAATTGAAAAGTCAAAAAGGTTTTTTGATAAAATAAAATTTGAACAGTAATCAGAAGGGAAGAAGGAAGGCAATCTTAAAGATATCCACAGTGAGAACATTCCAGGAGCAGAGAAGACCATGTGAAATGGCTAACTGTTCATGGATGTGCAAAGGCATGTTTTTTGCAGTTTAAATATGCATGTTATAATCATTTCAACACTAAAAATAAAACAAAGAAGCATAGCTAAAATGTTAGGAAGAGGACATTAATGAAATATTAAAGTGTACTGCTAAGTCCACAAAATGTCTTGGAAGGAGAAACAAAGAATTATAAAACACATAGAAAATGCCAATATAAACTTATTCATAGACATCTCAAGAATTACATTAGGTATACATAGGGTCAAGAATCCAATTAAAAGTCAGTGGTTATTATACAGGATAAAAAGAACCAGAAGAATTATCTGTATCCGGTTTACAAGAAGGATTTTAAAGACAAAGGTACAGAGACATAATCTGTTCACTAAAGAACCTAAGTATATATAGTTTCCACAAGCACTAAACTTAGTAAAGCTGATGTGATTGTGTTAATATCAGATAAAGGTGTCAACTAATCACAAATACTTATTAATCTTAAGCATGTATGAATCTAACATCAATGCTCTAAAATTCATTAATCAAAAATTATCAGAGCTAAAAGGAAAAAGGATAAATCTGCACTGTATTTGGAGATTAAAAAATCCTTTCAGAAACTGAAATAGATCAGTTAGTAGACAAGATTTGATTAAGACTACCAACCAATTTAATTTAATTGACATTTTTATAAACATACTACAATAACAACAGAATATGTACTTTGAAAGAAATGTGGAATTTTCATGAAAAAAGCCATATCCTGTGTCATGTAAATGGACTCAATAAATTTCAAAGGACCAAAGTAACACAAAGTGAACTATTTTGGCATAGAAATAATAAACTAGAAATCATTATCAGTAAAAACTAAGTGTCCCTCAAATATTATACACCATACTTTCACATAATGATTAAAGACACAGCTATGAGATAAAAACAAATTGAAAACTATTTTGAACTGAATGATGAAACACAACATATAAACACACACACCATATTAAAAATTAGTGAGCTGTGACAAAATCAGTCCTTAAGAGAATCTGTATAACTTAATGTGCTTATTTTATGAAAGAAGGCACGAAATGAATTATCTGGTTTCCTTCCTTAAGAAGACACTAAAAATTAGAACAAAGAGAACTCAAAGGAAATGTGAGTCAAAAATCAATGTAATGGGAAATTGAAGAATAGGGAAAAATCAAAAAAGTAAAAGTTACTTCTTTGAAAAGATTAACACAATTTATAAACCTAATAACAAGACTGATCAAGAAAAATCTTATACAATGAATTAATTAAGATCAAGAAGGAAAAAGCAGGTATCACTAGAGACATTTGAATATAAGAAGATATAATGAATAACTTCACAACATATAATGCAACAATTGACATGAAATTGACATTCTGAAATACAACTTCCTCTAAGTTTCATAATGAGAAATAGAACTTTTGAATTGTGCTGTATCTGTTAAAGAAATATAATTTCTCAGAAAGAAAACTCCAGGTTCAAGTGGCTTCACTAATGAATTCTATTAAATAATTAAGGAAAAAAATATCATACCTGTATTACACAAAATTCACAAAATTGATGAGAAGAATCATTTCCCAATTCATTTTATGAGGGCAGCATAACCTTGAAACCAAAATAAGATGCATATATTGCAAAGAGGAAAAACTGCAGACCATACTCTCTCATGAATATAAATGAAAAAATCCTTAATAAAATATAAACAATAGAGTACAGAATTATATAAAAAGGGATAATATGTCATGACAAAGTGGATTTTATCCCAGAAATTTAAAACAGATCCCTATATGCAAATAAACCTGTATAATCCACCACAGTAACAGAATATATGAGAAAAATCACATGATTATTTCAATAATGCAGAAAAAAATCCAGTGATTATTTATCATTTAAAAATTAAATCCCAATAGTAAGCCAGAAATAGAAGGCATCTTCTTCAACATGATAAAGAATACCTATGAAAACTTTGTAACTAATATCAAACTTTTGGTGAAAAATTAACTTTTTTCTCTTAGATCAGGTATACAGCAAGCATTTCTTTTTTTTCTTCAACATTGCAGCAGAGATCCCAGCAATATACAAGAAAAGAAATCAAAGGATTTAAGTTTGGAAAAGATGAAATGAAACTGACTTTATTCACAGACAATCCAGTTATGTCAGAAGTATCTCAGGCACTTACAACACCACTATAAACTGATAGAAGAATTTTGCAAGATTTCACAAAACAAAGTCAACATGCAAAAATCAATTGCTTCAAGTGTTCAAAGTATAATCAAAAAACACAATTTTAAAATATTCCCTTTGCAATAGCTTATCAATGTTTAGGAGAAAACTAACTACAGATACTGTAGGTTTCTATGCCAAAAACTACAAAACATTTTAAAGAGCTTAAAACTCTAGATAATAGGAAATATGTATCAAGTTCACAGACTGGGAGACAATATGGCTGAACTATCAGTTCTTTCCAACTTGCAAAAATTCAGTAAAAACCCAGTAAAACTGCGATGAGGTTCTTTTTGTTTTGAGAAAAATTATAGGTGTATTCTAAAATCTGTGTTGCAAGGAAAAGGACCTAAAATGACCATATGCTATTTACAGAAAAGAACACATTTATAACTTTTAATTTTGCTTCAAAATGTACTATAAAATTATGTAATTTAGACAGATAGTGATCTAATGAAAGCACAAAGAGATCAAAATATAAAATTGTTGGTTTAGAAATAATCCCACAAATATGGTTAAGTGATTATCAACCACAGTACCAAAACAACTTTATGGAGGAACAAAGTTTTTCAGCAAATGTCCCGCTACCAATTATATTTTTTTGGTGGTGGTGGTGGTAGAAGGGAGGAGGGCAGGGAGAATTTCAACTATCTCACATCACACACAAAAAGTTGAGTTGATTGATAGATTAAAATGTTAAAATAATAATGTTTATAGAAGAAAATATCTTTGCAATTTGTGAATAGGTAAAGATTTCTTAGCACCCTGAAATTACTAACCATAAAAGGAAAAAAAAATAAATTAGAATCCATAAAAATTAAAAATATACTTTCAATATGAACAATAAAATAAATTTAGTGTTGGATTGGAATCCAAAGAATGAAATATTTATGAGTCCTTTTGATGTTAATCATCAGGTTATACAGAAGTGCTAAATCTTCCTTACAGAAAAATTACAATTTATAAATGAAGAAGAAAAAAGGAAGTAGACCAGCACTATTAGGACATCACAGTAATGATTGCTATATTTTTATTCCACCAAACAGATGCTAAAATTAGTTGGTAAAAGTTTAAGGAGAAACAGGCTATCTGGGTATTCTAAAAATACCTCTCTTTGAACTCATAAATTTTACACTAAAAGCCGTCATTATTTTCCAATGGAGAATTCTGGTATATACTACTTAAAGCTTAGTGATCAATATTAATAATTGTCAACATCATGCATACTTTGAACAGTTCATATCACCCTAATATCCTTCTTAATAATATATAACCTTAATTTTATTCTGAGAAATTCAAATTGAGAAAATTCTGCAAAATACATGACCACTTTCTTTAATTGTTAAGATCATGAAGACAAGGCTAGACCGTTACAGATTAAAGGAATCTTAGGAATTCATCCATAAATGGACACTTGCATTACTTCTATATTAGCAATAAATAGTCTTGTAATGAATGTGGGGGTATGTATATTTTTTAATTAATTTTTTTCCTATGGATAAAACCCAAAAGTGGAATTTCTGTATCATAGGTAATTCCATTTCTAATTCTATTTTTTTTTTTTTAATTTTTGGAATCTTCATACTATTTTTCATAGTGACTACACCACTTTACATTCTCACCAGTAATGTACTAGGGTTTTTCTTTTTCTATATTCACTCAAATACTTATTTCATATCTTCTTACTAATAGTTATTCAACAGTTGTGAGAATATCACTGTGGTTTTTATTTGCATTTTTCTGATAATGGTGATATTGAGCATCTTGTTCAGTACCTGTCAGCCATTAGATCTCTTCTTGGGAAAAATGTCTATTCATACCTTCTGCCTATTTTCAACTGAATTTTTTAATTATTTTGTATGAGTTATTTGTATATTTTTTATATTAACCCCTTAGTAGATACACGATTTTCAGCTATTTTCTCCCATTTAGTAAAATAGATGCCTTTTTATTTTGTTGAATATTTTCTTTGCTATGAAAGTAGACTTTTAATTTGTATGGTTGTTTATTCTTGCTATTGTTACCTTTGCTTTTGATGTCAATCAAAAAAAAACACTTAGAATGATTAAAATTGCTTTCTGCCTATATTTTTATGAGTTTTATGGTTTCATGGTTTACATTAAATTCTTTAATCCATTTGAATTTGTTTTTGTATATGGCGTAGTTATCTGGTTTCTTTATTTTACATGTTGATTGTTTTTCCAACATCATTTATTGAAGAGACTTTTTTACCCATTGTCTATTCTTGAAGCTTGTTGTAAATAATTGTATGAATTTTGGGGCTCTCCATTCTGTTCTATTGATTTTTTGTCTGTTTTTATGCCAATACTGTACTCTTGATTATTATAGCTTTGTAGTATAGCCTCAAATTAGGGAGCATGAGTCTTAAGCTTTGTTCTCTCTCAATTTTGATTAATTTTCTATAGTTATGTAAATGTTACCATAAGATGTTAACATAAGGGGTATTGGAGAAAGGATATTTGGAAACCCTATGCACTATTTTTTTAAACTCTTCTGTAAGTCTAAAATTATCTCAAAAGAAAAATTTAAACAAAACATTGACTAAAACCAAGCACTGATTTTCAAGTCATTCCTCTGTAGGGCAAGATAAATTAATTCTGTTCATTTGAATTCCTTAATGCGCTTGACTATCTGGGGCATTTTGTGTGTGTCATATCCATAGCCTCTTTTGAGGAAAGTACAAAGTTGGTTTTTAGCATAAAAGCTGATAAGGTTTCGGTCATTTGATGTATGACTTTGTAAGCTTCCTAATATATGTATGTATAAATATATGTGTATATATATATGAAATGTTTTGTTATATGATATAATAATAGATGAAATCTTTTGCTTCTTCTTAGAAGAAGATCTCAATGTTTAATTTTGTGTGCTAGTGTGCAAAAAAGGCAAAGTCTTCTTCAAGGAGCTGGAAATAGTTAGATCCCTGAAATCAAATTACATAGACAGTTGAATACTTTACCTTGCTGTCTGGGTTGAGTTTAGATAATCTTTATACTATTTAAAGATTCTTAGGAATGTTTTATGACTTTAAGAGAAAAAAAACCTTAATTTAAAATCTCAGCTCAGCATGTTATCTTTCCACCCACACATAAAAATCTCAGAGTGCTATTGAGCAAAGACTCAAAGTCTTACAGGGTACACCAGAAATCTCATGATGCTAAATCTGAATAGCAAAGAATAAGAACACACTGCAAGTACAATTAATAAATAAATGGAATATCAATGAGTATAGCCTATATGTAAACTTTCTTCTGGTGTGAAAACAGAAGCAACTTTGTAAACATTTTTAACAGTGCCCTTCAGTAAACTATTGTTTGGTGCAGAAGGTCATTATCTTTAAAAATGTTTTTAAGATGCATGTTGTTTATTCATTTTCCTAGTCCCACTGTCATTCTCAGTAGTGTCAGCTAATGATCAAATATGTCCATTAGCTTTTGCTTATAGCTACTTTTAACCAGGGAAATAAAAATACTAGTCTGAGTTTGAGATAAATTTTCAGCCCATGTTATAGGCCATAAATTGCTTGTTTTATTTAGATATTTTTTCACATTGATAAATATGGTGTTCAGACAAGTGTTGGTAGCATTCTTCTTTTGTCATTAATGGCAATATTTAAGTAACGTACCTAAAGGACACACGATAATATGCATACTTTGTGTTTAGATGTATTTTCTCTTGAAAAACTCAGTTCTCCCTGGAGAGAGATCTACCCTGGCCTACGGAATATGTATGCTGTGTTAATGCTTTAAGGACACTGGAAACTATTTAATGAGCTGCAAAGCTAACAGCAAATGTAATGCTAAGTGATAATCCTGCTTCCCTTCAAAGAGTTTACTGGGCTCTTGATTCTAGTGACCAGGGTTAGAATATCTCATATGTTTGTTTAATGACACTAGAGGCTGGTTTTTGTCACATTACAAAGTAAAAGAGCTAGTATCCCAAAAAAAGAACACAAAAAGCCAAGGTTTTTTTCTAGGATATTTTCTTACTGGTTACTAACATTTTAAATTAGCTTATTTACTCAGTTTAGTCTTAGATTCAATCACCTATTAAAAATACAAGAAAGTTTTAAATGCTTGTCTAAATATTCCACATAAAAGAAATCTATGTGAGATATTTTTGTAAACTATCGAGTAAAATGTAAATGCAAGCTACCCCTATCTATAATAATTAGAGTTATCATTAATAGTAAAAGTTTCTTTCATACGTGATTTCTCGCCTTCCAGTTTAATTTGCCTCATTAATTTAACTAAATGTTTAAACTCATTTGGTGCTGTTTTTGTTTCCTTTCTTCTAAGGTATCTAGAATCCTCAAGTTTGTCTCTATGTTACAAAAACAACCAAAAAACAAACTAAACTTCCTAAGTCTGTAACACTCTTATGTGACTATGATTTATTCTCTCATACAGTTCTTTTAATTTTTTTTCACCTTTTATTACAATACACATATCAATCCAAAGTAATGAGACTAAAATATTAGAATTTCATGTAGGATGAGACACTTTCTGGAGAACGGACAGAATAGGTTTTCTCTTGGTCACTGAGTCGAGTTTTACTTACAACAATAAAGGTTTTCAAATATGTTGGGAAGGGGCTGTAGATACCTAAATGTGTTTCAGTCATTGAACGTTAATTTGATTTTGGTACATTTTTGTTTTTTTTAGAGGAAAGTTGCAGGCGGGAATGAGGGTGAACAGGCAGATAGGAAGGGAGAGAGAGAGGAGGAAAAAGCATCTTGAAGCATTTTTTAAATTTTCTTTAGTTGTTTACACTGGTTGTCACCCCTTACGCCCAAATAAAACCCAGGGGTATACGAATTGCACTCCTTTGGAGGTTATAACTGAACTGTTATCCCACCAGGGTGCACCTTGTCACATTTTTAAGACATTTTGCAAAGGCTGGAAAAAGTGTTTCAGTATGAAACAATGACTGATAAATCAGGAACTTGGGATGAAACCTATTGTATAATTGATATTTCCAATAGGTCTTTGGGTACATAAGTTTATAAATTCCTCATTTTAAAAAAGGAACGATTGAGTCCAGAGATGTTGAGTAACTTGTTGAACGTGGCAGACTATCCTGTGAAAGAACTGAGACCTGACACAGATGGTGTGAACACTCTTTCTCTATTTGCTCTTTCTCTATTTGAAGCCTAAAAGTTGGTGACAGAGCCAGACTCCTGTTTCAACTAGGACAATTCTGTTTTATTTGGCTTTGTCTTTTCTTGGTTGATCTTGGGGTTCCTAATAAGATTCTATTTAGAAATGTAAAAAGAGTTCAAATGCAAATATTTATCAGGCCTATTGATTAGGCTGAGTTTATAGTTGTTGGTGTGTTCATTTAGTTATTTTTCAGTTTTTATCCTGTACCCTTTATTCTATTTTCTCTTCCTTTTTTAACTTTTTTTTTTTTAAATTGTGCTTTAAGTGTAGGCATAATTGCAACTTTAACTACTTTTAAAAAGCAAATTTTTCTAAAATGCTGACGATTCCTTGAGGGATCCACCATCAAATCTCAGAAAGAAGGCTGTAAATTGTTCAATTTTAATTAGGAAATGATGTGCATTTTTCAATATAGCAGTTACCAGTTATCATCTCATGCCTTGCATTATAAATGATTGATTGTTTTTCTCCCCTCTCAACTTATTTACTAAAAATGCAAATGAATGATGAGCAGAAATTCCACTTGGAAATATTTATACTTGTTATGGGATATACTTTTGATTCAATAGAGGTGCAAGTTAGATACATTACACAGTTTAGTTAAATCAATGAAAGCAAGGATGACAAATAACTTGGCAGACTCGCTGCCATTCTTTTATACTGGGCTCCAGGCTGACATCCATAAGCACAAAACTTTCAAATAGGGTGAGCTTGGGCCTTAGCGTCCACCCTTACATGGTACTTTAGGAAATATAATTAGTTCATTAGACGTGGCATTCTAAATGTAATTTGATTGCCATCCCTTTCTTAACTGAGATAAATTCAGGTGTTCAAAGTTAATTTTTCTCAGTAACTCTGGTTTGCAATGAGGAAAATGCCAAAGACAAAGGTAAGTGAATCAGAGTTAAAATTAGAGATCTGCCAGAGGTGATTCTTTCTCTCCTGTTTTATGGATTTGAGTCTGCTTTCTTCCCTTTTTCTTTCATAATTATCAAAATATATGAAACCCTTTTCTAATAATGTGGTCTTAGGGAGTTCATCATACCTCTGATTCAAATGCATCCTTCTCATAAAGCCTTCCCTGATTGTTCATTTGATGTTTGTTTGCCATCAGATGTCCCCATGGGTCCAAGATGGCTATTAATTTCCTACGCATCTCAGAAGTCAGCATCCAAAGACTGTAAGAGGAAAAAAACCACAGAATTCTGCTTCAGGCTCATGGCTGAATTCATCTAACAGAACAAGGAGTAAGACATACAACAGGCTTAAACCAGTCAACAGACACATTCAATCCAATTACTGTTGGAAGCAGTTCGCTGAAAATAATGGCTGTTTGAATGGGAGGGAACAAAATGGGGTCAGTTACAAGGAAAAAGAGGGGAATATTGAATAGGCAGTGGACAATTTCTGGCACATGGCAGCAATTTGACCTTGTAATTTTTCATTTTCTGGAGGCAATGAATGCCATAGGTTTCCAGAGCACTAACTCCTCAGCCTTGTTTCTTATCATTCCTCATGGAAGGCAAAAGACACCTGATAATCTCTTGGACCCATTTTTACCGTATATATTATATATTAATTTTCAGTAAGCAGTATGACTTAATAATCTGTTGATAGCACACAAATTTTATTTGTGTTTGTGTTTGATGGTGTTGATGTGGGAATCATCTTCTATAACATAAGAAGTGGTATAGGGATCTTTTAACTGAGAGTCAGGCCCTCGTCTAAATAGCTTTATTTTTTGCAGGTAAGAAATAGTTTGAAGATGATAGGTTGACCATGATAAGAGTTCTAGATATGAAAATGATCATGTTACATGAAATATAATAGAAAAATCCACTAAATAGTACTGTAATATTTTCAGTGACCAACTAAGTGATGCATTTAATATTTATAAAGGCTAAAAACTACATATTCAAACTTAAACTAAGAATAATGTATTTACACACCTACAGCTATTTAAATTGTGTAAACTCTATATTAAATTCTATTTAGCAATTTTTTTACTCTATTGTCATTGCAGTTTTGTGTTTTTGTCGTTTTAATCTACTTCTGGGTATATTCAGGAAATTCCTTTGGAATGCGGTAATATGCCTGTAGAACCACATTACAATGATTTGCAAATAATGTCACCACCACTACTGTGTTCTCCATTTGGGAAAGTATTTTATCTAAGAAATTTCTCTTAAGGCAAGTAATAAACAATTTTATTAGAAACAGTTTTTTATGGTGCATTTCACAGTTACTGCTATTTTTTGTAGTTCTTTTTTGTAAATTTTCAAGAATTGGGTGTTTAGTTGCTTCAATTCCTTTGTGTCTTCTACAATATGACTATGTCTTTCTAAGCATAAAAATAAAATCCATCATGGACACTGTAGGAATAACTTACCTGTCATAGTCTTCTGTCTACTCTTTGAACTTAACCTTAGAAAGTTAAGTGAATTGTTTGCCACAGGCTCATTCTTTATAAACTGTCTATACAGCTTCATTCCATGTGAAACTGGCTTGGTGCTCTACAGGGAAGGATGACTTGAGAAAACTCCATTTTGGGCTTCTTAAAATAGTAAGAGTGCGAGAGTCTACATTAGTTGCATGTGGATGGTTAGATTCATGTACATCTCTGATGACCTTGTTGTGGGAGTAAGAGTTGAGAAGAAGGAGCTTGAGCTTTCTCCTGCTGTGCTACTCACATGGAACTTCCATGTCTGTGCCTCCCAGAAATTTGTGAAGATAACTTCAGCTAGTAATTCCAGCTAGGGGGATAGTAGCCTCTTTCCTACTCTACCCTTTTTCCTTTTCATTTTGATACTTTAGAAATTACTTTTGAAAAAAGTGAAAGATTAAAGGAAAGCAGTCAGCCAAGTACCTGAAAGAAAGCAGGTTTTGCTGCTGAGCTTCTAAATATAAGTTATAAACAACAGCTCAGGCTTTAACAGAAAAAGAAAGGATAAGTGGAATGTGGAATTCTTCTGATATACCTTTCTTCTTAAAGGAAAAAGTGAACAGAGTAAACCTCTCTTGGCCACAAATTGTTCAGAGAATGTATTAAGAAGGGGGAAGATGAACTTTTCACATTTATGAAGGGCAGAATATTTTCCCCACCAATTGGTTTAGACTGTTTGATTTCGCTTTTCTCACGGACTATCCTGCATACTCCTGCAGTCAAGGCTATAAAAGAAAAAGGAAGTCACATGTCTGGTCTTTTCCTATAATAGTTGTAATGTTCCTAATCAAGTCAATTTAAAAATAAGAAAGACTTTTCAATGGACCTATGCCTACCAACTGATGCCTCGCTTTCCCCTTTCTTTTTGATAGAAATGTACTTCCACTTTTATTTTTCATTGTCCCCTTCAGGTTAACTCTTCCTGTAAAGTATGTGGATTTCTACTGCAATCTAGTCCCTGTTAATATTCAACTCAAGATTTTACAATTACTTTGAACAACATTAAGGGCATTTTGGAATGATTAAAGAAGCTCTGTGAACAGTTGTAACTCCCTTTCTTGAAGCTCCTGTTTCAGGAAGATTACTATACATCTCTCCATAGTGCCCGTGTCTAGTCATTTGTAATCCTGGAGCATTTTCCCTGAATGTCTGAATTATTTTGCTCTATACAACTTTAGCATGTTATCTTAGTTCTCACATGTTATTAGGTTTTACTGGAATATATTTTCCAAGTGCTGTTCTCCTCCTAGCAAGACAGAAATTGTTGGAAAATTATTCTTGAACCATTGGGAAAGTTTTCTCTCATTCTGATATTCATCACTGCATTTATTACTACCATAATAGCAAAGAATAATCTTGCCCAAAAGGGAGATTATTATTTTTACATTCATAACTTTAGAAATTCCTGTCATGAAAAAATGCTAAAGGCATCTTTAATTATTGTTGTTTCTTTCTGATAAGTAAGAAAGACCATATGACTGATCCTGTGTCTATGCCACATGAACACTTTAATTACAGAAAAAAATGGCTATATTTTAAATTGGTGGGTACCTGGCATAATTCAGCCTTTGTAAGAATGAATGTCCTCTGGCAACCTCACTTCCACAACAATTTCCATTTCCATTACTCTTCTCTTAACTAATATTTCCAAAATAAGAAGCAGTAGGAAGCAATAATAGTAAATTCTGAGAACTTATTGAAACATTTTACATCCATTATGACATTTTTTTATATAAGAAGCCAACCTATGGAATGATTAGGGGTACTACTAAAAAGCACTTTGAGTGAGATCTTCTAAAGAGATAGACTCAAATGTTATGAATAAGTAGAACATAGATGACCAGGTCACAGTAGACTAATAACAGGAAGGAGACATAAGTATAGGAATAGTTGGTACCCTCTAACAGTATGGAAGTTCGATACTAAGGAAGGAAATGAGAATTCGTAGATCATAGACTATTTGAAAATTCCCCTAAAATACCTCCATTAACTGGTAATGCTCATAGAGAAAACAAATAAGAAGACATTTTGCTAATTTTAGTAAACTTCAAAGAATGACTTGATAAGACCTTATTTATGTCAAGTGTTATACTTCTGTTACTCTTAGAGAAGAAACAAAACACAGCAATTTAGAAGCAGGTTGACTATCATTTCAATGAATCTTCCTCAAGTCTTTAGGTTCCTAAATATATAAACTCAGAATATCAATTTCTACCATCAATCATGACCATATGAATTGCTCTAAATCTTTCTTGCTCTCTCCATACGAACTTTTTGGAAAATTGTAGTGATAAAATTTACCTAATGCCACTTTCAGCCACATGATATGGCTTGCAAATATGTGAGAGAGCCTAGGTGGAATGCAACAAAAAAACTGCTGTTTTTCACTTTTGAGCCAGTATGTTAGGAGAAAGTGAGAGGACCAGGGCAGGAGGGTTAGATAGTTTCATGCTGCTAAATGTTTAATTTTGCTTCTAGCAAGAGAAAGTGAACAGTGAGAACTCTTAATTTCTTTGCTCTCACCTCATTGCTTTTTCAGTGAATAGACCATGAATGATTCCCACCTCATTCATAATATCTAGGTCACCATCACCTCACCTGTCATAAGGACATAAAAGTGAATGAAGTAAGTGTTCTTTTTTGGTTTTTGATGTGTAGGGCTTGTCGTTTGCTGCCTGATGGTCAGCTGTGAGTTGAAATTCTGGAAAGGTTTGAATTCTAATGAGTTCTTTGACTAGCTTACATGTTTGTTAAGCTGCAGGAGACTGGTTTGTTATCAAGTAAGTGCATTAAGATTCTATTAATTTTAAATCATAAAAAAATGAATAACTATCCTCTGAAATAGAGGAGTATATTTATAAAGTTTTCTTTTTCTTCCATAAACCTAGACATCTTCTTAAAAGTGTCCTGTATGACTCTTTAAAAATAGCTTTTTTGTGAAATGTCTTTTAACTTTAAAGATGGCACTCTAAATTCATCATATTGTATTATAGTAATTATTACAGGGAAGTAGGGGGTGACTATTTGTGTAGGTATAGCCTCTGGTTACTTCTTCAACTGGTCATAAGAAGTTATCAATTCTACTTCTATTTTAGCTTTCTATCAAAATATCGAAGTTTTATACTAAATTGGTAATCGAGAATATGGTAATCCACATATTTTTCAGAGTATAACCTCAGATATTTTGCAACTAGATATTTATCAGAGGACTGGTTGTGAGAAAATAATTCAACAGATTGTCTGGAGAATCACACACACACATTCACACATCAGGCTCTCAAGTAATGTAGTTTCATTAGAATGTTGATGAGAAAAAAATCCTTGTCAATGTTGAATAGAAGAATGTTGTTCTAGGACCTGTTATGATTTGTTATAATTGTTTTACTTAAAGTCACAATTTCCCAGAGTGACCTCTCCATAGTAAGGAACTACTGTATCTGCATATATGTAAATAGAAAGATATATACACACACAAACACACACACATATATATTTATGTATATCTTTAGAACAGTGTTTCCCAAGCTAGATTTCCTGAATCATAGTCTGTCAAGAATTAATAAGGTATGCAGATAATTAAGGAGAAAATCTGTTACTGTGCTAACTCCTTTAAATTTCAGTTTAGCAGAAAATTAAAGTACTGTGTTAATGGGGCACAATATTTTTCCTTTCATTGAATTGTAGTTTAGTGAATGCTGTTGTCCTCCATCAAGGACCTTCTAGGAACAGACCTCTGAGAGTCATGGCTAACTGTACTTTAGCAATATTGTTGAGAACCTGATTTATTGTAGTTACATTTTCTTCTGTAGGAGATCTCCTGAAAAGTTTCCTCAGATTTCATTGTCAGGTGTAGTGTTTCTTTTTTCCCCTTTGAAGAAAGATTTATCATTATTATTCATTGTTAATTATTTTAAAAATTTTTAGGAGACTTGTAAAATGCAAGTTTGATATGCTGAGTACTAGCAGGCTCAAAGTTAAATTTGCTCTTCTTTCTACAAAACCTTCTAGACCTTTTGGCATATCTGGTATATTTTTAGCTTCATTTTTATTTTCTTAACTTTATTTCACAATCTCCCATTCTTAAAACTGATTTTATTACATATATATGTGTAGAGAGAGTTACATGTTTTTGGAGTAGTGTAGATATATAACCATAGCATGATTTTATGCCTTTTTTTTTTAGTCAACTCTAGTTAATTCTAAAATTTTTCCCTGACAACATTCATGTCTTAATCACATGCTATTTCTGTCCCCAATAAACACAGTCTGTGTTCAAAATACATTTTATATTAATTTGTTTACCTGTCATGTCTTAATTACCATTTTAAGCACTGGAAAACAGCATTACATAAATTGTGTCCTAAGAAAAATGAAGCATGACTATTTACTGAGATGAGGAATTCTGTTGGAGCAGGAATTTAGGGTAAGGTGGGTTATTAGGAGACCCATTTTGGTTCACTGAAATTTGAGATGAACACATATGCCATCATAATTTACTGAGAACTCTTCTGTTCTATCTTGCAAACATTGACTCTCATTTAAGAGAGAGCCATGTAGATTTAGCTCATGGCTCAAAGATCTTTTCCTTCTTCCTTTGCTGGACACCAGACAACGTCTAATATGCCTATTCAAATAAATCATTCCCTCTGAATCCTGATTTCAGATCCTTAATTACCAGAAAAAACAAACAAACAAAAATAATTAATTTGCAGTGTTGGTAGGTTGGTTCCTTGCCTGGCCTCAACCCCTTCATTGTTGGGAACCTAGAGGATTCTAACTCAAATCACTATACACCATTACAGAAATGAGGACGGACTCTGGACTTACACACTCTGCTTTTCCTTATTCATAAAGCACTCACAGACTTCTCCCCTATTACTTTTTTCTGGCCTCTGTGCAGGACTAGGATGAAGTCAGTGAAGCACTGACCTCAGTGATAAAAATTAAGGACACAACCAGAAAATTCCTGTAATCAAGATAAATACTATTTGAATGTAATGATCATTTTTATATAGTAGGACCTCTGAATTTATCTTTAGCCTAGACATCGTTAGTTTATTTGATTGTCTAATAAGCATCAGACATTTTAAAGGATCTTTAAGTAAATTTTCCAGTTATTCCCCTTCCCTAATCAAGCCCATAGTGGAGTTGTTTCTGTCCTCTCCATTTTCAAAAATGATGACTTTACCCTCTAGTTTCATGAGCCAAAAACCTTGGATTCATTTTTCGCCTTTCATACTCTTACATTCCACATACAATCCTTAGTGAATACTGCCTTAAAATATACTCCCAACCTGAGGACTGTCAACCCTTTGCATGGCTTTTATCTTGGTCCGAGCTAACAATCTTGTCTGAATAGTCTCTTTGAGTAATATTCCTGTTTGTTCCCTTTCCCTATGGAGTCGAACTCAACAAACCAGCCCAAATGATGTCTTTAAAACGTAATATGAGGTAACAACATATCTCTGCTCTAAATACTCCTTGGCTTCTATCCTGCTTAGAAGAGTTCAGGTATTTAAAATGACGGGGTCTACATGATTTGCCTTCCCACAATTTGTTTGATTGCAACTCCTACTCTTCTCCCTATTGTTCATTTATCTAAACACTGCTGTCTCTTCCATCCACTGACCATACCAGTCATGCTCCCATCATGACAATATATTGCATGGTTTGTTTTCTTATCTCCTCCAAGTATGGTATTCTTCGTGGACTTTACTAATTACCTTTTAAAAAATTGCATGGATCCTGATTTCCTTGTTCTGCTTTCTGACTTTCTTTTTCTTGAAGCCAGCCATCACAATTTGACTATGATAGTTAAAATTATCCATTTTTTAAATTAACCTCTTCTTTCTCATTTCTCCCTAAACATAAACATTAGATAAGAAAGATCTAGGAGGATAGAGATTTTGGTGTGTTTTGTTTTCACAGCAGACATTTGATAGTAGGCTAATGCTTGGAAATATGTTCAATAAGTGTTTTCTCAGTGATTTGGTAAAAGATATCTATAGATTGTTTCTTTACAATGGACATATTAGTTTTACTTTATTTACTTTCATGGCACCAAAACACAAGATGAAAGTGAGGGCACATCTTTATACTTTCAGCAGCCTGATGAGAAAGAAGACTGTGCATATCTATATTATATACATAACACACATATATATACACATTATAAAACATAGAAATATCAACTTATTTCCCTAGTTTACAAATGTATAGCTAATAGTATTTTTCCTTAAAAAATGCTAGTTAGTGAGTACTAATGCTTTAAAATTGAGAGCATTTATGTGTATGCATTTTAGAGGCATAGGAAAAATTCCTCCATCCCTCTGCTGTTTTTAGGGTGCTAGTTCAGTAAACAAAGATCAGATAGATTAGTAGGAGAAAAGACCAAATTTAATGACATTCATATGGAGAATTTGCATGACTATAAACTCTAAGATAGATAGGACAGACAGAAGACTTAAGTGCTGCCCTGTAGAATAGGAAAGGCAGCTGGGGAATCAAGGAGGAAGGGATGATTGTGTTGCAGCTCTCCTTGACACAAACCAAGCGGAAACTCTTTGGAAGTATTTAATCACATTTATTATGCGTGCGGTCTCAGCAGGGATCCTTCCCCAAAGACTGTAGATGGCAGTTGAGAGTACACTTACATAGGTTGGAAGAAGCGTGGGAGAAGAAGGTGTAAATAGAGCGAGGATTACAAGCAGAACCCAAGTTAGTCATTTGTAAATTCTTCACGTGGGCAATACACACAGGATTCAGTTTGCAGGATGTATATTTGCAACACACACAAGATGCCACTTGTAGGCAATTAAGGAAGTTCTTTATCTTATCAGTTGTCTCTGGCATCGAGTGAGCTCAGACCGCAGGATCATGGCTGTCTTCATGGCTACTGGAAGTGACAGACAGGTTTTTTCTCTCACATTCCTCCATTTTGTTCCTCAAACTGATTGGTAGTCAGCTTTGATGGATCCAAGGGTAGGAAAAGGGGCACCGATCGATCTTACTGTTTGCTCCTATGTGGGGCTGCAGTGGGATTGAGGCATCTGGGACCGTCTGAATATAAGAAGATATAGTTGGCAGTCCTGCTCATCATAGAGGCGCAGGGGATTCTCTTGTGGTGCTAGCAGGATTTGCTTTGTTGTGACCTGCTGAACAATTGTATTTATGGTGGACCGAATCAGGCCTACTATGACAGGTAGAAGACGAGGGAGTAATAGGCAGATTCCCAAAATGAGTCCCATGATCCCTAATAGAGTTTTAAATCCTCCGACCCAAGAGAACTAAGAGAACCATTCTGAGTCGAAAAGGGACTCCCAATTCTGAACTGGGACATGGGCTACTTTCCACATGCCTCTGGCTATTTTCCCGTTATCCTCTATTTGCAAATAGCAATTTGTTAAATTGAACTTAGCGCAAACTCCCCCTCTTCTGCTAATAAATAATCTAAGGCTAGTTGGTTTAGGAGGATTGTGGCTTTCATCTGGGTAGCCTGATCTGCTAACAAGTCTAGTGCCATAGATGTTTGATAGTAATTATCTCTGCTACTGCCTGTAATCTTATTAATCTATTTAGGAGGTAGATGGGGATTCAGTAGCTCCAACTGCCATCTTATGCCCAAGTGGCAGGGCCATAGGTCTAAACTATTCTTTCAGGAAGCCATTCATTGCCCCATCCGTTAGCATTCCCAGTTGAAGTAAGACCAGTGT
Source organism: Solenodon paradoxus (assembly GCA_004363575.1). Classification (NCBI taxonomy): domain Eukaryota; kingdom Metazoa; phylum Chordata; class Mammalia; order Eulipotyphla; family Solenodontidae; genus Solenodon; species Solenodon paradoxus. Next base: position 277,127 of record RJWH01001910.1, read on the forward strand.
CTATGCTTCACTTTGGTCTGTTTAGCTCATCATAAACTTTAACTCCTAACGTCTCCCCTATGGACTTTCCTAAGAGGAAGAACAGGCCTGATTATGCCAATGTAGCAAGTACCTGTCCAACCTTGGGGAAGACAGGTATATGCTGTTTTTCCACAGACCCAATAGTGACCTTTCAGTATAAGCAATAGTTTCAAAGATCTGCTCTTGGTCACTGAGTCTTAGACTTGGATAATAGTGGTCGTCTAGGTTTCCCATGGGTGGTCCCCGGATTAGTGAACCCCCACAGCTGCCATATGAACGGTTCCGGAGGTTAGAGCTAGAGTACCAGGTACAGTCCGCCCATGCTGGTGGGTGAGACTCCAAAACCAGGTGAAGCCAAGCCTTTCCTTGCCATTAGACTCGTTCCAAGTCCATTGGTAATATACGCAAGGGCTGAGGCCTGTCTCATTGCACCACTTACAGGGCAATGCCGTCTCAAGGAATAACACTGGAGTGTCGGTGATGTGGAATGTTGTCTTTCTGACTATCTCACTACAGAAAGTTTTCTTGTTTTGAGGATCTGGCATTTGGCATGGGAACCAGATGCCATTAAGCAGGATGCCTGCTTTGTCCCATTTTCCTTTTGCAGGTGCACAGTCAAGGGGGACTGCCTTCCTGGTGTATATCCAATTGAATAATCATGGCTGAAGAAGATTCCTGGCTCTGCAGTGGTTTGTTTCAGACAATATATTCAGGGAGCGGGGGGTGGTTCCACTAATGGCCAATCATGATTAGTCTCCGAATTCCACCATCCTGTCCCATGATGGACCTCAGAGAGGTTACTCAGGGTGTAGTGGGCCAGCGACCCAGAATCAGGTTTTTCTGGCCCTGGTCTGCCACATACCCAACAGTTGGATAAATTAAAAGTCACCGTTATGGCCTGGGCTAGTTGCAAGAAACGGTTGGGTGTATTTCATTCTGTTATTGGAACTGCCCACAATGGATGAACAGGGCATATGCTAGGTTCATGGTTTCAGAAATGCAATAAAGTCTGAACAATATTCCAGGGTAGAATTCAAGAAAGGCTGGCCTTTCTACTGAGCTATATTAGTTGACAGGCAGCAATCCCACGGGAGGGGTCTGCATAACTGGCTGACAAAGGCAACTGGGAGGAGTAAGACCCAGGGTATGATAAGAACAATGAACAGAGATAGACATGGGATTTCCTGCTGGGTCATCAGCTCCTCTAGACCTCTGGCTGGTAACACATCAGCCTGAGATGGGTGGGAAGCAATTGTTGGGAAGTCCAGGCAGAGCTCTGGTCAGAGGAGTCTCTCTCTTGGTTGGATGATTCGCTACTCTGGTGAGCTGTCTTCACTCATGAGTAGTGTACCCACGGAGCAATTCCTGAAACTTTAAGAGAAGTTGGAGTAATAAGTACAACAGTATGTGAGCCTGTCCACTGGGGTCTCAGGGGTTCTTTCTTACAGTCCTTGACTCATACCTGGTCCCCACATTCATATGGGTGAACTGGGGCTCCTAATGAGACTGGGGCTCTCTCTGGAACATATTTTATAGCCTGAAAGGTGGTACCCAAATCCTGGACTTGATCCCATAGATGCTTGTCTCCCAATTGGGTAAGGCTCCCAGAGATAGTGCTCAGGATCAGCGGGGGCCTGCCATATAGGATTTCAAATGGAGAGAACCCATGTTTTCCTGGGGTGCATCTCAGAGAAGAGTTAAGGACAGGAGATCCACCCAAGTATGACCTGTTTCCTAAACTAGCTTTCTCAAAGTGCTCTCGAGGGTGTGGTTCATTTGCTCAGCTTTCCCTGAGCTCTGCGACTGGTAAATGGTAGGTAGCTTCCAAGTTACTCCTAGTCCCTTTTCAGCTGTCTGCACTGTTGGCTACAAACGCTGGTCCATTGTCACTGTGGATGGTTAGGGGTATGCCATACCTGGGAATTATTTCTCTGAGGAGGATTTTAGTGACTTCCCTACTCTCTCTGGTTCTGGTAGGGAGTGCCTCTGTGCACCCTGAATAGGTGCAGACCAGGACTAAGAGGTACTGGTATCCCAAGCTCCGGGCAGGTTGGTGAAGTTTACCTCAGTGTCCTCAAAGGGGGCACTGCCCATCCACTGCACCCCTGGGGGTGTGGGTGGGGCATTGCTGGCATTATTTTTTAGCACATGTAATGCATCGTTCTGTGATTTTCTTGCAGAGGGCAGGGAGCTTATTGATTTAAAACTGTTTTCAGAGCAGCACTTGCAAAGGCATTTTCCCAAGATGAGTCAGCTGATGGTAGTCAGTGATGAGCCGGATTCTGCGTGCATGTGGGACATATATTCTACTATCTGGAAGCTGCCACCATCACCTTGGTGCTTTAGTGGCTCCATCTGATTAGGCCCATTCTTCCTCTCGTGGGGTGTATCATGGCTGCATTGGCCTCTTGGCTGAGCCCAGGAGGCAGTCATTACCCAGCTCTGCCCTCTGCTGCTGTCTTTGCAGCCTGGTCCACAAGCCGGTTTCCCACGGAGATATAATCTGTACCCTTTTGATATCTTGGCAATACAGAATAGCGACCTCTGCTGGAAGCCAAACAGCCTCAGGTAGTTTCAAGATCTCCTCCTTATTTTTAATGTTTTGTTTAATGGTTGTTTCCCCCTGGTGGTTAACAATCTTCTCTCTTTGTAAGTGGCCATATGTAAATGCACAGAACCAAATGTGTAGTGGGAGTTGGTGTAAATATGAACTCTTTTCCTTTCTGCTGGCATTAGGGCTCTGCTCAAAGCCTGAAGTTCAGCCCACTGTGCTGACCAACCCCTTGGGAGTGCTTTTGCTTCAATTAAGAAACTTGCATGGTTACGGCATTGCCGCCCGCCCCTCCCCCCCTCTCATATAGCTGCTACCGTCTGTGAAGAGAGTGAGCTCAGGGTTCTGTGATGGGGAGTCTCACAGATCCTGCCAGCTGGCATGCACCTCATCGACCACTTCAGTGCAGTCGTGTTCCTCTAAAGGTGGAAATGTGGTGGGATTTAGAGTCTGCACAGTTTCCAGGGTTGTTGTGAGTTTTCACAGAGCAGCCCTTGGTACTGGGTAAGTCGAGCATTAGACAGCCATCTGTGCCCCTGACTGTTCATTAGAGTCATTACTGCGTGAGGCACTTTCACATTTATTTCCTGGCCAAGCGTGAGCTTCTCTGCTTCCTTGATGAGGAGTACAGTAGTGGCCAGAGCCCTTAAACAAGGAGGTCATCCCATGATGACTGAGTCCACCTTTTTGGACAAGTAGGCCACAGACCTCTGCCATAGGCCCACTGCCTGAGTAAGCACTCCTAATGCCATTTGTCCTTCTCATGGACAACAAGGCTAAAGGGTTTGTCTACAACTGGGAGACGTAATGCTGGAGCCTGTCCTAGCAACTGCTTGATCCCCTGGAACATCTTCTCTTACTCCTCCCCTGCCAGGTGAGAGAGCCTCGCTCCAGTCCAGTCAGAGCCTTGTATAGGGGCTTTGCTAAAGCTGAGAAGCCAGAAATCCAGATTCAGCAAAACCCCGCAGCTCCTAAGAATTTGTGGCATTTTCTCCTCATCTCAGGTTGGGGTAAGACTAAAATAACTTCTTTTCTTTCAGCCCCTTGCGTCTGACACCCCTGGGAAATGACATAACTCAGATAATGTACTTTCTTCCTACAGATTTGGGCTTTTTACCATGAGGCTTAATATGCAGATGCAGCAAGATGCTTGAGAAGGATGCAGGTGTGAGCAAGGCAGTTTTCCTCAGTCGAACTGGCCAGAAGTGATCGTCCATATACTGGAGTCTCCTCCAGTTTATTATGTGGTCTCCCAACTGGCAGGCGAGGGCTACCTAATCCCCGGTGGCCCCCATCATACTTGCAGTTCGTGTCTCACGGGCTACTGGGGCGGTCATGACAGAATGTTCCACTCCATTGTCTACCATGAAAGCAATGGGTTGGCCCCCGACATTTAGTTTGACCATAGGCTCCTGGGGACCTAAGTGTATGGAGCCTGTCCTGTTTCATTCAGAGTTAATTCCCGCTAAGCCGAGGAAGATCGGGTCCCGCTCTTCTTCTCTGTGCCAGACTGTTTTTTTTGGCAACTTTCTTATTCGAGCATTTGTTCTTCCAATGCCTAAGCTCTTTGCAAAACACACATTGGTTCTTTCCCAACTGGGACCAGCCCTCTTTTTTGCATAGGCGGTTTCGTTTCCTTTCACTTTCCCTTAGGCGCTTTTCCTGGAGTGCTGCCACCAGCAGGGTGGCTTTTTCATTCATCTTTCGATTGGCCTCCCTTGTAGCTGTGACTTTCCAATTCATGAAGACCTTGTTGGCTATTTCTAAAAGTTGACTGATACTCATTCCGGCGAAGCCTTCCAGTTTTTGAAGCTCCCTGTGGATGTCTGTGGCTGATTGAGCTACGAAGGCTGCGTTTATCATTCTCTGATTGTCTGGGGCCTCTGGGTCAAAGGGGGTGTAAATTCGGAATGCTTCGCATAGCCATTCATAGTAGTCCCCAGGCAGGCCGCTGGATGACAGTGGCAGTTTTGGACATTTTGGTGGGTTTTTGGGCCCCAGCTCGCACCTGCTGTAAAATGGCCATTTGCTACCATTGGATATTTTTCTGTCCTTCCAGAGCCATCATTCTGGCTCAAGTGGCTACATCAGTGACTCCGGCAGGGGCGTTTGCTTCCAGGAACTAATGGGCTCCTGCCAAGATGTGCCTCCTCTCTTCTGTGTTAAAAGGGGTACGGAGCAATTGCTGGCAGTCTTCCCAGGTAGGAGAGTGTGTTTGAAAGATGGTTTCAAGAAGGTTGTTCATAGCCTGGGGCTTCTCTGAGTATGAGGGTGTGTGATGCTTTCAATTCAGAAGGTCCATAGTTGTGAAGGGCTGATAATACATCATCAGGTGTCCTGGCCGCATTGTGCCATACCCCTATACCTGGTCTGGTCCCCGTGTTTCTCCAAGGGGCATCTGAAGAACAGCATTCTGATTTCTGGGGTGCAGACGTCTGCCCTGGTTGGGGAATGGTGGGTCCTGGTTTGGGCCTGGTGGGGAAATGGATGGTAGGGGAGTATTTGTAACTCCTGGCGGTGGGGCTGTGGTCTGTACCAGAGAGACATATGGGGGAGGCAGTGGCTCTTCTCCCGGGTCGCCCTGAAGAATGGGCTCCGAGTCTTCCAGGGGCCTCAGTGGTTTTTTGGGGAATGTTTCAGGGTCTTCAGTGGCTCGTGGAGGTCTTTTGAGGACACTGCCCAGAAGATTCTAGCCTAGCCCTCCTGGTTGGATTTAACCACACCCATGGGGGCAGCATTTGGGCTATTCTCAGCTCGGAATCCTTATAGGGGAACTGATCCAGATGGCCGGGGTCACCTGATGCTATTTTCCATATACCTTGGCTTACTGGAATTTCTAAAGCGCCCTCCATGGGCCAGTCAACCCCAAATGTGGGCCCTTCAACCTCACAGAGGGTCCTCAACTTCCCCAGGGTCAATTTTCTACCATAATCCTCAGAAAAACCTTTCTTAAAAATTTTCAGCATACAGTCCATGACCCTGCCCTCCCTGGTATGGTGTCGCAACAGACAAAGTGGCGGGGGGTGGCCATTCCTTGGAGCGACCCATTCAGATGCCTGGCTGGCAGTGTTCCTCACGGAACATTTAAAGTGCCTACCCCCACATCTTCCTGTCCTGCCTGCCCTGGGCCATTTCCCACACTGGTGTCTAATATCAGTGCGATTGGGATTCCGGGTCAGGCAAACCTAATGTTAAGGCTCTCCTTGAGCCAAACAGAGCAGACACTCTTTAGAAGTATTTTAGGCAGATTTATTGAGTGCAGGCTCAGCAGGGATCCTACCCAAAAGACAGAGGGTAGATGGCAGTTGAGAGTACACTTGTATAGGTTAGAAGGAGCGCGGGAGAAGAGAGATATAAATTAGAACGGAAATTACAAGCGGAATCCAAGTTAGTCATTTGTAAATGCTTCACATGGGCAATATACACAGGATTCAATTTGCAAGACACGTATTTGCAACATACTATAAGATTCCCTTAGAGGCAATTAAGGAATTTCTTTATCTTATGTCTCTGGCATCCCAGTGAGCTCAGACCTCAGGATCACGGCTGTCTTCCTGTCTGCCGGAAGCAGTGGGCAGGCTTTTTCTCTCACAATTGCATATGACAAAGCCTTGCCTCTAGATGTTTGCCCTGACTTAAGATAGATTCTGCTTATAAAAAGTTTTCTGGAGTTGCCTTTATATGTAAGCAATCTTTATTATTTAATATAATGTAACAATTTCTCTTTAGATCCACAGGAACTTGATTAACCTTTAGCTCCATATATCAAGGTGACATGTGTTTGGAAAAGCCTGCTCTGGACATCTTGAAAAAAGTTTATCTGACAACTCTGGGGAGACCTGCACAATCACATACACTAGTTTTTTTTAGATAGTTTTTTTTAGGTAAGGAGTAACACATTCAAACACCTTGAGAGTTCAGGGATAAAAACATAAATTTGTGAGAGCGCGATTGGAAAAATAAGGGTGCTTGCCCTATCTGAATTGGTTAATTGTACTCATAATGGGTCAATAATTCTTTTTATGTGGGTTCAATATTACAATATTTTGAATTTTCAAAAAAGGTTGAAAATAGTGCTGATGACTTATCCCCTCCAGTGACTTTTCTACCTTAACTGACTTTTCTGGATTGACTCCTTCAGCTTTCAGTTTGTATTTTTATTTCTTATAAGAATAGAGGATAATGAACCTGAATAATTTTATTGTTTGTTTTCTGTGCAGATAGGCACAACAGATTAAAAATGTTAAACTTTTGCTAAGAAGGTCAAAAAATGGCCTTTGGCCAAAAACGTAGTGCAAGTTAAGATTTATCTGAGCGTTTTTCTACCTCTTCATAAAATGACCTTTTTTCTTTTTCTATCCTCCAAAATATTCTAATCTTTGACTGCCTCAGGTCATCCCAGTTGGAAGTTGATAAGAACACTCAGGAGGTGTTAATGATAAGTGTTATTTCTCCTAGAGTATTTGCATGATAAAAGAGCACTGCTGGAAAAGATTCAGGAGAAGAGTTTAAAGGCTTTGTTGTCCTTCCAGATATTTTTACAGAAACTATCACCTATGATTTTAGAGTCAAGTGACTAACAAAAAATAATTATACAAACATATGATTATCAACTTTTATTTTAAAAAAAGTTAACATGAAAACATATCTTATCACTTTATAAATGACAGTGACAGATGTGAAACATCTTTTCATGTGCCTGTTGGGTATTTGTATGTCTTCTTTGATGAAAAGACTATTCAGATATGCTGCCCATTTTATGTGTATATGAAGTATATTAATATATATATACATATATATGTATGTATTTTAAGGAAAGTTTCATGAATGAAGGTGAGCAGAGATAGGCAGGGTTAGGGTTAGGGTTAGGGTTAGGGTTAGGGTTAGGGTTAGGGTTAGGGTTAACTCCTCTTGTTGAGTTTTGTGAGTTCTTTTATCAGTTAGGGATATTAACTACTTGTCAGATGTATGATGTGCAAATATCTTCTCCCATTCAGTAAAATGTCTTTCTTGTTTTGATGGTAGTGTTTTCCACTGTGCAGAGACATTCTCGCATGTGCTTATTTTCATTTTTGTTTATCCTTACTTTGGAATCAAGTCCCTAAAGACCTCTTTAAGGCCTGTGTTTTCTAGGCATTTTATGATTTCCAGTTTTATGTTCATCTCTAATCCATTTTGAATTAATTTTTGTATAGAATGTTAGAAAGTAATTTAATTTCATTCTTGTGCATGTAGCAATCCAATTTCCCCAGCACTGTTTGTTGCAAAGGTTCTCCTTTCTCCACCTTATGTCTTTGGCTCCTTTGTCATAAATTAATAAGCATATATGTATGAGTTTATTTTTGGATACTCAATTAAATTCCAGTGATCAGTGTATCTATTTTTTTCTAGCATTGTATTGTTTTGATTAATATTGCTTTGTAGTTTAATTTAAAATCTGGGAATGTGATAACCTCCATCTTTGTTCTTTTTTTCTTATGCCTTTTATAGCTATTCAAGATTTTTTGAGATTCATACAACTTTGAAATTTTTTTCTATTTTTTAAAAGATGCCAATGCAATTTTGATAGGGATTGCATTAAATCTATTTATTGCTTTATTTAAGAGGGCCATTTTACAATGTCATTACTTCCAAACCATGACTATGAATTATCTATTTCTTTGTATCTTCTGTTTTTTAAAAAAATGTCTTGTAGTTTTCATCTTATAGGTTTCTAATTGTCTTTAAGTTTATTCCAAGGTATTTAATTATTTTTGAGTCAACTAAAATGGTATTGTTTTCTTAATTTCTTCTCCTTCTTCTGTATCATTACATGAATATGAAAATGCATGAATATGAATATGAAAATACTTTATTGAATTTTTAGCCTGCACCTTTACTATACACATTCATTAATTCTAATAGCTTTTTGGTGGAGTCTTTAGGGCTTTCTATACATTTTATTATGACATCTTCAAAATGTGATAGTTTTACTCATTTTCCAATTTGGATTACTTTCAATTTTTCTCTTGCCTAATTTCTCTGGCCTTTTGGTTGACAAGTTTAATACATTAACATTTTGGGTTATTATTTTTATTTCAGTAACTTTTATTTTATACATTTTATAAACTCATATGTATAAGTTCCCCATAGATGCATTTTCCCCATTCCTCAGATATATGTCAACACACCCTGCCCTCCACCAAATCACCAAGTATTCTTTACCATTGTCCAGTAGACTCCACCACCACTTGCATCCCTCTCCCCCACCTCCTTTCCATTGCTTATTGGTAGCCTCAGTTCTATCGTAAGTGTTCAAGGGTTGGTTTAGTTTCATTTTTTCCTTTGCTTTGTCTATTCATATTCTACCTATGAGTGCAGTCATCTGGTATCTTTCTTCTTTTCACTTATTTCACTGAGCATAATCCCCTCTAGATACATCCATATTGATTCAAATGACAGGATTTCATCTCTTCTAAGGCCTGTGTGGTATTATGTTATGTGTATATATCACATCTTTCTATCCACTCACCTGACATTGGACACTTAGCTAGTTTCCAGTTCTTAGCTATTGTGAATAAGGCTGCAATAAACATGGGGGTGTATAAATCTTTGTGAATTAGCGTTTTGTATATTTGGATAAACACCCAGAAGTGGGATGGTGGATCACATGAAATTTAAATCTTCAACTTTTTCAGGAATCTCCATACTGTTTTCCATTTGGGTTGCACCAATTTGCACTCCCACCAACAATGTAAGAGTATTCCCTTTTCTCCACATCCTCACCAGTGTTTGTTGTTTTCAGACTTTTGGATAATAGCCAGTCTTTCAGGTGTAAGGTGATATCTCATTGTTATTTTGATTTGTATTTCCCTGACAGTAAGCAAGGAGGAACATATTTTCATGTACCTATTAGCCATCTATATTGTCTTCAGAAAAATGTCTCTCCAGTTCTTCTTCCCATTTTTGATTGGATTACCTGTTTTTTTCTTATCAAATTTTATGAATTAATTATATATTTTTGATATTAAATACATAAGAAATATGAAATGTAAATATCTTCTCCCAGTTAGTAGGTTGTTTTGGTGATGTTTCATTTGCTATGAAGAAGCTGTTTAATTTGATGTAGTTCCAGTTGTCTGATTTTCTTTTTATTTCCCTTGATGCTGCAGTTGAATCCCCAAAGTTCTCCCTAAAGCTAATGTCATGAATTGTCTTTCCCATGTTGTCTTCCAGGAATTTTATGGGTTCTGGTCTTATGTCCAAGTCTCTAGTCCATTTTGAGTTAATTTTTGTGAATGGCGTTAGAGAGTAATCTAACTTTAGTCTTTTACATAATGGCTGTCAGGTTATCCCAACACCATTTATTGAGAAGACTTTCCTTTCTCCATCATATACATTTGGCTTCTTTGCAATAGATTAATTGACTTTATGTGAGTGGGTCAGTTTCTGGTGATTCAGTTCTTATTCCACTGGTTTATGCCTGTGTTGTTATTCCATTACCATACTATTTACTGTTTTGACCACTGTCACTTTGTAGTAATGCTCAGTATCTGAGAGTGTAATCCTTCCAGATTTGTTCAGAGATTTCAATTCAGAAATTCAGTATTGTAAAATTGTTGAGACATTTTTGTGTCCTAACATATAATCTATACTTAAGAATGTTTCATGAGCACTTGAGAAGAAAATAAGACCTGTAGCCATTGGATGAAATGTTTGGTATGTCTGTTAGACCTAACTTTTCCAAGTGGTCATTTAAAGCTGCTGTATCCCCGTTAATTGTTTGCCTGGTTATCTGTCCATTTTGTGAGGTTTTTGAAGTCTCCTGCTGCTATTTTCTTGCTATCAATATCTTTAGTCAGTTCTAATAATACTTGTTTAACATATTTTGATGCTCCTTCATTTGGTGTATGTATTTTAATAAGCATTATGTCTTCTTGCTGGACTGACCTTCTAATCATTATATAATGTCCATCTCTGTGTTTTGTTATGTATGCTTTTGAGTTGGAAGTCTGTTTTATCCAATGTACATATGGCATTTCTTGCTTTTTTGTGGATGCCTTTTGACTGTAGGATTGTCTTCCAACCATTGATATTGGATCATTAACTTTTGAAAGAAGGTAAGTTTAATGAATGTAGCAGAAAGTTGGGGTAATGTTTTTAAATCCATTCAGTCACTCTGTCATTTGGTGAGTTCAGTTCATTAACATTTATGGTGATTTTTGATATGTAGTTGTTTATTTATTATCATTTTGTAATTTGTCTTCTGTGTGTTGTTCCAGATAGTGCCTTTGTTCTTTTCTTTATCTTCTTAGATGGGTTGGGTGTAGTTATGTTTTGATTGGTATCCCTGTTTGTTTTCTTCTTTGCTTTTTCCCTGTAGATGTATTCTAAGGTTACTCTGAAGTTAGCATTAAGAATTCTATGTTTATTTCCTGTTTTTATTTGAATTCAGATTAGTCTTAACACTCATTCTAACCATCCACATTTTTATTCTTTTGCCCAACTTTTTATATTTTCTCTCTTGCTGTTAGATACCATCCTTCAGCATTTTTTGTAGAACTGGTTTTATGGTGATAAATTCCTTTAACTTTTGCTATGGAAAAATCTTTTACCATTCCATTAGTCCTGAATGACAATCTTACAGGGTATGGTATCCTAGGTTGAAAATCCTTTTCTTTCAGCATTTTGAATATATCATACCATTCCCTTCTAACCTATAGAGTTTCAGTTGAGAAATCCACTGACAATCTTATGGGAATTTTTTTGAATGTGACTCATTTTTCTCTGCTGCTTTTAAATTTTTTCTTTATTTTGTATTTTTGACGTTTTCAAGACAATGTGTCTAGGTGTAGGTCTGCTTGGGTTTCTTTTATTAGTAATTCTCTGAGCTTTCTGTGTCTGGAGGCTTGCTTCATTCTTCAGGGTAGGGAAATTTTCAACTGTTGTTTCTTCACATATAGTTTCTGCCCCCTTTTCTCTCTCTTCTCCTTCTGTGACCCCCATGATGTGAATCTTGTTCCTTTTGATGTTATCTCATAGGTCTCAAAGAATGCTGTCTTCACATCTTTGCATTCTCTTATCTTTTTGCTTATTTGCTTGAGTGCATTCCTGTGCCCAATCTTCTATCTTGCTGATAATACTGGAGGCTTTGTCTATCCTATTCTTGTGTCCCTCTATTGACTTCTTTAGTTCAGTGATTTTATTCTTCATTTATTTGATATCTTGCTTCATTTTTCTCTCTTTTTTGTTGTCCTCTTTTTATTCTTCTGTTTTTTTCTTGATTTCCATGAGTGTTTATTACTGTTGCCCTAAATGCATGCTCATGTAGTTTGTGTATGTCTGTTGCTTTCAGATTTCCTTCGAGTTTTGATCAGATTCATCATTTTGAATATATTTCTCTGTGTCTTTTCTCTGTTTGGCATTCTGTGTATGTTTCCGTGGTTTAGGGTTCCCTGCAGTGATGGCCTGTGTGGGTGTCAACTTGTACCAATTAAGCCTGGATCTGGGTGTGAACACTGGGATCAGTTGAGTTTTGTGGCATCACCAGTGGTTGGATTTTTTTAGTTCTTATATGAATACTCTGTTGCTGCCCAAGAGTTCAGCCTATGGGATTGGAATTTATGGGGAGGGGGTTGCAGAGCATTCCCTCAGTGTTCCAGCTCCAAACAGTATTGACCACTTTGTTGTCCGCCCACAATTAGCAATCAGGCCTGCATTGTATCTTCACCCACGGGGTGCCGCTAGTGGGTAGCCTTGAGGGTTTCTCTGGTTCTTCGGGAAGACTCTCTTCTTTTAAGCCTGGGGGTGGGAATACCAGTGAGCAGTTCCTGCTGCTCCAGAGCTATATGGTGGGATGCGGTGGGTGTGATTTACTGCCCTTGGGTTATAGTGGCACCCTGTTTCATTTTCTTTCAGGGGCTCATACGCAGTTTTACTGGGCCACTGGAACTCCTTCTGCTATGTGCCAAGACCCTCACCCACAGTTCTGTGTCCAGGTACAGCTGGGTCAGCTCTCCGCTGCTTTCTCAATTACTGGGAGGCCTGGTCCAAGGTTGAACCTTGGTGTATCTCTGAACCCTGGCATTTTTGCCTACCTTTTGTGTTTACAATTGCTGCTGCATCTCTATAATTCCTTTGCCTGCTTTTTCTCAGTGTTTGTTTCTAGAAAATAAGTGAATTCCTAGTTGCTCTGTAGGGAAGAAGGACATGAGTCTCGCTCCTACCAGGTCACATTCTTGACCAGAACTCTATTCTATTTTGCATTATTATTTACAGGTAATTGTCGATTGCTGTTTTTTTTTTTTTTTTTTTTTTGAGCATTGTAGCAGACTGTTGTTACACATTATACATTTATTCTGCTCTTATTCTCTTTTCTTGTGCTTTGAAAATTGTTATATTGTGTATGGTTTTCCTTTCACTTTCTTTTTTATTTTTTTCTATGCATTTATGGTTTGAATTTACTCTAGGATTTATATATAAATATCTATGCTTCTAACTTTTTAAAACTTTAAGCAAGTTAATGTCGAACTCATTTTAAAGTCTACATTTTTACTTTACTCCTTCCTTTGTTTTATATTTTTGATATCTTGTTGCTTCTAAGTGGGATTTATTTTCATTTTATAGAATTTCTTCAGTGAGACTGGTTTGGCAGTGATAAATTCCTATAACTTTTGTTTATCTTCAAAGCTCTTCACCATTCCTTAAATTCTAAACAATAACCTAGCATGTTAGAGAGTATTCTTTATTGGGAATCCTTTTCTTTGAACATTTTGAGTATATCACGCTAATCAATTCTGCCCTGTAAAGATTCTACTGAGAAGTCCTTAGACTGTCTTATGGGGGTTCCCTTGTATGTGACTTGTTTAGCAGTTTTTCAGATACTTCCTTTGATTTTTCTCATTTTAATTACAATGTGTGCATGTCATACAATGTGGTGTGTGTCTCTTTGGGTTTATTTACAGCTCTGATCCTCCTGAATCTGGAGGTCTATTTCCTTTCTCAGGTTAGGAAAATTCTCAGCTATTATTTCTTCAAATAACATTTCTGCCCCCTTCTTTCTTCTTCTTTTGGGATCCCTATGATATGAATGTTGTTCCTCTTGATATTATCCCATTAGTCTAATATGCTGTCTTTATTATTTTTAGTTCTTTTTACTCTTTGCTTGCTTGTCTGGTTTGGCACATTCCACTGCCCTAATGTCTAACTCACTGATTTGACTGGAGGCTTCTTTCAGCCTATTGTTGAGCTCCTTTATTGTGTTATTTAGTTCAACTGTTTTGCTGGTTCTGCTTGAATCTGCCTTACATTTTCTCTGTTTTTTTTATAATTCTCTTTTTGCTCCTCCATTGTTTTCTTGATTTTAGTGAGTATCATTGTAGTTATTGCTTGAAAATCTTCATGTATTTTCCTTAATTCTGTTGCATTCAGATTTTTCCCTGGAATTTTGTTTTGGTCCACTATTTGGGGTATATTTTTTCTGTCTATTCTTTCTGTTTTACACTTTGTATTTATTTCTATGGGCTAGGATAATTTTTTTCTTTCCTTGTGCTGATGTAATGGCCTTATGTTAGAGTATCAGCTTGAACAGTACAGGCCTGGGATGTTTGTCTAGAATGCTGGACATACTATTATTGCATCAGTTAGAATGAATGGAAATCTAGAGTCAGCACTCTGTTGAGGCCCAGGTTAGTCTTCAAGGTTGGAGTCAGAGCAGGGAATGTAGAGGTTTACGTCAGAGCCACGGGCATGAATAGGCCAAGGAGAGAAACTCTGGTGGTTTGGGACTAGGTCACAAAGAGACCATAGTCTCAACCTTGGTTACTGATGGGAGGATTGGGGTGTCTTCTGGATTCTTGGGAGCTGGTTGGGCAAAGCACACTCCCTATTTGGAAGTCTCTCAGTCCTCTAGCTCAGTTGCAGCCCCCGTAAGGAGGTAGGGAATAGCATAAAATAAGCTCAGGGGCCTGGGTATGGGAGCTCTAGTAGTTGGTAAGCAGATATGCAAAGTTATTTAGCAGTAGCCCCAGGATGTTTAAAGATGCAGTTTTACTGTAACCTCATTAGTGATTCTTACCGCGAGAGCTGTGGAAATTTGTAGGAAATTGTTCAGCCCTCTATACTGGAGTCACACACCTGATTGTCCGCCTCTCTCTACCTTGGGCAGGTCATGGCTGCCCTGTCAGCCTGCATAACTGGAAAACCATATCTGCGGTCACGAGCTGTTTAGAACCACAAGTATGCTAATGGTGGAGGGGTAGGCATTTCATATTTGGGGACTTGATGCCATATGGTGGCCTTCAGTGTTGGTGCCATGCAGACAAAGAGAGCCCAGCACTCAATAGATTGTCTTATTCCCAGCCTGAGATTTTTGGTTCAACAAATGGACATTTTGCAGTCATGTCTGTCTGTGCTTTGTCTAATGGCTTCCTATGCTTTCTGTGCTATATTGGAATCCTATTGTTCTCCAAAGAATAGCACCTCTATTTTCCATGTCATTTTTTTTCCCAGTAGAAAACAGTTACCCCCACCGGTGGGAGATGGGAACCCTTCAGCCTTTTGAAGAGGGCCTGTATCACTGTTCCCTGTTGAAGGACCCCAGAGTATTGGTATCATTGGTGTCATTCATGCTGAAACTGATCAGCTTCTCCTACCTTGTATGAGACTTGTGTCCCTTCTATCTATGGAGATGCTGGTACTTGTCCCTTTTCAAAGTCCATAGTTGTTAAAAGGGTGTAGTATTTTTTGTGTGTATCTGGGGAGGAGGTGAACTTGAGATCTTAACAGTCTACTCTCTTAGAACTGGGACTGCCCAGGTTCATTTAAAATTTTGCTAATAAATTCCTTTAAACATTTTAAAATACATGGAAACACTTTGATTTTCTTGAACTCGCATAGCACAAAGTAAATTTTATCTCTATATATGTAATTCTAAACTTTGTGAGGGTTAAAAGATACTTTTTCAGTAACGAAATACTTTTATTATTCTAAGTAGGTTGGCATTCTGTCCCACAAGAACTGAGGCAGCATACTGACCTGAGATTTTTTTGTTTGAATGCTGGATAGAGCCAGTTCATCTTGCACCACTAAGAGAACATATACTCTTGTTTCTCTTTACTTTCACAACAGCAATTCTTAATCCAAACAGTTCAAATTCAGTTGATTTCTGTTAGGTTTCAGTTAAACTTTACTAAATTATTTTCACCTACTTTAAATCTGTAATATCTCAGAGAGGTTGCAAATAACTTTTTTTAGACAAACTTTCCTTGACTTAATATAGGCTGGATTGTTTTTATATTTTTCTTCTTTGGCCATATCTTTATTGTGGATATAAAAAAATCTGTAGTTGGATTTTCCCACAAGTTGATCTGTCTGTACAATCACAGCATCTAGGAATTCACTCATTACATCATCAGTCCACACACTAGTGATTGTAATTCATGGAAGGGGACTATTGCTGTCTCAACCATTGTGGAAACTCTAACCCATATACTCAGAGTCCAAGATTTTAAAATATAGGGAAAAGAAAGAGAAGCATAGATTTTAACCCATTTTCCAACACAGTTTCAGGTGTGTACCAACAATGGCCTCAGTTTCTTTAACAGTGCAGTACCTGTCACAAGACGTGCAGTAAGAATTCTGAGATCGTATACTTGAGAAACGTATGAAATGTTTCTTAATTAAAAAGCATAATTATGATTATAGCTTCATCATTGGCATGTAAGTTAATAACCATTCCTTTCAAAGTAAACATTTAAGGTGTGTTTGATTTTTGAGCATTATATGATGAATAAAAGAAAGATTGAATAGAACAAACCATGCAACAAGAGGATTCCTTTGAATTTTGTGACTGTGTGTATATCACAGAAAGAAATAGTCTTTGCTAATAAGACAACCCAACTCTGCTAAATAGACTGTGTGACACAAAATATGTATTACTTCTGAAGTAAATTAAATATGACTTAGGAGAATGAGCTAAAGAGACAATTTCTGGGACTGAGGGGCTAGCACTTCTTGCAATAAATAAAATAAATCCTAACAAGTACTCTTTTCCCACCTTCAGGCCATTCCTATTAAAGTGATAAATGATTACAAAACAGATATCTAGCTACATAACCAAATAGATTGAATGAGACTAAGGGACATTGCACAGCAGTAATTTTGATTCTTTAACTTCTGGAAACAACACTACTTTTGGATAAAAAATGATAATTCAAACAGTGTGTGATGAAAAACATTTCAAATTCATGTTTTCTCTTTGAGGTAGTATCTTTTTGGATGCTCACTCTTAATCTTGAGAGTGAGCTGCATTTATGGCCACAAATCAAGTATTCAGAAGTCCTTGGCTCTCTAAGCCTGGCTGACCTCACCCAACCAGCCGGGCTATAAAACACCTGGGTTGAATCATTGTGTCTGGAGAGGAGCAGCAATGCTATGAACAACAGCATGAGAAGAAACTTCCCTAGACAAAATTTTGATGTGTATGAAGAACATGTTTTGTCTTCCTGTTTCCTTGTGGAATCAGTTCTTAGCCTCCCATACATGCCTAGTGCCTCCATGTTCAGAGAGAGCAGAGTCATAATTATTTTAGCAGAAGTTCATCAACCGAATAGCCACGCACATGCATTCATTTCTGGGTTATCCATGTCACTACTTATTCTTACTTTTAGATTAAAAAAATATTTTTAACTAGTTAATATGATGTTTGGGCTACCATTACAAAATACCAAAGATGGGTTCCTGATACCACACACACACACAAAACAGACATGAAAAAAAAAACCCAAAACTAATTTTTTCACAGTTCTAGAGTTTAGAAACCCAAGATCAAGGTTCTAGCATAGTCCGCTTCTGGTGAGGCCTGTTCTCTGGCTTCTAGATGACTGCCTTTTTGTTACATACTTACATGGCAGAGGAGAGGAGGGGAGGGGAGGGGAGGGGATGGGAG
>RJWH01001911.1:0-120848 GCA_004363575.1 Solenodon paradoxus
TTATATCAAGTACTTATTGTCTACCAGTCTCTATTCTAAGCAATTTTACATACATTTAATTCATTTAATCCTCAAAATAACTCTGTCAGGGAGATACTGTTATTACCTTCATTTCACAAAAAAATGAAGCTGAGGTAACATCCCACAAGAAGAGGGAAGTAGGACAGAAGGTCACAGGTAGCAGGCAGCCGATCAGAGTAACTTGCTTTTGGCTTTTACCTAGGGAATGAGATGATATGGCATTAGATTACGAGCAGAGGATCTAGATTTGAAGTCACTGGCTTCTCTGAAAAGAGCAGATTGTGAGGGGAAGGTTGGAAGCAGGGAGACCAGTTAGAATGCTATAGAATAATCCAGGTGAGAGGGAACAGTGGTTTACACCAACATTGTATCTCTTAGGGTGGTGAGAAATAGTTGTATTCCGAGTATACTTTTATATATACAGCGGAATTTACTAAAGGATTAGATGGGATGTGAGGATAGGGAGGAAAGGTGGGAGGAAGAGAAGTCAAAGGTGACTCTAGTTTTTGACCTGAACCTCTGGAATAATGGACTTGCTGTTTATTGAGATGGGGAAGAGAGTGAAAGGAGCCTCCTCGGGAGGATGGTATGTATGGTTTTGGACATTTTAATTTTGAGATACGTAGGAAATATGCAAATAGATACATCAAGTAGATAGTTGGATATGCTCTCATCATATTCTGGATTTCTATTCATTTTTGGAGGTGGGGTGGGGGAGAGTGAGTTAGGGTAGGTGGATATGTATGTGTTGGGGGAAGGGTCCCAAAGACATAGTATGCTGATTCCTGACGCTAGTTTAGAAACGCAGTGAATGGATAAAAGGGCACATGTATTCTATCTGCCCACGACGCCCTCAGGCTTGCTACTTACCCAAATCAACCGTGTCATTTTCTTTTTCAGACCCAACCAGGCAGACCTCTGTTCCTCAGGCACAGCCAGCAGGTTTGACCTGGCTTTTCCCCTTTTCCCCTGGGGGCCATTTCCCTGCACTGGCACTGGCCCTGCCCCTGCCCCCCCCTTCCCTGCTCACACGCCAGTCTTCGAGCCAGCCCCTCCCCTTTCTGGCTTGGGGTGCTCCTGGTGGGTGGGTGGAGGTTCTACCTCTTGGGATCTAGTAACGGTTCTAACAGCTGGGAGGGAGTGGATCTGTGGGTGAGTCCATAGCCAGGGGTCCATTTCCCTCCCGTCCTCCGCCCCCATTCTCACCGCCACTGCCCGCAGGAAGTCCGCTAACTCCCTCCCAGGGACCAGAGGAGCCTCTCGCCCCTTTCTCCTGCTCGGCTCCGAGCCCAGTCCTGTGCTCCTTTTTCCTTGCTAGGTTCTCTCCCCACCCACCCGGAGCAAGTGGTTCTCTGCGCGACTCTTCTGCTTTCTGTGCTCAAGACCGTTAGCCCTGGGCCGTGGAACTGGGCTTTGCTGCCTGGTATTGACGCCCAGTTTCTTCCCTTCAAGTGACCCCCAGACTCCACTCCCAGTGACAGTACCTTGCTTTTATCGAGGTTCTCCGATGAGGCCTTTCCGGGTGTGTGTGAGTTTGTCTCTACAAGTAAACTCAAGTGTGTGTGCCCTGGTCTCTCTGGGGGTTGGGGCGGGGGTGGGGCTTTGATAAAAAAAAAAAAGCCTGAATCTGGGACCCAAGTCTAAGTTCATCCATTTCCCCTACAGGCACTCTCCAATGAAACCTCAGCAGCAGATCAGTCTCTCTTCCCTTCCCTTGCCTCCTATACCCTCTAGGCCAGGTGAGGGGACTGTGTAATGGGAGGTGGGAGGGAACTCTTGTGAGGCAGCCCCCTCCATCTCCCCGCCTAGGCCTGCTTCTTACCAGGAGGCTTACCAGGATTCTGGGGAAGCTTCTAGGGAGGGTGGAGGGTCTGAAGAAAGGCCCTTGTATGGCTCTACCCTGCAGCC
This sequence comes from Solenodon paradoxus, assembly GCA_004363575.1. Taxonomy (NCBI): domain Eukaryota; kingdom Metazoa; phylum Chordata; class Mammalia; order Eulipotyphla; family Solenodontidae; genus Solenodon; species Solenodon paradoxus. Next base: position 1,930 of record RJWH01001911.1, read on the forward strand.
CCATTCATTTCCCTGTCCTAAGGTTCTCCCTTCCACTTTGACCCTCACCATCAGGTGAGCCTAAGCCCCCTTCTTTTGACCCTCTCTTGAACCGCCATGAGCAGGTGAGGCTCAGCAACCAGGAACCTGGAACTGGCAGTTGGAGCCTGAGCAGTGGGCAGCATCAATTCGCCAGCAGTTGAATGCCCAGCTCCTCCTGGTCCCGGAGACGAGGGCAGGCTTGTCTCCTGAAGAGGCATCATCTGATAACCTTGAGTCCTGGCACTCCAGATGTGTCCCAGACAGAGAAGAGCAGCCTTGGGCCAGTCAGAGGAGGCAGAGGCAGTTCCTGGAGGCGCTGGCTCAGTCAGAAGAACCCTCCGTGCTGGACCTCCTGGTAGCTGAGCTCCAAACTCTGTTCTCAGCTGGGCTGCGGGATGGGAGTCCTGCAGCATGGCACTACCTGCACGCAGTGTTGGGTCTGCTGCCTCCATATCGTTCACTGCTAGTTGGTCAACTTGATTTGTTGCCCTTCCTGGAGCAGCTGTACCACTGGGCACCTTGGGTCCAATCCCATCTTCAGCTGGACCTGCTTGATGCCATACACCAGGCCTTTCCCCCAGACACCTCTTTGTTAGCGCCTACCTCCCACGTGAACTGCTGTCCAAAGAAGCGCAGGTTCCTTTGTGGACAGCCACGGCCAGTCTGCCCGCTTGTGCAGGCCCGGTGGGGTGGGCAGCAAGCACAGGAGGACTTGGCCACGTGGCTGCGACCATTGACGCTGCCCGAGCTACAGCACTGTCTGGGTATCGTTGGTGCTGAGGTGGCCCTGGAAGAGACCTGGTGGCTAGACGGCCTTAACCTCCTACCTTTGGCATTGGCGACAAACATCCCTGTACAGTACGAAAGCAGTGACACAGGAGCAACAGAGTTGCCTACTGGAAGAAGAGAGGCTCAGTAAGTTAGGGACACGGTGTGGGACTTTGGGCAGAGTAGAAAAAACAAACAAAAATAACCCCCCAAAACCTGCGTATGGCTGCCTCCAGGGTCACGGGATGTCTAGAACCAGCTCTACATTGATTTTAGTGATTAGCTTGACCCCCAAACCTGAGCTAGTATAGCACTTGCCCTTTTCTTTTTTTTTTTTTTTTGTCTGCAAAATCTACCCAGTTGTCTTAGTATTAATCCCATTAAGGAAATGCAGAAATTCATGAAAATCAAAAGCCAAAACTTCAGAAAATAACTTGAGTTTCCAGATTGTTTTCTCAGATGGCGCTGAAAACCTCCTTAGTTCTTTTTCTTATTCATTACCCTTAAGTCTCACCTCTGAGCCTACATAGTGCTAGGTGCTGGATGCTGGGTACAGGGTCCTTCCCTCCGGATGCCTAGGTTGGATGCTGCTCCTGCCTGTGTGAGCAAGCCAGCTCTCATAGAATTGGCAGCACTACTGAATGGGACTTTCATCTTGAGACTTCTAGCATTTTTTGCCCTGTCTCCATGATGATTTTTTTCCCAGCCTGACTCTCATTGCTCTCTGCAGGACTTCAGAATGCCTATAAAGAGCCCAACTCTTCTGAGAGTTGTCTAGCTCTAGTCTTGGAATTGCTCCCTGTCCTCTGACCTGATTTTTAAAATGCTTTGAACCTTCTCTGTGATACACTGTTTTGGAAGAAGGGTGGTTTTAACTTTAATTAAGCTTGGCTTCTCAGTTTTTGTTCTGAATTTATGATTGGATCAGGTTTTTCCTGATGTCTCTGAGCCTTAGTGGTAGACTGATAGGCAGGCTCCTGGATTCCTCATGAAAGGTGGCCAGATGCAACAATTTATGCCTTCAATAACCCAACAGACTCTTCCTCTTTGAAAGACCTGCCCTGTACCCTGAGTCTAATTTTACTTTCCTCAGGGAGCTTGACTGAGTGAGAATGGCCCAGGGGTCAAGTTCTCTGGCCTCTCTTTGAACTCTGAGGTCTAGCTAATGTAGCTTAATATATATGAGGCATTCCTTCATTCAGTAAGTAGTATAGTAGTACTGACTAGATATCAGAAACTGCTAGCTGCTGAGGATACCTAACAAAACAGACTCAATCCTTCCCCTTGTGGGGGTGGGGGTCTTACAATTTAATCAGGGAGATAAACGTTAAATATACTGGTACAAGTAAAGCAGAGTTAAAAATTGTGATAAGTACTATAAAATCAACTAATTGAAATAAGAATTTCAAGGAGGCGGGAGCAGTCAGCAGTGTTAAATGCTACTGAGGCAAGTAAGAAAATCTGAAACTTGGACTTAGCAGGATGGAGCAGTTTCAGTGGAGTTGTGTGAGGAGCAGCCAGATTACAATACAGGTAGGAATGAATGGGGGATGAGGTGCAAATTGCACTCTACTGTTCAGTTCGAAATGGCGTTTGGTTTGAAATGGAGATATAATACTGCAGCAGACTAAAAGAATACTTGTGTCTGGATAAGACTCTTTAAACAAATATGGAGAGATATTCATAGTCCATATGACAATGTTGAGATGTAGGTTCTCACTAACTCTTTGTAGAGTGAATGAGTAAATATAGCCTAAAGGTAAGAAGAGAAGGAGACTAAAAATACATCATGAGTAGGGGATAAGGGATCCAAACCACAAAGGGAGGAACTAGCCTTGTAGAGAAGGAAGAAATGATGCCCCTTCCTCCCCAAATAAGGGACAAGATTAGGATGGGACTATGTACAGATAAATATCTGGGAAAGAAGGTGAACTTGAAGAAGTTAATTAATGACAGGGAAACTTGGTTTTCTTCAGGCAAGGAAGGGAGCAGAGAAGAGGATGGGGACTAGGGAGTCAACAAGGCTGGGCATGGGGTGGAGGCCTGAAATAGCAGCTAAGGAGGCTGAAAGAGCCGGTTGAGGATTTATACTAAGACATTAGAGCAGAGTGAATGCACAGTTGAGATTGGGCATCATGAATCTCTAGAGGAGTCAATATTCCTGTTTCTATTACCTGACTCTTCTTTAGGTCATGTAGGATTTTAATTACTGAGGAAATGGTCCTTTTAATGGCAGTTACACCATTAGGATGTTCTCATTCAACATCAAGTTCATAGTCCCTATTGGTGATATAAACTTTAGAATATAATTGCACTCTTATTCCTGGGGTAACTTGTTCTGTTGTTCTAGGTTTGGGTCATTCAGTGACACTGTTGTATTTGGACTGGTTACATATAAGTTTAATCATTCAGAAGTTTGTGTGTAAATGCCCTGAGTTCGCCACAACTGAAGTTATTAGCCCGTGTTACTTTGAGGTGGCTAGATATAAACTAAAAACCTTAATTAAAATGGTGCAATTTTGTGAAAAGAAAAATAGTTTTCGGCCAGGTAATCAACTTCTGGTTTCTTTCTTTAAAAAGAAAACTTAATTTCCTTGTTCACCCTTGTTTTTTCACCCCAGCCCTGGGTCTTGAACCCAGGTCCTTGGGCTTTTCATGGTTCACAGGCTCAGCTCCCTGAGCCACAGGCATGTTCTGGTTTCTTGAAGAATTAATTTTTTTTTTATCAATATGGTTGACTGGTTTGGTAGCGGGGTAAAGTATTGGTCAGGCGTGAAGCATTTGAAGAATACACCATTTGATCCTGTCTAGAAAGGAAAGACTGTGAAGCTTGAGTTTGGATGATGATGTGGGAAGAGCAATGAAGTCAGAGGTATGGAGATCATTGAGATTGGAAAGCAGGTATGATGGGAGCAAACATAGGGGATCTAGAAGGGTAGGAAGATTGCCAGAGAGGAGAAATCCAGCACCGTATACTTGTAGGATGATGAGTTGGGGAAAAGTCTTCCATTACTTTTATACACAGTATTATATAACACTGACTTTGCAGTGATCATAGTTGATTCAGAATGATTGTTCAGTTATCAGGAAGGAGCTGTTCAGGACATATCTGTGTGAATTTAATTGCCTTGATTGTGTGGCATGATGACTTGTGTTTGCTCAGTATGTGAATATTTGGATATAATGGTAGACAGGCTCTGATAATGCCATTATCAGGTCCTCTCAGGCAGCTGATCTAACTCCTCCTTTTGCTGGCTAACTATGGCAACCTAACCTTCGCTCTACATGTTCTCTCATGATTTTTTTTATCATATAGATCTCAGCTTGATGATGAAGCTTCTAGGGAGAAGACCTTCCAAAGGAGGAGTACTGCCTTCTTACCTCAGACTTCCCTGCTGGGTAGCCAGTTGATGGCCGTTCTGAAGACAGAAAGATACCTGAAGAAGATTCACTTCCTCTATCTCAATGTAGCTCCTGACCGGCACTTCAGGTAAGAGTTTGTGTTCAGACCCCTTTTCCTAATTCTCACCTTCCCTGCTTTCTTCCTATACTATCTTCCACCTCTTTTTTCCCTCCATACCCACCCTTCTCCTCTCTCTTCTCATTTCTCCTCTGTCTCCCATTTTCCCCTCCCTTTTCCCTTTTCCTCAGCCTCTTTCACTCTCCACCTCCTCTTTGCTCCCCTTTGCTCTCCTTTGCTCCATAGTCTTTTGTTTTAGTCATCCTTTCCTGATTTTTGCTCTGTCTTCTTTATCCCTTCCTAGAAGGATAGAAACACGAATTGTAACCTCAGAAGGGAATTTAATAAGAATCTTTTCCAGCCCCAGTGTAAGAATCGAGTGTTGATTTAAATCTTTACAATGTTGGGGATGTGTTTCCCAAGGTGTTTTATTCCATAGACTGGAATGAAAGCAAATCTATTTTACTTTAACTTCTACCACTGGTCCTAGTTTCATCTTGAAGGTTATAAAAGCAAGTCTCCTCCTCTGACATGACTCACGAGGCATTCATTGACTTTCTTCCATCATCTAAATTTTGCCTAATTTTAAAAGCTCCATTCAGTCCCATCACATACTAGAAATAATAAATAAAAGAAAACTTAGGTTTTCTATGTACCAGGCATTGTGTTAATAAACACATGATAGTCACGTGCTGATGGAGCAGCAGTTGGGTCACTCTCACACAAGCCACATACCCCTGGGTTCAAGTCCCAGGTCTGGAAGGAAACAACCAGTGTGAACAATTAAATAAAAATAAAATAATGGTGCTTCCTCCTCGTCTCTCTTCCTATCTACCTACTCGCTTTCATTCCTGCCTGCACCTTTTCTTAAAACACACACACATGCACATGCATACACACAACATAGGTATCATTTAATCCTCACATGCCTAATGGTTGCAATTATTATTTCCATGTAAGAGTTGAGCACACCGATGCATAGAGAGCTTAAGAAATTAATCCAAAGCCACCATAGTAAGTGTTAGAAAGATGATTTTAAACCTAGAATTCGCTACTCCAAAGTTCATACTGTTAAGCAATATCTGATACAGGTACTCTCCGAGGCTCCTTAAGAGCTTTTATCCCTGCATACACTGATCTGTTTCTCCTAAACTTAGGTGGTACTAATGATCCATGCCATCTGTCATTGATAAATCAATTCACTTAACACAACAAATTTCTAATAATCTTCCAGCACTGTCCATTGGACTCCTTCTACCCTTTACTCCCTTCTCTGGTAACTTCAGTTATATTGTCGGTGTCCAAGGGTTAGTTTTTGTTTGGTTTGGTCTGGTCCTTTGCTTTTGTTTCTTTCTTCCACATGTGTGTGAAATATCTGGTATTTCTCTTTTTTCTTCTGATTAATTTGTCATAATCCCCTCTAGGTCTGTTCATGTTGTCTCAAATAGCAGGATTTCATCTTTTTTAGGGTCACATAGTACTCCACTGTGTATATATATCACATCTTTATGTATTCATTCATCAATGGGCTCTTAGGTTGTTGTCATTTTTTGTCTGTTGTAAATAGTGCTACAGTGAACGTGGGGTGCATATACCTTTTTGAATTAGCGTTTTAATTTTCTTTGGATAGATGCTTAGAAGTGGAATTGCTGGACCATATAGGAATTTTTTTTTTTTTAGCATGTGAATAACCTCCATACTGTTTTCACAGTGGCTGCATCATTATATATTTCCACCACACTGTTGCCAACACTTGTTTCTAGTGGTTTTGATGCAGGTTACTCTCACAGGTGTGAGATGATAGCTCATTGTGGTTTTGATTTACATTTCCCTAATAATAAGTGATGATGAACACTTTTTCATGTGTCCATTGACTACCTGTATTTTTTAAATTAATTTGTTATTTATTGAGGTAACTTTGCTTTACACAATAATATAAACCTATATGCTGGTTCCCCATTCCTCAGATATATAACAACACCCCTGCCACCTACCAAATATTACCAAAATTTCTTTACCATTGTCCATTATACCCCACCATTACTTGCCCCCACCTTCCACCCCATTCCCTACTGGTAACCTCAGTTGTGTTGCCAGTGTCCAAGGGTTGGTATTTTTTAAGTCTTTTGCTTTGTTTCTCTACATTCCACATTTAAATGAGATCATACAGTATTTGTCTTTCTTCTGCTAACTTACTTTACTTAGCATAACACCCTTTAATTCCAACCATGTTACAAATGGCAGGATTTCAGATTTTCTAGGTACTGTGCAGTGTTCCATTGGGTATGCATGCTGTGTATGTGTGTTTTTTATCCATTCATCTGACAGTGGGCACATAGGTAATTTCTAATTCTTAGCTATTATAAATAATGCTCTAATAAGCCTGGGGGTACATGCATATCTGTGAATTCATGTTTTTATGTTTTGGGGATAAATACTCAGAACTGGGATGATGGGATCATATGAGATTTGATTTTTTGAGAAATCTTAATATTGCTTTCCACAAAAGTTGTACCAATTTTCACATCTAACAACAGTGTAGAATGTTTCCTTTTCTCTGCATCCTTCCAACATTTGTTGTTTCCAAACTTCTGAATAACAACCAGTCTCACAGGTGTAAGGTGATATCTTACTGTTGTTTTGATTTACATTTCTTTAATAACAAGTGAGGAAGAACATCTTTTCATATGTCTATTGACCATCTGTCTATCTTCTTTGGAGAAATGTCTTTCCAATTCTTCTGCCCACTTCTTGAATGGATTGCTTGTTTTTCTGTTTTTGAGTTTTATGAGTTCTTTGTATATTTTGAATATTTAAGCTTTTTCAGATAGATGAAATGCAAATAGCTTCTCCCAGTCAGTACATTGTCTTTTTGTTTTGGTGATGGCTTCTTTCACAGTGTGGAAGATTTTTAGTTTGATGTATTTCCATTTGTTTATTTTGATTCTTGTTTCCCTTGATGCCTGAGTTGAGTCTCCAGAGATCTCTCTGAAGCTGATGTCCCTTATCTTCCAAATATGTTGTGATTTCCAGTCTTACATCCAAGAGTCTAATCCATTTAGAATTAATTATTGTATATGGCATTAGAGAGTGGTCTGGCTTCATTCTTTTGCATGTAGCTATCTAGTTTTCCCAGCACCACTTACTGAAGAGATTTTCATTTCTCATTGTATATTCTTGGCTCCTTTGTCAGAAATTAACTGACCATATATGAGTGAGTCTATTTCTCTTGATTCAGCTCTATGCCATTGATCTGTGTCTCTCATTATTCCAGTACCATACAGTTTTGATCACTATCACTTTGTAGCATATAGCTCAATATCTGGGAGTGTGATACTTCCACTTCTGTTTTTTTTCCTTATGATTGCTTTGGCTCTTCAGGGTCTTTTGTTATTCTATACAATGTTCTATTTCCTTGAAAAATGCCTATGGGACTCAATGGGGATTTCATTAAACCTGTATATTGCTTTAGATAAGATGGTCATTTTCAGCATATTAATTCTTCTAGTGATTAGTATGGGAAATCTATTCATCTCTTTGTATCTTCCTCTATTGCTTTTAAGAAAGTCTTAGAATTTTCATTGTATAGGTCTTTCACCTCCTTCATTAAGTATATTCCAAGATATTTGATTCTTTTTGTTTCTATTGTAAAAGAGATAATTTTCTTCGTTTCATTCTCTTCTATCATTGTGTATAGAAATGCAATAGATGTTTGTTTGTTGATTTTGTAACCTGCCACTTTATTGTACTCACTTTTTTTTTACTCACTAGTTTTTTGATGGCATTTTTAGGGTTTTCTGCATGTTGTCATGCCATCTACAAATAGTGATACTTTTACTTCCTCCTTTCCAATTTGGATTTGTTTTATTTCTTCTAGCCTAATTGCCCTGGCTAAGATCTCCAAAATGATGTTAAATAGCAATGGTAAATGTGGGCAACCTTGGCATGCCCTCGTGGTATAATGATTGGGAACAGTCCACATATATCCGAAGTTCCCAGGTCTGCATCCTAGTGCCAGATAAACAACCGAAAATGAACCAAGATGAACAACTAAATAAAATAAAGTACTTCTTTCTCCTCTCCTTCCTGCCTGCCTGCCTCTGCTCATTCATTCTTCATTCCTGCTTGCACCTTCCTTTAAAAAAAAGAAAGAAAGAAAGTGACAGCCTTTTCTTATTCCTGACTTTAGAGGATATTTGCTTTCAGTGTTTCACCACTGAGTATGATATTGCCTATGGGATTACCATATATGTCCTCTGTTGAGGTATGTACCTTTTATCCCTGTTTTATGTTGAGTTTTATCATAAATTGTTGTTAATCTTATCAAAAGCCTTTTCTGCTTCTATTGATATGCTGATATGATTTTCTCCTTTGCTCTTGTTGATGTGGTGTATTACATTAATAGATTCGTGTATGTTGAATCATCCTTGCACCCCCAGAATAAATCCCATTTTGTCATAATAAATGATCCTTTTGATGTTTGTTAGATTTTGTTTGCTAATATTTTGTTGAGATCTTTTGCATCTATGTTCATTAAAGATATTGGTTTGTAATTTTCATTCCTGGTAATGTCCCTATCAGCTTTTAATATCAGTGCCATACCATAGACATAACATATAGGCATAATATAACTTCATAGAAAATGGAAGTGTTCCCTGTTTTCAGTATTTTGGAAGAGTTTTAGAAGAATGTTAATTCTGCGCTGACGGTTTAGGAAAACAAGCTATCTTGTCTTGGGCTTTTAATTTTAGGGAGACTTTTGATTACTTCTTCAATTTACTTGCTTGTGGTAGTTCTGTTCAGTTTTCCTTTTCTCTGGATTTAGTCTTGGTGAGCTATATGTGTCTAAAAAAATCTCTCTATGTTCTTGAGGTTTTTCCAGTTTTTTGGCAGAGGCTGCTCAATGTAGTCTCTAATGATGTTTTGTATCACTTGGTATCTGTTGTAACTTCTTCCCTTTCATTTCTGATTCTAGTTATGAGTTTTCTCTCTTCTTTTTCTTATGTGTCTAGCCCATAAGTTTGTTAATTTTGTATATTTGCTCAAAGAACAAATAAATCATTGCTCTTCTGAATTATATTTTTATTTTTATTTTATTTATTTCTTCTCAAATTTTTATTATTTCTTTCCTCTACTTACTTTTGGCTTCAATTGTTCTTCTTTATCGAATTGTTTTAGATGTAGGATTAGATAGTTTATTTAGAATTTTTTACATTTCTTGAGGTAGGCCTAGATTACAGTAAATGTTCCTCTTAGTAATACTTTTGTTGCATTCCATAAATTCTGGTAACCTGTGTCTTCATTCTCATTTTTCTCCATGTGTTTTTTTTAAAGGAAAGGTGCAGGCAGGAATGAAGACAAGCAGGGCAGGCAGGAGGAGAAAGGATGAGGAAGAATCTTTATTTTATGTTTATTTAGTTGTTCATACAGGCTGTCTCACCCCAAGACCTGGGACTGAAACCCAGGGAAACAGAAATGTGGTTTGCTGCTTTGGAGGAGATTGACCCAACTGCCACTCTGACACAGCGTGCCTTTTTAAGTGCTTTTGCAATTCTCCTTTGATTTCCTCTGTTAGCCAAGAGTTATTCAGAAACATGTTTTTTAGCTTCCAAATAGTTTGGAATCTTCCAGTTTCTTTTGTGTGTGATTGATTTCTACTTTTAAGCCATCATGATCAGATAAAATGTTTGATATTCAGTCTATGTGAATTTGTTGAGAATGTTTGTGTCCCAACGTATAGTCTATCCTTGAGAATGTTCTATGAAAACTTGAAAAGAATGTGAGTTCTACGTCATTGGAAGAAGTGTTCAGTATAAACCTACTAAATCCATCTGTTCGAATTTATCATTTAAACTCGTTTCCCTGTTAATTTCAGACTGGTTGGTCCGTTCATTGTTTTAAGTAGAACGTTAGTGTTGAATTCTCCTACTTTTATTGTATTGCTGTCTATGTCTCTCTTTAGTTCTGTTGTTAACTGATTTGTGTATGTTGATGCTCATTCATTTGGTACATATATAGTCATAAGTGTTATGTCTTTTTCCTGAATTGACGCCTTAATCATTATATACTGTCCATCCCTGTCTTTTGTTATCTCTTTATTTGGAAGTCTTTTTTATCTAAGTAAGGCTGTTCCCACTTTTTTGGGGTTACTATTTGATTATAGGATTGTCTTCCAGCTATTGACTCTAAGCCTATTGTTATCTTTTGAAAGAAGATGAGTGTCCTGAATGCAGCAGAAAGTTGGTTTATGTTTTTCAATCCATTCTATGTCTTTTGATTGGTGAGTTCAATCCATTGACTTTTAGGGTGATAATTGACATGTAACTGTTTATTGCCGTTTTGTTCATTGTTTTCTGGGTTTGGTTGTGGGCAGTATATTTGTTCTTTACTTTCTCATCTTAGGTGATTTGAAAGTAGTTATGTTGTGCTTGGTTTTCCTCTTTGCTTTTCCCCTGAGATATGTTTTGAAGTTGCCCTGGGGTCTACATAAAACTTTCTATGCTTTTATACTATTTTTACTTGAAGACAAGTTTGTCTTGAGCTCCTTCTAACATCTACATTTTTACTTGCCTCTCCTCCAGCCCATTTTTTGTATTTTAATGTCTTGCTGTTTATCAGTGCATTTTCTCTACATTTTATAGTATTTCTTTTCATATTTTTTTATAAAGCTGATTCTATAGTGATGCAATCCTTTAGCATTTGTTTATCTGAAAAGCTTCTTATCATTCCTTAAATTCTTTAAGTTAGTATTTTATTGAGGTAACTTTGTTTTACAAACTAATATAAACTCTTGGGTAAGAATTTATATGTGCAAGTTCCCCACTCTTTAGATATAGTCAACACACCCTTTGCTCCACTTACCTACTGGTAACCTCAGTTCTATAGCTAATGTCCAATGTTCAATTTTGTTTCATCTGTTCCTTTACTTTGTCTATTCACAGGCAACCTCTTGAGTGGAATCATCTGTTATCTGGCTTTCTTTTTTGACTTATTTCACTTAGCATAATCCCTTCTAGATCCATCCATGTTGTTTCAGATGACAGGATATCATCTCTTCTAAAGGCTGAATAGTATTCCATTGTTATATTTGCCACATCTTCTTTATCCATTCATCTAACATTGGGCACTTAGGTAGTTTCCAATTCTTAGCTATTGTGAATAGAGCTGCAATAAACATGGGGTACATAAATCTCTGCAAGTTAGTGTTTTTGTATCTTTTGAGTAAACACCCAGTAGTGGAATGGTGGTGTTATATGAGATTTTACCTTTAATTCTAAGTGATAATCCAGAAGTAGGTGAGGCACTAGTAGGCTAGTATCTTTTTCCTTATTTCCTGACTGTCCTGTTGTTATACAAATGTCAGTTTTGTCCCATTTTTAATAAACCAGGGCAACAGGGATGGTTGAGTTGCCCTCGACCCAGTCTGCTGAAGAGGCCCAAAAGCAGCTGCCCTTTTGTCCCACATTAAAGACTTGTGGTGCTGACTGCAGAGGCCATGGCCTCTATTGCTCTTCCCACCCGCTGAGAGAAAACAGAATTTCCCTCACCCGCCATGCCTGTTTCTTCAAGGAAGCAGAACACTGTGGCATGGTCCAGACACAGGTAAGTGCTGTGGGGGTTATTTCTGACACGATGGGAGTTATCTCTGGCACTGTGGGGGTTCTTGGGCATTCCTGGCACTGGGATGGTTACAGCAGCTTGATTTTAGGCAAGACATTTAAAGTGTAACTTATAGGGATGTCAAATTCGGTTTTTGACTAAGGTGCCAAAATCCTTTGCACTATCCCCATTTATATAAAGTCCCTCTGGACATGCCCTTACTATGCAATCACCTGTGGACATAGCATTATACCTACTGTTGCTGGCCTGGCTGCTCTGCTCCTGCCCGCCTGAATTGCGAGCATGTAACTCCCGTTTTTGCCAACCCAGTGTCCCATTTTTGTCTCAAGAAAATATGGTAAGCCTATCTAGTGGGTTACATTATCCTTGATTGGAAATCCTTTTCTGTCAGTACATTAAATATATCAAGCCATTCCCTTCTGTCCTGTAAAGTTTCAGCTGAGAAATCTGCTGATGGTCTTAATGGGGATTCTTATATTTAATTCATTTTCTCTCTAGCTGCTTTTAAGATTCTCTCTTTATCCTATATTTTTGACATTTTAATGATGATGTGTCTTGGTTATGTCTGCCTGGGTTTCTTTTGTTCAGAACTCTTTGAGCTTCCTGGATCTGAAGGTCTGCTTTTTTCCTCACGTCAAGGAAATTCTCAGTTGTTATTTTCTTCAAGTACAGTTTCTGCCCCCTTTTCTCTCTCCTCTCCTTCTGGGAACCCTATGATGTGACTATTGTTCCTCTTGATGTTATCCCATAGGTCTCATATGCTGTCTTCATTTCTTTTATTTTTTTTCCTTTTTACTGGTCTGCTTGAGTGCATTTTTCTGTCCTATCTTTCTAGCTCACTTCTATTGGGGGTTCTTTCCAGTGTATTGTTGAGCCCTTCTATTATGTTCTTTAGGTTCTTGACTTCTGATGTGAGCTGCCTCATAACTTCTCTCTTTGTTATAGTTCCTTTTTGTTCCTACATTGTTTTCCTGATTTCAATCAGTATGATCATCACTGTTGTTTTAAAGTCTTCATGAGGTAGTTTGCTTAAGTCAGTTACATTCAGATTTTCTCCTGGGTTTTTTTTTTAGATCCATAATTTCATATGTATTTCTCTGTGTCTTTGATCTATTTGGCATTCTGTGCTTATTTCTATAGGTTAGACTTCCTTGATGTAAAGGCCTTGTGTTAGGGTGTTGAATTGCACAGAATAAACCTGGATCTTGGTTTGATCACTAGAGTTTCTTTAGTTGTGTGAGATCAACACTTGTCTGATTTATTGAAGCTCTAAAATGAGTTCTGTGCTGAGGCATAGAGTTCAGCCTGCATGGTTGGAGTTGGCATAGGGAATGCAAATGTTTCCCCTAGAGTCACAGGTATAAACTATAAAACCCACAGAGAGAGACCCAGGAGTTGTGGGCCCACAGCAATCAGGCACAGTTCTAACATAGTCCACAGAATGGAGATAACCCTTAGTTTTTGCTAGACCCTCCCTTGTGAGAGTCTCTTAGTGCTCCAGAGAAGTTGCTTTCCTAGTAGGGGGTGTTTACTGTGCCATTAGGCCCGGAGGGTGGAATTTCAGAAGGGCCAAACAGTGAAGCACCAGTTTGCTAATGGTGAGGAGGGTGGGCCCTTCTCCCCAGAGGCTTTCCCTAATGGCAGCCTCATGCCAGCAACTTTCAGGATCTGTATCTCTGTTTACTGGGATGCTCTGTCCTCTTTCCACCCTGCACACTGCACGGATACCCCCTGGGCTCAGTGATTGCAAGGCAGTTTGGGAGCGCTCACTGCCAGAGCAAGTCCTTTAACTTGAGGATGTGTGTCGGTTGCTTGACTCTTTCCAAGGCCCGGAGTCTTGGAACAGAGATATGTGGCGCTGGGCAAGGTCAGCCTCTCTTACTTTTATCAAGGTGTGTATCTCCTCGCTCTTTGGAGATATGGTTCTGATTATTTTCACAGATGGTGGTAACCAAATGTTTTCTTAGTTGTTCTTTGAGAGGAGGAAACCTGAGAGCTTAACAGTCTGTTATTTGGAGAAGTGTCTATTCAGATGGTCTTCCCATATTTTGAATGGATATTTTGTTGGTGGATTGTAAGAGTTCTTTATATAACTTGGATATTAACCCTGTGTCAGATGTTTGATGATCTGACACCTTTTTATTTTTTAAATTTTATTCGTTTTTTAAAGAGGAAGGAAGGGAGAGGAGGAAAAAGCACTTTTTAATTAATTTATTGATTTTTGGTTATAACTTGACACCTTTTTAAGATACCTTTTATTAAATTCACTTTGTTGAAATGCCTGACGTGTTTCTCTTTTCCTGACTGAACCCTGAGTGATACCAGACAGATGTTCACTGCTATCCAAAAGTAGACCATTCCTACTGGGTATGATTTGATAGGTTATTTTGGAGGACTGGGAATACTCAGAATATTTTCTCTGCACATTTATGGCAATATTGTTCTCAGAGTTTTGGGGAATTTTGTGCCCCCTCAAAATAAGCTACCAAATCATATCAGATAGGAATGACCTACTTTTTAATAACAGAGGAAACCTGTCTTTGGTATCATGAGTGGTCGCAGGGAGCGATCCTCAAACGTGGAATATTGATTTGGTAATGTCCTTGGCCTTGAACACTGCTGAGTTCTTTCCTAATGGAAAATAAGATAATCTATGAGATATCATGGTATATGATAAATGATTCATTCTCTGCTTTGTGATACTGGGGCAAAAGTAGGGCCCAGTGAAGGTAGAGCCCTGGCATTTGTTGTTTGATTTTGTTTATTTATTTGCCGTGTAGCAGGTTTCTTTTTCAGTGACTTTGAATTTATCAAATTTTTCTTGTTCTAGATTTTGGTTCGTGATTAGAGAGGAATTTATTCCTTTATATCCTCAGAGTCTTTGCTCAACTGTCACGTCCCCTCCCTTATCACACCATTTGAAATCGTACTCCTGCTTCCCCTGGCACTGTCAATACCCCTTTTTCTCTTCTTTCCCATTTATTTTGTTTATCATATTTCTTCTCCAGCACAATGAGCGCTCTATCAGAGCAGGAATTTTTGTTATGTTTGCAATGTATCCTCAGAGTTTAGAACAGTTTGGCGTAGAGTAGAAACTCAATAACGTTTGTTAATGAATGAACCGTGCTGTTCTAGAGCAGGAACAGATCTGGAAGGGAGTAGATGATGAGTTCAGTATAAAACTTGCTGTGTGTCAGAGACACAGTATACAACTTGTGTTTCAGTACATGCAAGGCATAGAGCTTAAGATATTTTGGAAGAGTTTCGGAGGGTTCTTTTTTTTCCACACCCCTGCCAACACCAGTTATTTTTGATATAGGCCATTCTCACTGTTGTAAGGTAATATCTCATTGTAGTTTTTATTGTATTTTTTGTATTTTTCTGATGATGAGTGATACAGAGCATTTTTTCAGGTGTCTGCAAGCTATCTGTGTATCTTCTTTAGATAGGTGTCTGTTCAGTTCATTTACCCATTTCTTGAGTCGTTTATTTGCTTTCTTTTTTTTTTTTACTGCCGAGGTATAAAACATACAGAATGCTTCACAAATTTGTATGTCATCTTGCTCAGGGGCCATGCCAATCTTTTCTATATTGTTCCAGTTTTATTATCTCTGCTGCCAAGGTGAGCAGGAAATATGTATTTTACCATTTCCAAGAGTCATGTTTCTTCACATTTCAACATCACTGAACCTGTGATACATCTTAAAAATTGATGCCATGTTGTATCAGCAGCATTTTACACTTTAGTGTTTCACGAAAGAATGCTGTAGCTAACAACTGGTGGCATGTTAGATTTGATAGGCTATGAGCTACCTGGGTCTGAAGATGTGAACTTTGAGAGCTGGACAGGTACTTTTTTCTTTCTTCCTGTCTGCCTTTGACTTCCGTTTCATCTTACTAATATTTGTCCCATCTTTCTAGTTTGAAGTTTCTTCCTTTCCTCTCTTCCTACTTTCTTCTGTGTTCCCTCCTGCCTTCTTTTTTTTTTTCCATCTCCTAGTCATTCCTTTGTCCCTTCCTGAAGTTTGCACAATTCCCAGGCTTCTCACTGATCAGAGCTCTTTTTTTCAAGGCCCTACAGCCTGATGGTGGTACCACCAAACAGGGTGAATCCTGAGCACTACATCTTCTCTCCCTTTGGGATTCTGCACATCCATCCTGTGGAGGGCAGTGATACAATAACACTGGGCACCTGGCACCGTCACTCTGTCCTCTGGCAACGACTCCAGTCAATCCCTTTCTTCAAGAATTGCCTCGTACGCAAGGCCTTGACCTGGTAGGTACTGATGGACACAGGTCCTAGGGGAAGGTGTTGCAGGGAGCGAATGTAGCTCACCGCCCTCTGATCTGTAGTTGGAAGAAGAGTGTGAAGCTGCTGGGGCTGCACCGGTGCCGTGCTTACCTGGGGAAGCGCCTGCTCTTTGCTGTGCCCCACTTTGGAGTGGGGCTGCTCCACATCAGCAGGTGAGACTGTCACAGCCCAACTTGAATGGACTTTTTAAAACTTAATTTTATGTAAAGTAATGTATGTTCCTTGTCAAAAATACCCAAAAAAGCACAAAGGAAAAAAGTCTTTCACCTCACTAGCCATAAATGACCACTGTGAACAGTTTAAGTATCCTTCCAGTTGTTTTTGTTTCTAGCACATGTACAAAGCTAATCAAACTCTGCGTATTGTTAATAACCATTTTTTCCTATGGCAAATTTTCAGTATAAATCCATCAACTTGCCCCATGGCACACATTTATTAAGTATCAAATCTGGGAGTCAAACTTAGGTGTGTAAATTCAAACTCCTTGTTCCTCTCACAGTATTACTTGGAATCTGGTTTTGATAAAGGGTAGTAATCTTCAGTATGGTGTTGCTTTCTCTGCATAACTCCTCAGCCATGCCATTTATCTTCTGTAGTAGGAGTTGCAACTTTCAGCATTTGCCTAAGCAGGAGCACTTGAAGAACTGCAGTGGGGATTAGCAAGTGTGGGATTGCAGTCTGGAGATCGCCTCTAACCGGGACAGCAACTCCTCAGTTCCACCTGACAGTTGCCTTGGGAAAATGCGTCCAGGGGACCTGCCACCTTATTTTTAAGATTTCCTAGGAATCCATATTTTGTTGTAAAATGTCATCATTTTGCCTGGTTAGCTCAATTCTTTTTTTTATTAAAATACTGTGTTGGCCAACTCTTAGTGATATATGTGAAAACTTTTCAGTTTGAATTTGGCCTATTGTAGTCTCTGCTCTAGACATCTCCAGTCTTGCCTAATCATCATAGCATACTTAACAAATAAGTCCTTAGAGGCTGGATGTATTTGAGTCTAAATCCTGAACTCTAACAAGAGATTTCACTCTTTGAGCCTTTATTTCCTGGTCTGAAAACTCGGGTTAAAGATTTCTACCAAACCAAACAGTAGTGAGAATTAACCGAGATTGTGACTATGAAGTGTCACATTCAGAGCCTCAATATGTATTGAATAAATGATACCCCTGATGATTATCCTCTGCTTATTCAAGGATGTTTAGAGATGTGAGGAAGTTCTCAGGGAGGATGGTGGGGGAGTAGGTAAGGGGATTCCTCAGGTGTCATCATCCCATAGGGAAGTAGCAGGTTCATCACCTTTGGTCCTTTTTGTTTTGTTTTTAAAGAAAAGTACAGGCAAGAATGAAGGTGAGTAGAAAAACAGGCAGGAAGAGAGAGGAAGAAGTGACATTTGACTTATTTTATTTTGTTTTTAGTTATTCACAATGGTTGTTCCCCCTACACCAACCCCAGACCCAAACCCAAAACCTTGGGATGTACATGGACTGCACTCCTTCAGACGAGGCTGACTTAACCGCTACTCCACCAAGGCATGCCATCACCTTTGATCTTAAATTCACTGTCCATCTAGACTTGTAGGACCCTCAGTTTTCCCTGTTGCAAGGGAAAAGCCTCTGTAGTTTCTCTTTCTAAGTCAGACCTGAGGATTTGACTCTCCTGATAGAAGGGTCACTCAGTATAAACATTTAGCTTTTGATCCCAGACTTCTGCAAGAGCTGCACACTGTGTCCTGGCTTCCTAAGGAGCCAGATCAGTGTTATGAGCTGCTGGACCTGCAGCGGGCGCTCGCCAGGGAAAACCACAAGGCTCTGCGACTGCTCCATCGATGCCTGCACCTCTGTGCATCCATTCTTCAAGTGGTAAGAGACTCAGCTTACTGTGACCTTTTACTCCAAGCTATGCTCTACCGGGCCCCAGCCTTCTCTTGCTTATACTTCTTCTAGGAGTCCCTGCAGGGTCTGGACTCTGGAGTTGGCCCACCCCGCATTAACAGTCTCTGCTCTGGGCTGGATGGAGCAATAATTGGTGGGCAGAGGCTTAACATAAAACTTTTCCTGAAAGTTGATTCTTTGAGAAGAAACGTGTTTTTTTCAGTTGTTTGTACTCAGGGCATTAGGAATTTGAAAGTTGGAATTCTGATCTTCGATGCTCCTAGGTTTGTCTTTGAACCTATCTTGAACCTTTGGTAGGCCGGTGTGGCTGGTAGACACATCCAGTGATGGAGTCCTCCCTAATTGTGCTGACTTTGCAGCTGTGGCACACACTGTCTGCCTCAGGTTCAGGTGGTCCTGCTATATTCTTGCCTCTGACCTGTGACCTATCATCATTGGTGTTGTCAGGTAGACTGGATGGTCACACAGTTCTCTGGCTAATTGCCATGTACAGATTGTGCAATTCTGAGAGAGGAGACCCATTCCGATTTTCTGAAATGACCTGAAGGCGCCCCACCTTCCTCCATTTGAATCAGATTTGGGATCCCCATGTTGCTCTAAAACTTCATCAGAGGAGATCAGCCACTAGAGACAGAGCCCCAAAGTCTCAAAGATGGCCTTGACTGCAAGGAGTTTCTATTCTCAGGAGGAATCAGTGGTATCATTTTGCTTGTTCTTTTCAGCTTTAGGCTAAAATCTTAAGTTTTCCATAATGATTTTTTTAAGAGAGGAAGAAGAAATAGCTTTTTTTTTTTTTTTCCAAATTACAATGTTTAGGGCATACTGTTTATTAAATCCATTTAAAACAAATAACAAGAGGGTAAGGGAAAACAATTGGGGAAGTTAAACCTTTAGTGAAGGTACAAGCAAGGTAGAAGATTGCTACTGATCCTGGGTTCCCAGTGTGTGTGTGTATCTTCTCTCTCTGCCATGCCAGCCTTCCCACTGATAGTAGATTGATAGGACTACAGTTAAATGGTGTTTCAGCAAAGAGGCTCACGTATGGAAACTGCCTGGGGCCAATAGAACAATGTTGTTTTGTTGCAAAGATACAGGACAATAGTCTGACCACAGCTCTCACCAGCCATTTAACCAGCTTATAGCCATGAGCTTTGTTGTTTCTTGAACAGAGGACAGACAGAGCCAGAATGGCCATAGCTAATGTAATAGTAAAATTAGGTCCGTGAATACTGAGTATATTCAGTTAATTCTGAGTATTTAATACCTGATGTATATTCCACATATAAATATTCATTATCTAGTCACCTTGTATGTACTGAGTGCCCCATGAATACTAGTTACTTTTTGTTAGAAGAAGCATTTTTTAAGGAAGGACAAGGAGAAAGAAGCACTTTTAATTTGTTGCTTTTGGTTGTCCCCCCACCCCTGCCCACCAGCCCTGGGTTGCAAACATACATCCTTAAGCTTTACATGGTCCACTGGTGGCTTGATGCCTGAGCCACTGGGACAAGCCAATAGTTATTTTACTTTGTTTATTTTTTCATGAGGAAGGAAGGGGACAGGAATGAAGGTGAATAACAGCAGGCAGGCAAAGAGAAAGAGGAGGAAGAAGCATTTTTTTTAAATTTAGTCGTCCATTTTGGTCTTCCAGTCCCTGTCCCCACCCCAACCTTACATGGGTCCCAGGTCACAAATCTGAGTCTTTAGGTTTCAGGCTCTAAGACCTGACAGTTTTGCAATCCCCCTCTTCCCCCAATGAGTATTTCACTCCCTCTGTTGACAGATTCATGAAGATACATATCAAATGCAACAGGGCCTGCAGGAGCGAGTGAAAACCTGTAAGAGGATCAGGACAGGTCAAGGCTCCATATACCTTCAGAAGGTACAATGCCAGCAACTGGAGCAGAAGCTGAAGCAGGCAGAGACGTGGTTGCTGCAGATGGGGCAGTTGACCAGGCTGGTGGACTACATGATTTGCCAGAGTCTTGTATCTATCATTGAGAAGGAAATAACCTCTTTTGTGGACAACATCCTACAAGTGAGGTGGTGGGTGGGAGGTGTGGAGGTGGGCAGGCAGTCAAGGGCCAGATGGGGGACAGCACATACTGGCATTTTGCCCCATGATTTCTCCTGACCCTTCTTTCACAGGCTCCAAGGCAGAATCCCCTTCTCTCAGCACAGCTGGTCTTCGATGATTATGG
Source organism: Solenodon paradoxus (assembly GCA_004363575.1). NCBI lineage: Eukaryota > Metazoa > Chordata > Mammalia > Eulipotyphla > Solenodontidae > Solenodon > Solenodon paradoxus. The sequence continues at coordinate 22,208 of RJWH01001911.1, forward strand.
CCAGCTGTCTCAAGAGCCCTGTATTGAAAATTTCATCCAAATTCTAAATGGAGGCCTGCAGTCTATCAAGGCCTCTGCCCTGAAGGTATTGTGGATTGGTCTGGGGACCGCTGTGGAAATTCTCAGTTCCTATTGTCCATGTAGTAGGAAGCTTTCATCTCAGTCTGAACCCTCACGGTTTCCTGTTTCTACCCCTTCTCCATATGTTGTCATGAAGGTGATGCAAACTGCAGACCAGAAGACCTCCTGGGACTCCTTATATTCTGAAGGTATTTAGGGGGGCAGAGAAGAGGAAGCGTGGAAAGAGGGTGCGGGCATGTGCAATGTGCTAATGACGTGGTTACAGAGTCAGACCTTGGGTCTGCATGGGATGGCTACTCTGACCTGGAATTTCACACCTGTGTTGAGGGGAGGTGAAGGATGGGAGTATGTTTTCTGTACCTGAACCCAAAGCATAAATTCCCTTGGTGAGTCTGATGTGTTTGATGTAGATGTCTGTGGAAATTCATTCATGAACAAGGGGTGCGTGTGTGTGTGTGTGTGTGTGTGTGTGTGTGTGTGTGTGTGTGTATGTATACGTACTTAGGGCAAAGAGAGAGGTTGTGGATGGTCCCTGGAGGGCACTCATGGGTAATTATGGCATGTGTCTCACTAGAAGAAGATGAGGAAGAGGACTCAAACACAGAATTCCAGATGGCCAAGTTCCAGGGCCAGTCCAGCGATGTTGTACGCATCTTCTGTGGTCTGAATATAGGGTTGGTGTTGCCCTGGAAATCTCACACAGTTACCAAAGCTCTCGAGGTCCGTGGGAACCGGTTGCGAGGCCAGTGCTTGCCCCCTAATTATAATCAGCTGAAAGAGGACCTAGACAACAACCCCCAAATTCAGCGGGCACTGCTTATACAGCAAGCCCTGTTGCAGGTGAGAACAGAGACATAAGGCATGGGGTGATGCCACCAGTTCCTGTCATAGCCACCCACCTCTGCAGTAAGCACTGTGCTTGTCCCTAGGGCATGTTGCAAGAGGTGAAAGAATTCTGTGGTGAATATCGCTGGATGTCAGGCATTTATAAGTTCCTGCACACCTGGGGGCCTGAGAAGCTGCAGTCTATGAGAGGTTGTCCTATCAAGAACTACGTGATGCTGGTGAGCCGTCTCAATGTTTGGCAGACTCGTGTCTCCAATATACCTATGAAGATGATCACAGAAGGCAGATTGCTGCTGCTGAGCTGTCATGACATCCAGGCAAAGATGGGTGAGTACTGCCTCCCCCTCTCCCCTGTCCTTCTGCCTTCTTGCCCCCACCCACACAGCCCTCCTTGGGCACGGAATGTTTTTCTGGGACCCTTGATGCAGGCCCCAGCTCGTCCCCTCACTGTTCAAGGTGTGATTGCTACCCAGGACAGCCTCTCCAGCTGTTTTGTCTGCCCTCATTCCCCATACTCCAAAGGAATCGTGTTCCTCTCATTGGATGCTTCTGTTCTTAGATATGGAAGTGCTTCAAACCAAATGTGCCTGAGAGAAATCTTAGGCAGCTGCTTAATCAGTGAGTTCAGTTTCATTACAGAGAGTCTCAGGAATCTTATGCCTCCCTCACCCGTCCCTGACATGTAGCAGAGTGGATGTTGACATAATTATATTTGCATGTGTAAAAAGTTATTCTCTCTAACTGATCCTGTCTTATTTGATCCTGCTTACCTCTGCTGATGGTGAACAAATACAATGCAATGAAAGCAAAAGTACTTTTCATGTAAAGCAGTCACTTTTGGTTTAATTTGACTTTGGTCCAGTCAAATCTCATACCACTGTTCTTTGGTACTTTTATTTTTTTATTTATTTTGTCTTATTAGGAGGAGAGAGAGGGAAGAAGCACTTTATTTTTATTTAGTAGTACATCTTGGTGGTTTTCCCCAGCCTGGGACACAAAGTTGGGTCCCTAGGATGTGCTTGACCTGTGCTTTGATCACAGGCGACCAAATGTTCTTGATTACTTTTATTCTCAAGTATCCTCTGCTCCTTTTCCTTGCCAAGGTGGCATTTGGCAGGGGACAGGGCTACTGGGTTGTGTGTCCTTCACGGGCTCCTGCCCATCCTGGCTGAGGTGTAGGGCACCCTAGCCTGGGTTCTGCCCTCCTTCTGAGGTTGCTGCTTCTAGTGCAGCTGGGTTCTCGGCTGGTGTGACTGAGCTGTGATCTGTGACCAGCAGGAGCACAGGGAATCAAGCTACTCTTGCCCTCGTGCCTGTGTTGGCTCTTGCTGGCGTTGCTGGTCTTGGGGTTGTACTGAGTCCTTCATCTAGTCTTTGTTTTAGGTTGGCCACCCCCGTAGAGTCTGCCTCACCCCTCAACACAGGAACCCCACTCAGGCCCACTGGCTATCAACTCTGCTATCTTCTGTATCCCCTGCCATGTGGGATCTTTGGAGGACTGGAAAACTTTATATTGGGCCCCTTTTCTGCCAGAACATATCCCACCATGATTTTACTATGCTCTGAGTATTTCATGTTAACTGGCTCTCATAAGATACCACCCTGCAAGGTGTTATTTTTTCCGAAGTCCTGCATGAAGAATATTGCGCGGGTCTGTTCTGCTCTTTCCTCCGTGACCCACCTCATTTTCTTTCCTCTTGGGGAAAAATAGTCCTATCTACCCTGGACCAAGGCTCAGTTGTTGGACTCCCTGGGTCTCTGAGAATTCTAGTTGAAGACCTAGTTTTATCCCTCTTTTTTTCTTTCCCCCTTCCCATAGAAGGTTGTCTTGTGCTGTTGTTTATGAGTTAAGTGCCTGCACCTAGGAGCTGGTCTGTGGAGGTAGATCAGGAAGCCAGTGATTTATTCTTCTAGCAGAAAGGGAGGTTGTTTTTTCCTCATCTAGCCTCCAGAGATGGCAGTAACCAATAATGTCTTCTTGTGTACAAACAAGATATTCATGACCCATTGCCCTCTACCTGCTTTATTTTTTTTTTCTGAGCTTACAAACTTTGAGATTTGTTGAAATAATTAATTATAATGGTGATGAAAGTTGGAGGGAGAAGTACAATGTTCTTTGTGAACATTGCTCAGGTAAGAAGGATTGGGCTATTGTCTGGAGACTATATTTAGTCTTATGAGTATGTGTGTATATGTGTATGTGTACATATGTATACATATATTTGAATGTGTTATGTATTATAAAACAGCGTTTCTAAAAAGGGCTTTTTAGGGAAATGTAACTGCATGTCCAGAGAGTACAGGGTGAGAGAAAATCAAAGTCTCTATAGACTAGAACATAGGCCAACAGCTCTGAGAGAAGATGACTCGCCACCCATTTTTATATGAAGTGGTAGCCAACTCGCAGGAACAGGAATTCAGGTGTGTTTTGCTGACTGAGCCCTAGGAAATTACAATCTTTCTGCTCTGGATAAAGTTTTCAAGGGTGTTATCAGAATTAAATATTCTGAGCAGCAAACACCTTTAACAAAATTTCTTTATGCGTTTACTTTTGGAATTCATTTATTTGAATAAATTTATTTGACAAGTTTTTCCCAGTATATTTTGTCGTGTTGATTTAGTTTATTTAGAACTCTCTGAACTGTCATTCCGACATCTACAAACTTGCCTCTTCTGTCTTTGTGTCATTTGGAAATTGGTTAAAAATGCTGTGTCTGTCTTCATCTTGTCTGATAAAACTGCTAAATCTGATGGGGCCAAGTACAGAATTCCAGAGCTTTCCCTTAGCCTTCCCCTACCTGCTTTCTTTATGAAGGTGGGAGGCCTTGCAAATGGGATCTTATAGGCCAGAAAAACTCTTCTCTCTTTCCTCTAGTCTCCCCTCCTGATGGTATGGGGGTTCAGGCTGGCAAAGCAGTAATAAGGAGAGCCTGGGATTGGTCTACTTTCTTTATGATCCTTTTTGGGGCAGGCTTTGCTCTCATGTTTCTTGGGAAGTTCATGTTCTTTCTGGGTTGTTAGCTTCTTGATTCTCAGTCCAGGATCAACTGAACTTTTTCAGGATCAGTAGAGGAAGAGAGAAAAGCACAGGATTCATTTCTGGCTCTATTTTTCTCTGGTTTGTGTAACCTGAGACCTCTAAGCTTCGGTTTCCTTATTTATAAATTAACGTAATAATGCAGTTACTCACAGAGCTGTGGTAAGGAGGAGTAAATGAGACATTATTTCCAATTCTCTTACATTGACTATGACTAGCCTGACCATGTTTCCCTGAGACAAAAACAGGATGGGGTTACAAGCTGGTGACTAAGGGGAGGGGAGAGGACGCAAAGCAACCGGAGCAGGCACAGAGGAACTGGGACAGCAGTAAGTAAGTAGTATGAGTGCCGATCAGAGATCTTGTAGTAACACCATATGGTTCAGTGGGACTTCATACAAATGGCCAGGGTTGGTGCAGGGAATTTTGGCACCTTAGGCAAAAATCAAATTTCGTGCCCCTGTAAGGCCAGCTTAAAATACACGCCACTTTAACAATCCTGGTGCCATAAATGCGCAATAACTGGTCCAGTGCCAGAGCTAACCCCCATAGTGCCACAAACAACCCCCACAGTTCTTACCTACAGCTCAGCCACACTGTGTTCTGCTCCCTTTGAAGAAACAGGCCTGTAGGGTGTGGGGAATTCTCTTCCCGCCACTTCTGTTTCCACACAGTGGCAGGGAAAGAAGTAGCGGCCACAGCCCACTGCAGTGAGTTCTGGCAAGGCTGTCTTTAACTTGGGGCAAAAGGGGCAGCTGCTTTGGGGGCTCCTTCAACAGACTGGGCCCAGGGCAACTCAACTGTCCCCTGTGCCCCATGTTAAAAATGACCCTGGTTTATTAAAAACAAGACAAAATTGACATATTAAAATGACAGGACAGTTGGGAAATATGAAAAAACCAGTATTGTCTCATTTAAAACAGTGCGTATGGTCAGCCTAAGTATGACCATATAAAGCATGTGCTTAGCTTTTGCATTTCACTTTATCCTCTCTATCTGCTTTCATCTTTCTTGCTAGTGTAATATTGGCTTCTTATCCTCTACTCTGCTACCTGGGCCCTTGGACAATGAATGACGCAATTATCTGCTCTGGAAGTTGGTCTCACCAGAAACTTGGATTCATCTCCCTCTCCCTTAATACACCACATTCAACCTGTCACCAAAATCCTTTCCATTCCTCTGCCTCCTAAATCTCTCTCAAATCTGTTTTCCCATCCATCTCCAACTTCCGGTCCTGAGGAGCCCTGGTATTTTATCAATGGTTTGTTCCTTTGTACCACAGGGTGTCGCTGTTGAACGCCCTTCGGCCTTCCCCTGCCTGATGCTGATGAGCCCAAAGTTACATCCATTGTGATGGCCTCCGTTACTACCAGAGTGATTGTGTGGAAAAGCATGCATTCATATTCTTGTATTCTGTTTAACCTCGACTACCCGTCTCCCCTCTTACCCTCTGCCCTCTCCCCATTCCCTCCTCCCCTCTTGATAGGTTCATCTCTCTTTTGGTTTTCTCAATGCCCACTTCTCTTGGTTACTTCCTCTAAGGCTCCAAAAGTGCTATACCCAGTGTGTCTCAATTACTGCCTCCAAAACTCACTACCACACCTGGCAATTGCAGAGAGGCTCACAGTGGGTAGGTCAATTTACTTGTCACTTCTCAAATATAAGATATAATGATGTGGACGTAGGCTGCATGAGTTCGAATCTTTGTTCTGTCACTGTGTGGTGTTGGTAAAATTACTTAAGCTCTCTGAGCCTCAGTTTGCTTATCTGAATAAAAGGATTTGTGTGAAGTTTAAATGGGTTGACACAGCTTAAGTAGTTGACACTATGGTATACAATAAGCACTCTAGGCTGGATTTGTGGTATACTGCATATCATATTTCTGAATACAGAAATATGCTGCTTTGTACATATTTTCAAGTCTCTGAGCTTAGATGTATTATGATTGATGGCATGTCAGGCTATGGTTAAAATCACTTTTCTTTATTCATTATGTATAGAATAATGGTGCTTCTTATAATAAGTGGTTTCTTAGATTTGATGAGATATCATATTGCTATTATTTTTGCCCCCAGAGATAGTGGAGTTGTTTGTATTGCCAAAGGCACTCCTGAAATTTATCTTCTGGTCCCTTATCCATCTCATAGCTTCTTTAATTCTTAACAACAGAAAACATTTATCTGCAAATAAGCGATGCTGTAGTTTTAGGGTAAAATTTAAATAGTGTAGAGGAGCAACTGTATCACATAGGATTTCCACCTCAAAATTTTGAAGAATCTTCATACTGCTTTCCATTTTGCACTTCCAACAAGAGTATATGGAATACTACACAGATATCAAAAAGGTGAAAACCCTGCCATTTGCAGCAGCATGGATGGACCTGGAGGGAGTTAAGCTTAGTGAGAGAAGTCAGAAGGAGAAAGACAGATATCATATGATATCACTTACATGTGATATATAGAGATACCAAGCAAATGAATGAATTAAATCCAACAAAAATAGACTTAAACATGAACCAAATCAAACAACAGACTTTTAGTCAAAAAAAAAAAAAGCAAATTTGTGAGTACAGGAAGGAATGGGGGCGGGGAATCAGGTAAAGGGAATTAAGTGTATAGTGAAGGAAAAATGAAATACTGGTAAAATTACTATATTTTATACATAAATTTATTATCAATATCAAGTGTACCTTAAGCCTAGTTTATGTTATGATGCAATATTCCTTATATAAAATCAATTTAAAAAACAAGACAGATTGCATACTCTTCTTGTTGCCTCTTCCGCTACAGAGAGGCAGTAAAATTCCACAAAAAGAAACTTTTATGTCTGATAAGGCATTCTGCTATTTATGACATGTCACTCTGTGCCTTTGCACATGCTGTTGGCATGCCTTTGCCTCTGGAGCATTAACTGTTCAACATATACAACTCTTATTCCTCTGAGAGCCTTCCCTAGCCTCCTTGGGCCTCCTTTCCTTTTGTTCTGCCATGGTGGGGGTTCCTAGGGACTCAAAGAGCACTTCTCCCATGGCTTTGTGACTACATTTATAGGTCTGTCTCTGCCACCATTTTGTGAGCTTCTGAAGGTGGGAGCTCTTTCTGTCTCATGCACTTGCTGTTGTCTGCTGGAGCACAGCCCAGGCCCCATTGTACCGCAGCTGACGGGACACTGAGCAGGGCTCTAGGAAGTTTTTCGTGAGTGATAGAATGAATTCATGGCCTGGCTTCCTCTTAACCTTGCTCACACTCTGAACCCCCAGCACTTACCCAGCACCCCTTCTTTCTTGTGCTCCCGTCTCTTGTTTTCAGAATCCAAGCTGGAGAGCATCAGGAACGACATTCTCGAACAGGTGCAGAGTGAGTGCACGACTCGAAGTCAGCAACTGATTGGGGAGCTCACAGATTTCATGGACGCCTTCCAGGCCATCAACTCAAACATCTACACCATTGCACGATGCTCCCAGAAGGTGGGCCTTCCCTCTCCTTCCTTCCCAGCTTCACAGGGCCCATCCTGTTCAGAGGCTCAGCACACTCTTCAGAGCTCAGCTGAGCTCCAGATGGGGGCTGCATGCCCTTAAGCTGTGCTCACAATCATCATCTATTCTTGATACTTCTCACTCAGTTGGCACGTCCCTGGTGTGACGAAAGAGATACAGAGTTCTGCTCTCTGTGGTGGTCAGATGGGACTCTATGCCCTGCCCTCAAGGTAGTGCTTTGGTGGGGACAGAGCTGTACTGTCTTCAGAAAGAGGTGGGTCATATGGGGATCTGATCCCAGTTGGTTGAAAGAACCACTAGGGTCTGAGACCTCCAGAAGTTGGGAGCACCCTTCAGAGATGAAAATTGGGGTGCAGGGTTGTGGGTAAGCTGTCTAATCTGTGGTCCCTTCAGTTGAACGAGGCCAATGAACAGTATGCAGAACTGGAAGAGCGAATGGAATATATACGGTCACTCCATGAACTCATCCGCAACCACTTTAGCCTTTTCAGTGCTGAAAATGAGGCGCTGGACATCTCGGTGAGAAGACAGTTTAGGGAGTCATGACACCCTTTCCTCCTGCCCCCTGCCCCTGCCCCCACCCTCCAGCCACATCGACTTGACCACCATCTGCTTGCCCCCGCAGCTTCTGGATGTGTGGGAGGCATTTCAGTTTGAGAGAAGCCAGGCATCAGAGTTCCTGCACAGCAAGCACCATGCCATCGTGCCCAAGCTGCAGCAGCTGATGGTGGCAGCCTTGGCAGAGCTGGAAGGCCTAAGTAAGAAGGCCCTGTCTGGCCCCTTCATGGATCCTGCCCAAGAACAGAGGAGCACTGAGAACCAGCTCATCCTCCTGGAGCATCAGTTCTACAACACAGCCAACTACCTCAGTGAACTGCACCACGCCTATATCACCTTTGTTGGTATGAGGCTCTCCACTCCCTGTCCAATCATTCTGTGATAGACACTCCAGCTGAGATGAGCGCTGGGACTCAGGGCTCTGTGTCCCAGGTGATTTTAAGCTAAGCTTGGGAATCACACACCTTCATTGGTCTCTTTTATAGGTGAAAATGGAAAGACAAAATCTTCACACATTGGCTATGTCAAGTATCGTGCTTAGGACAGAGATACAGGGAATTTCAGGGTCTAATAGGAAAGAGGGGGAATAGGTGAACATACCATCAGAATGAGATAGGGTCAGAGGGCTAATGCCTGTGCAGGAGAAGCAGAAAGGAGTCCTTTGTGTAGTACTTAGCCTTTGCATAGTCTTGTACCAGGTAGCAGGTCCCAGGTCAGAATAGGTCTTGAAGCTCCGCAGCCACTGCTTCCAGCCCGTGTGCTATAATGAGGTGGCTGATGAGGGCCTCGATGGCCCACAGGAGGAGACCAGAACTGTGGGGCCTAGTTAGCCCTTCTGTACAGTGATGCAGCTACACTGGTTTTCTTCACATATAACTTCGCAGGCTCAAGTTTCTTTGTCGATGCAGTTGCTTCCTAAGGGCACATTACTTCTGAGTTGTCTCTTGGTCAACCACCAGCTGTTACCTTCTCTGCCTGTGGTCATCCCCCATCTCAGGACCGTTTGGCCAAATGTGAGGTGGAAGACATTCTGTGGCCTTCCTTAAGCAAGGGACTTTTTTTTTTACCCCACAGTTGATGCTAGTCCTGTGCCCTTGCCCACCTGTGGGGCCTGCTCCATTGTGCGGCAGCAGCGCATCTGGCACCTGTACCGAGTCATCTCTGAGAACATCAGCGAATGGAAGTGCATGGCCTTTGCCAAGGTGCTGATGCCCTTCCGCAGAGCTCCTGCCTGTTTGCAGAGAGCCTGTGGGGCTGGGGGTGGGGAAGGTCTATGGCTGACAGAGAACCCTTGTCCCTCCAGTTCAACCTGGCTATGGCCAAGGAGAAGACAGATGGCTGGCTGACGGAGGTGGCGTGGATAAGCGCCACACTGGGGCTGCATAGCCCGGTCCTGCAGCGCTGCATGCGCATGCTGGAGGAGTTCCGCAGCTACCTGCCACTGCTTACCAAGCTGAGCAGCCTTTCCCTGCAGAGCCTCAACTACCAAGCCCTCCTGAGAGGTGGGTGTGAGTAGGGGAGGACATACCAGTGCACAGCTCAGTTCCCTGCTGATCCTGATGCAAACACCTGTCCTTCCTGGGGTGCCCCCTGCCTTCTCTGACAGGGATAAAAACTTCTAACCTCCCTCATTACCATGCGGTTCCTCTCTGCTGACCTGGGGTGGGCTCAGGCCGCAGTTTGAGTTCTGGGTTCTTGAGTTGTGCTCTGGGCCTTAAGTTCCAGGCTCTTGGCTCTGCTGTGCTCTGAGATCTGGTGTCTGGAATCTGGGCTGGACTCTGCCAAGTAATGCATGTTGCTCTGATTTCTTGTTCCTTCTATCTCCAGTCCTAGGGCTGAGCAGTCTTTACAGCCCAGAACTCCTAACACTGGGCCAGCTGCTGTCTTGTCCACTGCTGGAGTTTGCAGATCAGATCAATCAGGTGGGCCCACAGAAAGGAGGAGGGTGGTGGCCCAACCCCAGCACCTGTTTATTAAGTTCTAATAGGGTTAGTTTTAGCCCTGCAGCCCCTTGAGACAAAGGGGCAGTAGATATTGGTATGAGGTTGGGTGGGTGATTGGGGTTGAAATTATTGGCCTGCCCAGAGGATAATGCAGTCTCCTGATCACTCAGATGGGAGTCTGAGAAGTGAGTTCAGACTGTGTGTCTGAGAGTGCTAGGGGAAGGAAGCGAGTGATAGCTCCGAAGCTGTGGGAACACAAGATGGCAGCTGTCCACCAACACTTAGCTTGTCCACAAAGTGCACAAGCTGACTGAGGTATTGTCTGCTCAGCAGGAGCCCTACAAAAGAGTGGGTTTCAAGGCAGCAGCCCTGTATCAAAGTATACTGCTAATGGTCTGTCTTTGAAGCCTAATGGTCCCACTGTGTTTTCATCTCTGAGACCGCCACCTCTCTGAGCCCTGGCCCATGGGTCCCAGCTCCAAAGCTATCCCTGGAGCCATTTTCCAGTCCTGGTCCCTGAGACCCAACTGTTTCAGATCTGGCAGAGTGAAAACGAACGAATTCATGCTCAAGAGAACCTACGGCATCTACAGCGGGCCTGGGAACATCGCCAGCTGCGACTGCTCAACTTCATCCTGCATGTGCCCTATGAGCCCCCAGCTGTGGAGCGCTCCAGGAGGCAAACACTCCACAGCACCCAGTGGGAGCTAGTAGACAAGGATAGTGGCACCTTCATTGTTTCAGGTGAGACCCAGCTGGTGTGGCCTGGTGAAATCCTCTGCGGAGGTCTACATCCACCCAGCGTGTCCACTGAGCTCAACTCCATGTGGCCTCTCTTGCAAGGGCCTCCCCATGACTAGACAGCCTGAGATATGAGAGACAATGTCTTCCATGTAGCTCCCGTACCATCTTACTCTTCTTGGGGGTCCCTGCTCCCTGCCTCCCATCCTGGCCTTTTCAGTAAAGGTCCTTCCCTCCCTATCTGGCTGTACTGAGAAATCCCTCAGGGCCACATCTTTCCAACGGTTCAGTGTTCCTTCCTCCAGGCTGCACCCTGCTGTGATTTTGCCCCACTTTTTCATTTTACCAGACTTAACTGCTTCCCTGAGGTTTATAGAAAGAAGCCCTGTTCTTGAGAGCTCCCAGTCCAGTGAGAGAGGGCCGATAGAGTTGAGATAAGTTCACGATGAAGCACCTGACTGAGGCCAGTAGACTCTCAGAAAAGGGAGCAGTTTCAAGGGACCAGGGAGGGTCAAAGAAAGCTTCCTTTCAGGTAAGGGCCTCATACTGACTAATGAAGGAGTGGAAGTTTGCCACGTTTACAAGGGGAGAAGGGCATGCCAGGCAAGAGGTACCCATGTATGTACGGACACCTAAAATCAGGTCTAGTTAGGGAATTGCCACTGGAGGAGAAATTTTCTTATCCTACACAGTTGAGACCCAAGTGGTAGATTCCAAGAGAGTTGAATAGGGAAATCATAAATTATGATGCATGCGTTGGCTAAAGATTTTTATTTTACCTTGAAACATGTAAATGTACATGGATTTAATAACGTTTTATTCAAAGGGCACGAGCTTTTATTTGGATCCTGTGATAGGAGTGCCACACTGCCTTTCCTGCATGAATATGTTGCTTACTGTTTCCCCTTTGGGTTTCTGTACTGTGGAGCAATGCCATGCAGATACTTGTGAAGTTGTCTGAGCCCAGAACCTGTCAGATTTTTATTATTATTTCCCATTTTAAAAAAATGGACTGACATACCTAATTTATTATCATTTCTATGAACTCACCTGTGCTGAAACATTCCATCGTTCCATAGAACAGCGATTCTTTTCCCACCCATATTTCAGTAACTAATGTAACAGGAGCTTTAATGCTGTAATGAAAATTAAAACTCACATACAGAGGTTTGCAAACACACTCTGACTCTTGATGGGTATACAGCTCAGTGGAAGGAAAAAACATTTGGGTTTTCTAGAGAATAGCTTGAAATCTGGGTGTTTCAGCATGTCACCCCTGCCCTTGCTCCATCGAACTACCAGCTTAGCTATGTGTCGCTTAGCTGGAACCCACTCTTCCCTAGATTTTGGCAGCCTGCAGGATTCTATACAAGAAAGTCTCCAGGTGCTATTCAAGATCCTGGCCACCCAAAAGTCAGGAGACTTACACAAAATAGCTTTGGAATGGGTGACCAACATGCACGTCCTAAGTGAGTGCAGGCTTCTAGCTGGGTTGATGGGTGGGACCTGAGGTGGATGCCCCAGAGGGATGGGGGTGAGAAATGTGTGTTTGTGTGTGTGTGTGTGTGTGTGTGTGTGTGTGTGTGATCTGAAGAATGAGAATATCTTCTTTAGGGCTATTCCTTGGGCTGAGGTACTCCGGTCTTTATTCAGAGTGCAATTTTCTGCCCTCCAAGCAAGGACCCTTGCTACCCAGAGTATTTTGGCTAGGCTGATGGGACACTCCAAGAGGTCAGGAGTAAGAACCCTAGCGTCTCTCCTTTGCTCCTCTGGCTGCCCACAGGTGCTTTGCTGGAAGTGTGGGTAACTTTCCAGCAGAAGTGGATCTTTCTGAACAGAGTTCTGCATGAGATGAAGATCCAGTTCCCTAGTTCTGACCAGGTAGGGAAGGAGAGATTAGAGTAGATGGACAATGTGTGGCAGGGCTCAGGGCAAGAACAGGCCTGCCATTTCACATCTGCCCTCATTTTGACCCTCTCTCACCACAGAACTCCCGCTTTAAGGCCATAGATGATCAGTATCGGACCCTAATGCAGATTTCCATAGACGACCCCCTGGTTCTGTCAATTATCATGCCCAGTGCCAAGCGGAACCCTCATTTCCAAGGCCAGCAGCTGCAGCAACTGCTGCAAGCAGGCTCAGTGGAGCTGGAGAGTATCATCATAGCACTGGAGGATGTGATTTACGGGGTGCGTGTTCACTTCCCCCGCCTCTTCTTCCTCAGTGACAGTGAGCTGGTGGCCCTGCTGGCTGCCCCACTGGAATCATACGAGGCCCAGCGATGGGCACGACGTTGCTTTCCACACATGCATGCTGTGAGCTTCCAGTCCAGCTCAAGTGATCAGAAAAACATGGATGACCAGGAGTCAAATCCAAGCGCAGAGGCTCAGGTGGAGACCCTTGCAGTGCTAGGGGCAGGTGGGGAGCAGGTGAAGCTGCAGAGGTCCCTTCCTCTGCATCCAGATCTCCCCAGGTGGCTGGCATCTCTGGAGGAGTGTCTGCATTCAGCACTGGTACACATGCTGCAGGACTGTGTGGCTGCCCGGCTTGCTCTGGGCCCAGCCCTAGAAGAGGCCTTCAGGGAGCTGCCTCAGCAAAGGCAGTTGTACGTCTGCCACCTGCTGGATTTAGTCCAGACCTTCCCATGGCAATGTGTGCTGGTGGCGGAGGAGGTGGTATGGCGGGCTGAGGTGGAAGAAGCTCTACTTGAGGGGCGGACCCAGACCATGGTCCCCAAGCATGTGCAGAAGCTTGGGATATTGGTCCAGTTTGTGCGGGCCCAGAGGACCCCCAAGGATAAGGAGCCCCTGCTCTCCATCCGCCATGTCAGCCTGCTCCGTGCCCTGCTGGTCATGGCAGTGACTCACCGGGATACAGCACAGCTGCTGGCGCAGCACCAGGTCAGGGATCTGAAAGACTTTCACTGGGCCCGCCAAGTCAAGTACCACCTGGGGTCACCCCACCTCATCCCTCGAAACCCCCTACAGAGTCTCAAGACTGTGGCATCTACCAAGGTGTCTCCAGCCTCATGCTGGATAGACGTGCTGGGCCGGCCTTTCCTGTATAATTATGAGTACCTGGGTCCCAGGCTGGAGTCTCTGCCCAGTCTGCTGCCTGAGCGACCAGCCCTTGTGCTGTTATTAGCCCTGGAGGAGGTGGCCTGTGGGACCTTACTGGGCCCTAATAGTGTGGGCAAGACAACTCTGGTGAAGAGCCTGGCCCAGGCCCTGGGCCGCCAGCTGGTAATAATGTCTTGCTTGCCTCAGCTAGAGGTCCAGAGTCTGAGCAACTATGTGAATGGTGCCCTGCAGGGTGGTGCCTGGCTGCTGCTAAAAGCAACCCAGTGCCTGCCCCTCGGCTTGCTCTCTGCCCTGGGCCAGAGGCTGGCTGAAGTGCACCGCCTCTATGCCCCACTATCCCAGGAGGCCTCCCGGAGCGCTACTACCTCTGACCCTACCCACCCCCAGTTCCTCGGTAGTGGCTTCTTTGAGAATCGCCGTGTGTCCATGCGCCTTGGATATGGCTGTCTCCTGACACTGAGGACCCTGAGCTCCGCTGTGCCTGCCAACCTGCACTTGCTGCTGCGGCCCGTGGCCTTGGCACTACCTAACCTTCAGCAAGTGGCAGAGCTGACCCTGCTGGCTGCTGGCATGCGAGAAGCCTCCCAAATGGCTACCCGACTCTTTAAACTCTTCTCCCTAGAGGGTGAACTGAGATCTGGGCCCCCAACCTGCTACTTGCCACTGCTCAAGCAGGTCCTGGAAGACATGATACAGGCGCTAACTGTGACCACAGAGGATCTCAAGTCCCAGCAGCCCTGCAGCCTAGCAGCCATGGAGGAGGCTGCCCTACTGCGTGCTCTGCTAAACTCACCGCTGTTCCACGTCCTCAATGGCGCCCACCAACGCAGCCTCCGAGAGCTGCTCTATAGGCTCTTCCCTCGTGCCAGCCAAGAGCCAGCAGTGCCTCTGGCCCTCAGGTCGAGAAAGTTGTTGCTGGTGGAGAAACTGCGTCAGGGAGGTCTGTATCCCAACCCTGGTATTCTGGCATCCCTGGAGCAGCTGAGCCAGGCCCTGGACCAGGCCACAGGCATTTTGCTCCTGGGCCCTGCAGGCAGTGGCAAGACCACTTGTTGGCATAGCTTATTTAAGATCCAGAATCAGCTGGCAGCCACAGCGGACACCTCAACCCAGGGCTACCAGCCAGTGGAAATCAGTTATCTATATCCCAGTGTCCTTAGCCCCCAGGAGTTCCTGGGATGGATGGAGGGCCTCTACTGGCACCATGGAGTCTTCTCTAGGCTGCTGCATGTAGCCAGTCAGTGCAAGACATTGAGCACAAAGGGGAAGGCACAGGGACCAGTGGAGAGCCAGCACTGGATAATATGTGATGGGGCCTCCAGCGCTGCTTGGCTAGACTCCATCACTTGCCTCCTGAGGGAGCCCTCCCAGCTGAGCCTCCCCAATGGTCAGCAGATTGTACGACCCTTGGGTACTTTTTTCTTGCTGGAGGTGGGAGACACAACAGGTATGTCCCCCACAGTGGTGGGCCGTTGTGCCCTAGTCTGGTGTGGTGGGGAGCAGACTTGGCAGGGAATGCTTAGCGTCCTCATGGCAGCCCTGCCCCGTGAGTACCATCTGCAGCGCCAGACGGTCATCGAGCTCAACGGCCTGGCTGAAATGCTGGTGCCTGCAACATTCCGATTCCTCACCCGCCACGGTGCCTGCTCTCTGCTGCAGAGGCATGGGCAGCATGCTGTTTGCCCAGGTGTGGCAGAAGTCACTAGCCTGGCCCGCATCTTACGTTGTCTTCTCGACCCCTACCTGCGCATCGATGAGAAGAAGATGGCACATAGCCCAGGTAGGGCAAAGGAAGGGCTGGTTTGAATGTGTGGGCCCTTGCGGGTTGCTGGCGTGTTACTGGAGTCTGGGGCCTGGGTCTGGGGACTGAAAATGAGAACTAATACAGTCACCCTCTACTATTCCCTGCCCCATGTTTTTTTTTTCTCCTGGGGCTCTTACTCTGGCCCTGGTGACCCTGGCAGAGAACCTCAGCAGTAGTGATCCCATGACCCGAAGCTTCAAGTCCTCAAAAAGCAGCTCTCTGAACAGGTCCCAGGTTGACAGCGATGGTGTGTCTAAAAAGCGCAAGGAGCACCTGATGGCTATCAGCAGCTTTCTTTTTGCCTTGATCTGGGGCTTTGGAGCCCACCTTCCTTCCAGGTACCTGCAGAGGTGGGGGATGGGGAATGCAGAGGATTGAGATGGACTGGCCCATGGGAGTCAAAACTTAGATGACATCACTATGTGAGTGTGTGACAAATGTAGCTGTTGTAACTAACACTTTGACCTGTATGTCAATCCGAGCAGGCTCTGGCCCCAATTTGACACATTCGTGCGAGGTTCTATTAGTTCCCTCTCCAACTACCCTGAGCCACCACCCTCACCCTCGGTGTTCGATCTGTATCTTTGTCCTAAAAATGGGACACTGGTCCCCTTCACTGGCCAATACCTAGGCAGCCGCATCAAGGGAGCTACGGGCATCTTCATCCCTTCTTCTCAGGTATGAGGACAGTGGGGTAGTGGTTGGGGCTGGGGCTCCTGGAAATATCCTGGGGTAGACCATGTCCTCGGTCCTGCCGAGGACTACACGCAGTAAAACACGCAGTGTTCTGTAAGCAAAGCTTTAAGACAAGACCCATAGACCTTTACTTTCAGCTAGATTACAGTCTTATACTAGACCTGCTGTACTAAACCCTGCTGTGTTCTACAGACTGAACGGCTGTTATATGTGGTGGACCTGCTTCTCTCGGCGGGAAACCCAGTGCTCATGGCCGGAGAGGCAGCAACAGGGAAGTCAGCCTTTGTGGAGGTATTAGTGGAACCACATCACCCTTACACGTGCATCAATATCCACCCTGCCTTCAGCACCACCCACTTTCGCCTTCTGCTAAGCAGAGGGATCCAGGGCCAAGCACAAGCCAGCCCGGGGCCTGGGAGGTACCTGGATTCTAAGGATTCCCTCCTCTTTCTCCTGGAAGATCTGCACCTGGCTGCTTCTGGTAAGGAGCTGGGAGGAGGGAAGGAAGGAGGCATCGCCATCTCCTGAGTCTATAAAATCCCTAGCAGTATTCAGTGATTCTCAAATATTCACCTACAGACCAAGCCCAGCATTTCAGTTTTTAATATTTCCTCATTCTATATACACTCCCCCGAACTCTCCTACCCCTGTCATGGTCTCATCTACCACTTTGGGCTTTGACTGTTAAATCTTTATCTCCAACCTGGGTTCCTATTCTAAGCACCAGACTCGCTTATCCAACTAGCTAGTGTATGCTCTATCTGGTTGACCCAGATACCTCAGATCCAACCCAGAACTTCTCATCTTTACCTCCCCAAATGCTCCTGTGTGACTTCTTAGTAACTGGTATCACCATCCATCCAATCTATTAAACCAGACATCTTGTTGATATCTCCCCTTCTCTCATCAGTGTCCAGCCACCTTGTCTCTTAATTTTGCTCTGAGTATCTCTCAGATATTTCTACTTCCTTTCTGTCTTCCCTGGTTAAGATAGTCATAACCTGTATCTCTAGCAGATACTCATGTATAGTTCTTTGTGGTGAGTCTTCTTCTATGACTTCTTACACTGTTTTCCAACTGGAGTCAGTTGTGTATAGACAGCCAATAAATCAGACTGCCTCTAGCCTCTGGGACTGCTGGTCCTCTCTATCTCTCTCTACTCTCTGGCTAATCCCAATTTATTATTTACAAATAAACTTAGGTAGTATCTCCTCCAGGAAACCTGTGGTTCTAGGCATGGTTCAGTACTCTTCCTGTTCTGGATAAAAACCTGTGATACTCATGATTTTATGATTGTGTGTTTATTTGTTTCTTCCATCACACTCAGTTTTTTAATGGTAGAGATTTGTCTCATTCACTTGGTAAGTAACAGGAAGCAGGTGTTCAGTAAGATTTTGTAGAAAAAAGATAAAAAATGAAAGGGGAGAAATTTTGATGGAAATTTAGAATATTAAAGTTGAAAATTTCTTAATTGGTATACCTTCAGATGATTATAGGTCAAGATTATGATCTGAGGGAGGGCCATTACAGGTTGTTAATAGTCAAGGAGGCTGGTGGCTAAGGCATTAGATGGGTTGTCCAGTTAGACAGAAACAAAAGCCCCATATGAGCTGTAGAAACCTTGAACCAGGTGATGTAGGAACTTAATAATAGTACATACAATTTATTGAGTACTGCATGCGACCTACTTTATCTTTGCCATCTTTAGTGTTTGCAACAGTCTAGTCAAATCTAGATTTGTTAATATTAATTTAAAGATGACGAAACTGAGATGTTTTATAACTTGCTTAAAAATATTCTAGTCAGTAAATTTCAGAAACAAGACTAAAATTCAAATTTGTGTGGCTCCAAACTTAGATACTTTTTCCCACTGTAATATTTGGTCTTCTTAAGGAATTTGTGCAAGTAATCAGAAAGGGTAAATGTGATACAGAAAGGTTTGTGACTGGCAACTGAAGAGAGATGTCAGCAGAAAGACTGCATGTTGTAGGTGAAGTGTATTACAGTTGCCAGAGTAAAAGGTGTCTTTAGTGACAGCTGCCAAGATATTCAGTATAAAATAAAAACACAAGAGACATACAGCAAAACAGAAAACTATAACCTACTGTAAAGAGAAAATAGTCAGAGCATACCTTTGGGGAGTAGCGGTTTGGTCTACTGTGTCCAGCCAAGTACAGCCCACATACATCCCAAGCATCATCCAGGGTGAACAATCAGATGTACTACTGAAATGAAAAATAAATAAAATGCCTCTTCTCCTCTCTCTTCCTGCCTGCCTCTTTCCTTAAAAAGTAAAGCAAAACAAAACAAAACAAAAAAACCCAGAAAATAGTCAATAAAAACTAACCCCAAGATGGTCATGAAGTTGAATCTAGCAAATACTTTACAGCAGTGTTATTAAAGCATTACATTGACATAAAATAACTTAGTGAGCAAACATGTAGGTAATACTAGCAAAGAAATCTACTCTAGAAAACTAATGGAAACTTTAGAACTGGGAATATAATAACTGAAATGAAAAATTTACTGGATGACTTAACAGCAAATCATAGATGGCAAATAGAGTCAATGAATTCTGAAGAAAAGAAAAATACTGAATAAGCTTCAGTCTAACATATATGTATATGTATACATCTATATGTATATATATATATATATATATATATATGTGGAGCTCTAGAAACAAAGGAGAGAGAATAGTGTAACAAATATTAAAGGAATTAATTACTTACATTTCCCCAAATTTCTTGAACAAAGATTGACTTTCAGATATAGAAAACTCAGTTATCTCCAAGCAGGATAAAACAAAAGCAAAAAGTAGTAACAGGGTGTGCCCTCATGGCCTAGTAGTCTAATGCACCTGGGAACAGTCCCACATACATCTCGAGGTCCCAAGTTCAAGACCCTGGGCTGTGAGAACAAACAATGTGAACAACTGAATAAAAAGAAATGGAGTGCTTCTTCCTCCTCTCCCTGCCTGCCTGCTTACATCTTTCGTTTGGAAAAAAAAAAAAAAAAAGTAACAAGAGGGCATGCTTTGCTGGTCTAGCAGAGAAGTTCACATACAGTCCAAGGATCCAGGTTCAACACCCAGGGCCAGGGAGAACAATCAAGATTTTTGTGGATGCTATGAGGCAAGATTCAAGGTTCATTCTTTACCCCTAAACCCTGGAACTATGCAGAAACTAACTGCATAGTTCCTTAAGATAAAAGATTTCATATTCATTGAAGATTATCCTTTTCCTCACTGAATTATCTTGGCACATTTCTTGAAAACCAGTTGACCATATAAAATCATATATCTGATTCTCTGATTGGTTGCATTCTATATTCATGTCCTTATGTCAATGTCACACTCTCTTGATTATTGTAGCTGTTATTAAGTCTTGAAATTACTGGTATAAGCCCTCCCTCTTTGTTCTTTATTCAAAGTCTTTTGGCTCTTCTAGATCTTTGACTTTTTAATATGAGTCTTATAATGAGCCTTCAATTTCTACCCCCCAAAAAGCACACTCAGATCTAGATTAACATTACATTGAATCTGTAGATCAATTTGGGAAGAATGAGCCCCTTCACAGTATTGGCTCTTCTGATCCATGAGCCTTTTGTCTTTCTCCACTTAGTTAACTCTCCATTACAGACCTAAATGTACAAGTTAAAATTAAAAAACTTTTTTAAATGACAGAGAAAAATCTCTATGACCTTGGTTAGAGGTAATGATTTCTTAGGACACAAAAATCGGATTTTACCAAAATTTAAAACTTTTGCCTTTTAAAAGACACTGTGAAGAAAAATGGAAAAACAAACCATAAAGAGAAAATATTAATGCTATATACATAAATACATACATACAGAGAGACAAACAGACATGTGACAAAGGACTCATACCCAACATGCATAAAAAAAGCTCTACCGCTCAATAAGAAAAAAAAACTTTTTGAAAAAGAAGACTTTGACATTTCACAAAAGAAAGACGTTTGAGCCAATAGCTCATGAAAAGATGCTTGTTGGTATTAGGCCCAGTGAACTGAAATTGAAAGCACTCTGACAGAGCACTAGCCTAGTACTGGAAAGACTTTAATTAGAAAGACCAATACTAACAAGTGCTTGTACATTGTGGAGTAACTGAAACCCTCACCATCACTGGTAGATGTGCAAAAAGATGCAACCTTGTGAAAAAAAGGTGTGGCAGTTTAAAAATTTATATTAATAAATTTAAATAATTTAAATTGATAAAGTGCTTACCATTGGACTCAGCAATTCCCCTTGTCAGTATTTACCCAAGTGAAATAAAAAGACGTGAGTGTCCTTAATTCATGCATGAATGTTGAAAGCAGCATTATTATGAATAGTTGGAACTTGAAATAACCTAAATGCCCATTAGTGTGTCTGTGAATCTACAAATTCCTTGCGGGTGTTTTCATAATGGAATACTGCTCAGCAGTAAAAGTGAGCAAACTCCTGATACTCACAAGACATGGATGAATCTCAGAATGGTGCTGAAAGTCATCAGACATGGCACACTACCTACTGTGTAATTCTCTTTAGATGAAGTTCTACAGCAATCTATCTAAAGATAGAAATCCGATCAGATAGAAATTCCTGGGACAGCATGAAAGGGTATGAGGGTACTTTCCGGAGGGTTGAAAATGTTCCAAATATCATTGGGGTGGTAGTTACACAGGTGTATCCATTTGCCAAAATTCATCAAACAATACGCTTAAAATATGTACACTCTTTTATGCTTTATAATAGGATATGTGTGTGTATAATTTTTTTTAAAAGAAAGGTGTAGGCAGGAATGAAAGCAAGCAGGCAGGCTGGAAAAGAAAGAAAGAAGCATTTTATTTTTACCTTTAGTTGTTCACACTGGTTATCTCCCCCATGGATTCAAGCCCTGAACCCAGGGGTATTTGGCCTGTGCTACTTCACAGGTTATTGACTTAACCGCTGCTCTACAGGGGGTGCACACACACACACACACACATTTTTGAAGGGAAGGTACAGACCGGAATGAAGGTGGAGCAGAGGCAGGCAGGCAGGAAGAGAGAGGAAGAGGCACTTTTAATTATTTTCTTTTACTTCTTCATCATGGTTGTTCTCCAGTCCTCAGATGCAAACCCAGGTCCATAAGATGCATGTAGCCTGTTCTGGCCATAGACAATTGACCAAAGCACTACTCCACCAGGGATTGCCTATCAGGATTTATTTTAGATCATGTCTTAATAAAAGTTGATTTTATGAAAATTGTGCATGTGATTCCACTTTTTTTGACTATGATGATTGTGGTTAGATTTCTACTACTCAACTACTGTTTCTACTGTCTCAACCTCCACACTCTCCTGTTTATTAACTGGAAGTATGATTTGGGAGTACAGAAGAGCAAGGAAATGACTCACTTTTTAAATTAATTTTTTATTGTAATTATTCTACACATTAAAATAATTTCCTTTGTATAGGTTCCCCATTTCTATATATATTTCAACGCACCATGCCCTCCACCAAATCAGCAAGTGTTCTTCCCCATTGTCCAGTGGGCTCCAACACCATTTGCCTCTGCTCACCCCATTCCCTTTTGGTCACCTTAGTTCTGTTGCAAATGTTCCAGGGTTGGTTGTGTTTCATCTGTTCCTTTATTTTGTCTAGTCACATTCCACCCATGAGTGAGGTCATCTGGTATCTGTCTTCTTTTGACTTGTTTCACTTAGCATAATCCCCTCTAGTTCCATCCATGTTGATTCAAATGACAGGGTTTCATCTCTTCTAAGGGCTGTGTAGAATTCCATTGTATATATATACCACATCTTCTTATCCATTCATCTGATGTTGGGCACTTAGACAATTTCCAGTTCTTAGCTATTGTGAATAGGGCTGCAGTAAATATGAGAATGCATACATCTCTGTGGATGGTGCTTTTGTATCTTTCAGTAGATGCCCAGAAGTGGAATGATGGAATCATATGGGATTTCCATCTTCCGTTTTTTGAGGAATCTCCAAACTGTTTTCCATAGGGGTTGCACCGATTTGCACTCCCACCAACAATGCAAAAGTGTTCCCTTTTCTCTACATCTTCACTAGAATTTGTTGTTTCCAGACTTTTGGATAATATCCAGTCTTTCAGGTATAAGGTGACATCTCATTGTTGTTTTCATTTGCATTTCCATGAGAGACAGCGAGTAGGAACATAATTTCATGTGCCTGTTGGCCATCTGTATATCCTCTTCAGGGAACTGTCTCTCCAATTTCTCCTCCCATTTTTTGATTGGATTGACTGTTCTTCTGTTGTTGAGTTTTATGAGTTCTTTGTATATTTTGGATATTAAAACTTTGTCGGAAATTTGTTGAATGTAAATAACTTCTCACAGTTAGTAGGTTTCCTTTTGGTTTTGGTGATGTTTTCTTTCGTTGTGAAGAAGCTCCTTAGTGTGATGTAGTCCCAGTTGTTTCTTTTCCTTTTTCTTTTTTTCCCCTGTGATGGTGGAGTTGAGTCTTCAAAGGCTTCTCTATGACTGATGTCATGGAAAGTCTTTCTTATGTTGTCTTCTAAGAGCTTTATGGTTTGTGATCTTATGTCCAAGTCTCTAATCCATTTTGAGTTGCTTTTTGTGAATGGTGCTAGAGAGTGGTCTAACTTCATTCTTTTGCATGTGGCTGTCTAGTTTTCCCAACACCATTTGTTGAAAAGACTTTCCTTTTTCCACTGTATGCTTTTGGCTTCTTTGTCATAGATTAACTGACTGTACATGAGTGGGTCAGTTTCTGGTGATTCAGTTCTATTCCACTGATCTGTGCCTGAGTGATTCCTTTGGCTATTCGGGGTCTTTTGTTGTTCCATACAAATTTTAAGATGTTTTTGTTCTGTTTCCTGAAAATAAGCCTGTGGGATTTTAATGGCGATTGCATCAACCCTATATATTGCTTTGGGTAAGATGGCCATTTTAATGATAATGATTCTTCCCAGCCACGAGCAGGGGATGGGAATGACTCACTTTCAGGAATAGTGGGGGAGAGAGATAACAACTTATTTAAACATGACGCAGTCCCAACACAACAGATACACAAAATTCCTTTGAACCCTATTTGTGCAGGGAACAGACCCAGTGAGGCAGGGATGGGAGGAATAGAACGATAATGTCGTGGACTCACACATACCCTCACTTCATGCCTCACAGACCCAGAGAAGAGCTGTCAGCCAGTGTTGGAGACCCTACGCCAGGCCATAGTTGGCACCGTGTATGCTCACAGCACCTTGGAACTGCAGACCCTGCAGCCTACAGTCAACTTCCTTGCCACCGCCACAGTACCAGGCTTCTGTGAGCGCCCACTGTGCCCACGTCTCTTTCGCCATTTCACCGTGCTGGCCCTGGACAGCATGACACAGGCCATGCTGCTGAACAGGCACGTGCCCAGCATCCAGGCCTGGCTTGAACGCTTCTCCTCTGTGGAGCGGGAGGGGCTTTTAGCAAAAGCCCTGGTCCGGGCCTCAGTGGAGGCCTGGGAGGCTGTGGGTAACTGCTTTATGCCCTCTCCCCTCCACCCACACTACCGCTTTTCCCTGCATTCTGTGGGACAACTTCTGGGCAGCCTGCAGCTGCTGCCAGCTAGAACGGGCTTCCGAAGCTTTACGGACTATCCCAGCCACCAGGCACACTTGCGCCGCGTGTCAGGCTTACGTGGCACCCGCCTCACAATTTTGATGGCTACACGCAACATGGTGCGTCTTTGGCTGCACGAAGCACAGAGAACCTTCTGTGACCGTCTGGACAGCCCTCGGGAACGCTCCTCCTGTGCCAAGCTGCTCTTAGAAGTGGCTCAGAATGTCTTCTGTGGCGGCCTGCCACCCCAGAACCTGGACAAGGGGTCTGAGGAGGAGGAGGAGGAGAGTGAAGAGGAGGAGAGGGTTCCTGAAGTGGAGTCCGAGGGGGAGCTGGCCCAGTGGGAGGACGTAAGCACCAGTGGCAGTGAGATGGAGGAGGAAGAGGACGCTTATGGTCTTCAGGTCACCATGGGCTCCAGTGATTCAGGTCTACCAACCAGGAGGGAAACCACAGAGAGTGAAAATCAGAACCTAAGTCAGGAGGAACACCCAAGAAGCTCTATCTCTAAACCCCAGGTAATGAAATTCAAGACATGGTGTCAGAAGACAGCCCCTACAGACCTGGTATCACCCCTCCTCCTCCCAGTACTAATACTTCATCCCCAGGAACAACTCTTAGACCTGGTCTTCAGTCAGGAGCTGATAGTTGGGTCCAGTTGTGAGAGTAGTCCCAACCTGTACTTGGAACAGCAGTGGGAGAGACTGGAGAGGCAACTGGCCACCTCAGCTGCTCAGCTAAAGCTGAACCCTCACCTTGCCTGGTGCCGCTCCCTGGCCCACCACGTGGCCCGCCTGGTCCGAGTGCTAGCCAGGCCCCGGCAGCATGGCCTACTGCTCTCAGGGGCTGTGGGTACTGGACGCCGTACTGCCGTCACTCTGGCCGCTGGCATTTGTCAGGTTCGTCTCTTCCATCTGCCATCTGGGTCAGAGGAGATTCTCCAGTGTCTCTGGGATGCCAGCTGGCATGCTGGCCTGTTGGGCCAGTCAGTGGCCCTGCTGGTACCCCCGGATGTGGATCTTACCACGCTTCATCGTCTGCTGGCCCTGGCAACGTCAGGCAGCTTCCCTGACCAGTATTCCGAGGCAGATCTGGAGAGCATTGAAGGCCAACTCCTCAGGGAGAATCCTAGTATCAAGCAGAACTTCAAGAAGGAAATACTGTTGCAGAGGTGAGGCCATGAACCCCATGTCAGAGCCCTTCTGCTTTTGCTCCGTCTTGGTCAAAAAATCAAAAAGAAGTCTAGGAGCTGCTGCGAAAGTTCAGAAGATTGGGGCTAAGGGATCAGGGTTGGAGCTGGGGACTGACAGGCAAACAGGGATAAAGGGGACAACAGTATCTGGGCCCTTCGCCCACAGGTTCTACCAGCAAGTGTGCAAACACCTACACCTGTTCATCCTGATTGACGATGACCAGGTCCACAAGAAGCTGCCCTCCACCCTGTTTCTGAGGCTCCTTCAACTGTCCGTTGCCAGCATTGACCGCTATGAACCCTGGGACCAAGCTTCCCTGGTCAGTGTGGCCCAGCATTACCTGGAGAATGCTCAGAGCCCACCCCTTGATGATGGTGAGTCTACCCTGTCCTCGCCACTCATCTCAACCAAGTTCCAAGGAGAATTATTACTAATTCCATTAAGTTAGGCGCTCTTTCCTTCTAGAAACTAGTGATCCCCCTTTGCCTTTTCTGCCCTCCTTCCTGAGTCAGGAGAGGATCTCTTTCCTTTCCCTTTCACCCTACAAGCTTACGGTTCCAAGCTAATGCCATTCCCATTACAGATTCCTTGAAGTGCCCAGACCTCCAGGTCTCAGTTCCCAGAGTAGCCAAAGCCATGGCTCTCATCCACCTTTCGAGTGCCAGCTACCATAGACACCTGTGCCCTGAGCTGCCACTTGTCACCCCCAAGACTTTTCTTGACTTCCTGGACACCTTCATGCTGCTGCAGCAACAGATGACCCTGAAGAAAAAAAACAAGGCCCATCAGTGAGTTACCACATTCCCTGTACGGTAACCTCCTCCTGCTACCCTCAGGTCCACTCCCTGGAACATTGTATTTCCAGGATCCAGAAGGCCCTCGGGAATCTGAAAATGCTGATTGAGCAGCACAGTATGCATACCAACCTGGTTTTCCTTTTGGAGCAGCAGCTGGAAGTTTCCTATAAGGTAAGGGGGAGAAGATGATGTGCAGTAGGGTCAAAGCAGGAACCCAAAAGTGCCTTTGGAGGAACCAACCAGACTTGTCTCCTCAGGGGAACTCTCCAATCCCTGCAGCCTCCTCCTCTGGAGTTCAGTCTCAGAGTTTCCCACAGCCAATACCAGGCTGATTCTTCTAAACATGAAATCCAAGTGTTTGCTTCTGGTCGTTACTAGTACCCTGACTGCATAAAGTTCAGTATACTCTATGGATTTCCACTGGGGATAGAGCAAGATCATCTGTCACTCTTATCCTCCTCTCCTGAATTCTCTATTATGGCTAGTTGGCACACCTCTTGTAGCTATCACCTTTTGCCATCCTGCTTTGTTCTTGTACCTCTTCCTTCCACAAAAGCACCAAATATACAAGGCTGCTGCACACGATGGGAAAATGTGGATGACTGATGGTGGTAGGGTCAACTTACATGATAATACAGAGCCAGGAATAGATTTACACGGTATACTAGGTGTTAGTGTCCTAAATTTCTTCAGTCACCCTTCTCTACAAGGCATTTCACAGTGACCAACTTTTTCCCTCCCATTTCCCCAGTTTTCCCTAATGTTCCACAATGGTATTCAACCATACCACATTTCCTTTAGAACTCCCCAAATATAATTTTCATGTAATAAAGATTTTCTAACTCATATCTTAATTCTCCTCTTTCTTGTACAGAGCAATTTTCTTCCTTGAATAAACACACCTCATGTCTAGCTGAAACTTGGGAGTGGAATCCTCACAACTCATATAGCCAGATGCTTTCAGTTTTCTCAAAATAGAAGGGTCCCCCCCTTTTTATTTTTAATAAGGGGGGTTCTGAAATAGCATTTTCCCTCTTCTTACTATACAAGACTTTGATGAAGGTTTACAGATCACTACAGAGAAGTGAACTAGTGATGAACTCACCAGCAGATCATCTGACTTGCTTTCAGTTCTTATAGCTCCAGTTCCCTAGCTTGCTTCTTCAAATGGGTGTCCAGGACCCTTACTCAGAGTTTTACAACTCTAGACACACGACTTGCACTGTATATACGTACATGGTTTTTGTTGTGTCTGTGTAAATGGTGCTCCCTGAAGTTCACATGGTACTGGTGCCCTCCTACCACCGTCCATCCACCACTAAGTACCGTGAGCTCCGATGAAACCTTGAGATTCAATTGTGAGACAAAAATGGAAGAAAAAAAAAAAAAAAGAGTCCCCTTTACCATAATTTCTAAATTCATATCTTGTTGTGGGTCCTACCTTTTCTCAAGGTGATTAATACCAGGAACTACTGATCTGGTTTAGGGATGTTATTACTCTTTGATCTCTGGGTAGTTATATCGGAGCACAACATAAGAAGCCCCAAATCTAGTTAAGAGATGTTCGTAGTCTCAGGTGGCATTCAGTGTCAGATCCCTTGGTTATTCACTCAGTAGCCATCATAAGAGGTACTTCTTTCAACGTTCCCCGTCCCAGAAAATACCACCACTATCCAGGTAGTCATGTAAGCCAAGTCCCACGAGGCATTCTAGACCCTTCATCTCTCTTCTCTCTCAGATTCTACTGGTTCGTTTATTCATTACTGTATCCAGAAAAAGCAAGTGTGTAGGGACACGATCATCATGACATTTGGTCTTTAGGAAACCAATCAGGCTGCAACACCAGAATGGATTACAGGAGGAGAGTAAGTGGAAGCCCAGACATCAGTTAGGAAGCTAGTGAAAAAGGTCAGAGTAAGAGAACATGGGCATGAGTGACGGGGGTTGGGTAGACATGAGAGGCATTTAGGGGGCAGAAATGAAAAGGCCTTGAAGATGGGTTAGGTTTGGGGAAATGGAAGAGATGGCATGAGGGTAACAATTAGGTTTCTTCCTTGGGAAACTTGGGTTCATTTTGCCACAGTTTTCTGATAAAGAATGTACAAGGAGATGAGTATGATTGCAAGAGATCTAAGGAAGCATAGCCAATATGTTTAATTTTGGACCTTTGACATATGGGGGGGGCCTGTGAGACAATGGAGAGGAGATTTCCACTAAGCAGATGGATCCATGGGTGTAGGTGGGGTTTGGGAGATAATCTAGCTCTAGGTAGAGATTTGGGAGTTGTTAGAATATAAATGGTAACCAAAGCTATGAGATTAGGGAGGGAGCATAGAAGTGTAAAAATGAGAAGAGAAAGGGACCCCGAAAATTTGTTGAAGAATCATTAAGAGTACCAGAAGGAAGAGACTGAGAAAGCAGTCAGAGAAGCTGGAGAAATCCAAAGAAAACATGAAACTCCAGAGAGAGACTTGCCGAGTGACACGTGCCACTAATGAGTCAAGTAAAATAGAGTGTAACACAATGGCAAAATACATGGGCTTTGGATTCAGGCTTCTTGGGCCCGTATGGAGGCCAGGAGAGGACCACCCACTTGGGGCCGCATTGCTAGATGCGTGTGTCACAGATCAGTAAGTGATAGTTCCAGAGTTCAGTCTATATCTTTAGCCTATTTGGAGTTCAATGTGGTCATGTGAGGAGTAGGCCAGAGTGCCAAGTCTGTGGCATCTTCCCTTGGGGTCTTCTCACCTGGCTCAGAAATTGGAGCTGCAGAGCCTGGATCTTTGTTCACAGAGCCTCAGCACGTTGCATCAACAGTTAGAGCAAAGCAAGCTCCTGTATAGGCAGCAGCTGGTAGAATGCCAGCAACAGGAGGACCTTGTTAAGAAACTGACCAAGCAGCGAGATGCCCTGAGGGCTCAGCAGGAAGCTTTCCTGGAGCAGGTGGGTTCTTCCTGCCACTTGCCGTACCCTGTTACTCCCCTCCTCACTTGTATGAAGTCTCCTGGGGGAGGGAGCAAAGATAATAGGATGGTTTGAGGAATGGTCCCTCATGGGAACTCCTAGAAGGAGAAATGATACCTCCCCACCCCCGGCAACACCTTGAAGAAAGTGGACATTTCAGGAGCTCACTTTAGGCTCACTTCTCATTTAGATGGGCAAGGCATTTCTGGGGCCCCTGAGCCAGCTGCAGGTGGCGGACTTTGAAGAGATACGGAGCTATCGAGCACCACCAAAGTCTGTGGTCCAGGTGACTGATGCACTGTGCGACCTGTTCCACCGTGAAACAGGCTGGGCCAGTGCCAAGCAGCTGTTATGCTCGGAGGATTTTTATCAGGTAAGGAAAGTGAGGGCATAATGAGGGAGGGAGGAGGGGAGGTGGGGCATAAAGGGGAGACCTGGCTGGATTAGGTGATTGGAGAAAGGTGCAGGGCATCTCCCCCACCCCTCTTAACACGCTCTCCCAGGAGCTGGTGTTCTTCCCCAAGGAGAAGATGACAGATGAAGAACTGGTAAGGTTAAGGCAAGCTCTGCAGGCCCCAGGTATGAGTGACGCAGCTTTGCAGGCAGTGAGTGCACCGGCAGCCAGCCTGGCAGCCTGGCTGTGGGCCATTGTACACTACAGGCTAGCACAGAGCCGAGGACTGCCCACAGGCCTGCTGCTGCAGCAGCTGGAAGCGACCCTGGCCCGGGAGCAGGCCCGCCTGGGTCACTACCAGATCAAGGTCCAGGAGATCCTAGAGCACACTTTGGACCTGACCAAGAAGCTGCTGGAGGCTGAGGTTTCTCATAGAATTGCAATGAAGCATCTCAATCGGGCTCAGAAAAGCCAGTATCACAAATGGCCCATAAAGGCTGCTCTGCTCACACCAAAGTACTCCTGGGCTGCAGAGCTCCAGGTAGGTAACTAGCTCCTCCCAGATTCCTCTTCCTTTTCCTTCAAAGTTCATTTCTACACCACTGCCCTCCCTCCTGTGCTCCTCCCTGTGCCCTCATGCCTCCCCCATCCCACGTCACCATACCCAGCCTTGCTCCCTGTCTGCCACAGATGGCCTGCCTACCCTCTTCTCACTGACTTGTACACCCCCTGGTCTTCCCTTCCACACCAGAAGTTGAAGGGACACTGCCAGACTGTGTTTGGAGATGCCCTCCTGTGTTCTGCTGCCACAGTCTACCTGGGACCCTTCCCACCGCCGCGGCGCCAGGAGCTGCTGGACAAGTGGCTGGCTCTCTGTGCAGGCTTTCAGGAGCCCCTAGGCCCAGATGATGTGGCTCAGGCACTGAAACGAAATCTGAAATCTGATGTTTCTTCACCCATGAATCCCCTGCTGTCCACAAGCTCTCCCTTCCATCTTCTGTTCTTGTTGAGCTCAGAATCTGAACAGTTCCAGTGGGACCGAGACCTGAAGCCCCAGGCAAAGTCAGCTCGCCTGGCAGGCCTGCTCCTGCGTAGCCACACCCACTACCATAGCTGCCGTTGGCCTCTGCTGCTTGACCCTGGCAACCAGG
Source organism: Solenodon paradoxus (assembly GCA_004363575.1). NCBI lineage: Eukaryota > Metazoa > Chordata > Mammalia > Eulipotyphla > Solenodontidae > Solenodon > Solenodon paradoxus. The sequence continues at coordinate 52,584 of RJWH01001911.1, forward strand.
CCCACATCTGGCTGGACCCACTGCCTGTGGAGAGCATGAGATGCTTGATTCCAGATGCCAGCAAGGGCAGAGGTAAAGCCAGGGGAATGAACACAATGCTTCCTGGGTATCTGAACTGTCCCCCACTCTCAGCCACGTATGATCTCCCCTTTCCTGATGAAGACACTAGCATCTTGTGGCCAGAGGATCTCAGGTTGTCCCAGCTCATATGATATTAATGAATTAGGTCACATTTACATTTGAGACCCATGTTGCAGCTCTGACTCTCTATGGCTGGCCAATCCATGATCTTCTACTTTCATGGTCTACTTCGCACCACTGGAAACTTAGCCTACAGCTCACAGCTTTACTACGCAAACTTATCCCAGGTTTAGGAATTCTGGGGAAATATTTCTGTTGGCTCTGTCTGGACCAGGAACCCATCTGGATGATGTGTTGGCAGAGTCCTTTCCTAGAGGAAGGAAGTAATGGTGTTTATTTCCCAGAAGACGAGGTTGGGGTTGCATTGCTAAGATAATAGACATCCACAGAGGAAGGTATATAATAAGGGGGTCTGTCACATGGGCTCTTCAGTCAGACAACCTGAGTCAAATAAATGTCCTTTGCTAGCTGTGTGGCCCAAGGCAAAGTACATCTCTCTAAGTGTAAGTTTATTTGCCAATAAGATGAGGGTCTTAGTTATGCCCACATTATGAAGTATTGTGAATATTAAATAAGATTATTCATTTAAAGGGTTTTTATGCAGTGCCTGACATTTAAATTCTCAAATATATGTCATTATTATTCCTAGTGGTCGCTGCTGCCATTATTACAGTCTATCCCTGGTCTATCGAGCATAACTTTTCATTGCACCCGTATGCCATTACACAACTGCCCGCTATACAGCTGTCATCTGCGTGACTATAAATGAACTCACCCCTCACTAACAAGATACATACTGAAGAAATGCATAGTTGCAGGCTTTAATTCTGAGTCCCGGAACTCTGAATGATGTGCATTGCTCTTGATCGGTTGCAGAAGTGTCTCTTCATGATTCTGTAACAGGATAGATTATGTGCCAAATCTCACCCTACCAATATACCTGACATGCAAAATGAAGCAAAATCAAATCAAGATCACTATAATAAGCTTCCTATTGAGAAACTGGGAGATACTAAGAAACACAAACTGTCTGTTAATCTGTTGCATGTATGGTGTAACAGCAGACAGAGCTAGTAAGGGAAATAATTAGCATCATTTCACTGACTATGGAGTGCATTCCATACAGTCATTTTGGTTGCCCTGAGTCCTGATGACTAGTGTCATTTTCCTTACCCATTGTCCTGGGACTATTGGTGAAAGCAAAGCGGGGTTAACAGTCCCTTGTTAGTAGCTGTTCTGCCTTCAGTGTCCACTTCCTGTTGGAACGGGTATGGAGGCTTAGGATTTAACCTTAATAGTAAGCAAGCATGTTAACAGATGGGGGATTTTGTGACTAATCCCATTAAACATGCCAAATTTTTCCTGAATATTTATTTGCAAAGAGTCTGTTAGCTATTGAGCAATGCCAGCAATACTGATATATTCACCCCCCACCTTTTTTTAAAAAAAGGAAAGGTGCAGGCAGTAACGAAGACAAGTAGGCAGGTAGGTAGTGAGAGAGAGGAGGAAGAAGCATTATTTTTATTTTTATTTGGTTTTTTCATACTGGTTGTTCCCCCCAGATCAGGGACTTGAACCCAGGGGTATATGATCTACATTCCTTCAGAGGTGATTGACCTAATGGCTCTCCACCAACGCATCACATTCTTGTTCTTGAATTTAAAACACAGATACACACACGCACACATATCTTTTCAAGCTCTTGTAGTAGAGTGGACAGAGGAGAAGAGGTTGGGAATGGCCACTGGTTAGCCAACTGTCTGTGTCTGCCACACTACCCGCAACTTGGTTAATTCCATAGCCTTTTCCTTGCGCGTCACTACTTTAGACACCCTTCTCCACTAGTGATGCCTCTCCTAGTTGTTGGTGATAAAATTAGCTTAGGGAAAAAATTAAAAAGGAAATGCACTGACTTTTCTCACCAACCTACAGAAAGGCAGAAATGGAAGTGATTTCAGGGGTGATTAGGACCCTGTCCCCGGCATTTTAGAGAAATAGTAATAATGGCTGATATTTGTTGAGTGTTGACTAGGTTCGGTGGCATCTAAGCACAACATTTCATATAATCCTCACATTCATAACCCTGTGAAGTACTAATGTCAACTACATCTGGAAATTGAGTGTTAGAGAGCTTAGCGACTTCTGAGGTGTCTTCCTGCAGGACTTCCCTGGTGAGGTGGAGCCCCTGGGTGAACAGCGAGCCCTGGGAACCCAATTCCTCCCCTGAGAAGAGCTCCTCGGCATCTTTCTGCCACAGGAAAGGGCTCCATAAGCAGTCAAGAAAAAGAATGCAAAGAGGATGACAAAGAAAAAGAACATGATGATAACAAAGAAAGTGACAAGGATATGGACCCAACCAAAGAGGAGAAAGCAGAGGAAAGGGAAGATGAGAAGGAGCTGAAAGAGAAGGAAGAACAAGAGCAGGAGGAGGAGGAGATGGAGACTGGGGAGTCGAAGCCAGACTCTCAGACGCAGTCTCTGCTCCTTCCCTCCCTCACTGTGCTCTCAGGCACTGACCCAGAGCTGGGTCCTCGTCTCCTGGAGGCAGCTGCAAGTGGTGAGAACTGGTCTTCCCCGATTCTGTGACCCCACAGGCCTCTCACACCTGAGTCTGACCTTAGCTCCCAGCTGTGTCCCCGTTACCAAGTCTGTTGGAGAACGCTGAGGGAACCATCCTGTCAGCCAGGGAAGCTGGTCGGACAAAGCCAATGTTTGCACATGGGGGAGGAGGGCTTTTGCTGGCGTGTTGGGTAGTGTGTCCTTGATTCCTCCTTGCAGGCCAGCCCGTGTTACTGACCACTATGGAAATGGGCCTAGGATGCCAAGAACTGCAATGGCTGCTGCAGCGGGAGCAGCTGAGCCCACCCCAGGTGCAGCCTGGCTTCTGTCTGTATCTGAGCACTACCCTCCCCCTCACAGCTTTGGGAAAAGGTGAGGCCCAATTGGATAAATTGCCAGCACAGCTATGTGGATACACTAGGCCCCCAGTTTCACTCAGTCCAGCCTAGAACAAGCTCAGGAACTTGGTAAGGGAACCATATTCCCAGTGTACTGCACCCGCGGACTCTGTCAAGGAGGTGAGGTTAAATGTCTCCCATGTGACCCCCTCAGTGCTCAGCTGTGAACTGCTGAAGGGGCTGAATGTTCTGGATCTGAGTTTGAACATGGATGTCTTAGAAGAACAGCTGCTGCACGAAGTCATGTGCGTAGAGTGTCCCGAGCTGGAGAGCCACTGGCTGAACCTAAAGATAAGAGTCGTGGATGCCTGTGAAGCTGTGGAGGCTGCTGAGGTGCTTGGGGGCCCAGTCTACAGGTTGGGACATTTTAGAGGGTCCCAAGTATGGGGACAGTGTGGGAATGGACCAGGTAACAAGTGATCCTTTGCAGGGGCAGCTGCTGAAGATGTTGCTGGTCCAGGTCTCAAAGCATCAGAAACCAGCCAAGTTCCTTCAGGGCATGGTGAAGGCCCAGGCCAAACTGTGTCAGCTGCGTGCCGATTACGAGGAGCTAGAGGACCTGAAGCAGCAGGAGATGGTCCAGTTGGCACCCTATCGGCACGTGGTCTGGCAGGCAATGGCCATTATCAAGACTCTCAACCCACTACAGAACCTGCTGCCACCTTTCCAGATGAGCCCTGAGAATTGGCTGGCCGTTATCAAGCAGGCTCTGAATGGCATGAAGAGGCCGGAGATTCATCAGGGGGAGGATCTGCCCAGCCACTTTCTGCAGCTGAGAAGACAGCTGACCCGTCAACTACTGGAAAGCACCGTGACCTCACTGGGCCTGACCCATGCACCCTTGGTCGGTGCCTTGGGTGCTCTGGGTCTATTGCAAGTGGCAAGGAAGGCACCAGAGCTCGAGAGGTTGGCACTCTGGCCTGGCCTGGCTGCCTCTCCCAGCACAGCATGTAGCAAGCCAGGCCCAGGGGTGGCTCGACCAGCCTGGGTCGGGCTGAGAGCCTGGCAAGAATGTGGGATGTTGGAGCTGCTTCCCCCATTTGCTGGGCTGCGTGCCTCCCTGGCAGGTCGCTCTAATGTATGGCAAGAGTACCTGTCCCTGTCATCCACAGTGCTGGGTCCTGCACCTGGGCCTGGGCCAGATCCACTCAGCCTCCTCCAGAAGCTGATCCTGTGGCGTGTGCTGCGACCGGAGTGCCTGGCCAGCGCCCTAGCAGTTTTTACCACTAGCCTCCTGGGACGGCCCTTGGATGAAAACCTGAGTGCCCCTACCATACCCTTTGAACACAGCAAGGCTACTCAGCCCATACTGATCTTGTTGCCATCACCTGGTCACCCCAAAGCCATCCTGCATCCCCTGACTGTCATCCAGAAACTAGCTGCCAAGCAAGACCAGGTTTGAGCCTGGGCCATTGGCCAGAGAGTGATGGGCTAGGGTGGATTGGTGGGGGGTACCCCACCCAGCACTCTTGTAGATTTTCTGTATTACTTGGGAACTCTTGGGGGTCACTGTGGCATTATCCTGGGTCTCTTGAGTCACCCTAGAATTACTTTGAGTTACCCTGCCATCTCTCTTGGTCCCCAGGGACAGAAGCATCTAGAGGTGATAGCCCTGGGCTCTGAAGTCTGGGACCCGGTCTCAGGTGTGATCAGCACCCTAAATCGGGCCATGCACAAAGGGCACTGGCTGGTGCTGGACAACTGTCATCTGATGCCTCGCTGGCCGGAAGAGCTGCTGCAGCCCTTGCACGGGCTACTGGACAGAGCCAAGGGTAGGCTTCTTGCCTAGAAAGGACTCTTAGGACCCTCTTCTACATTTGGGCCTAGGCTCAAACTCTCAGGTCTCATGGCTGATGGCCTAGCTCCAAGTTTGTTCCCTTGTATCTGACTTCTGGCACTCCCAGCTTCAATTCTGATCCCTAGAGACATGTCTAATCCTTTACCCAGCAATTGACCTATACACCCTTTGTCTGACCCCTAGTGGCCTTGAACCTGGAGTTTGAAGAGCTTTTAGCCCAACCTGCAAGCAAGAGTATGACCATTGTCCACAGAGATTTCCGTCTTTGGCTTATAGTGTCTGCAGAGGCAGAGGCTATTGCTTCCTTACCAGGTGAGGTGCTTCCCCCATAGGCTCTCAGATTCAAGGGAGAGGATAACTGTGCTGTGCTGACTCAGCACTCTCTTTCCTTCCCAGCTGTGCTGACTCAGCACTCCATGCCTGTTTTCTGGGACCAGTCCTTGGAGCTGGGCCATATCTTGATCCACAGCATGGAAGAAGCTCAGGAAGGACTCTGTGAGCAAGCCCTTAGCAGGAAGCTGCCTCTGTTCCTCCTACATGGCCTCCTGTTGCACAGGCAGCTCTATGGAATGAAGCTGCAGGCACACAGAGGGCACTGGTGAGGGACCCCTCCCTTCCTGCTCAGTCGTTCAGCAGAGATTGAGTATTTTTTACATGCTTTCATTAGTAAAGAAGAATTCATCTCTGAGGTGCTCCAAAGTGTGAGGGCAAGGAGAAATCAAGCAAGGCTTCTCCAAGGACTTTGGAATCTTGCTTTGAATTGAGGTGTGAAAGTGGGGACATATCAAATGGGGCCTTTATGAACTCAGCAGAAGTGAGAAGCCTTCAGTGTGCCTGAGGCAGACGTGCTGGGGATTGAATGGGGAGAGGTGAGGCTGGTAGTAAAAGGTCTTTAAGACTGTGGCATGGGGACTGATTGGATCCTGAGGACAGTGGAGAGTCACCGAAGTGTTTGAAGTAGATACATGATCTTGTTTGTTGGAATGATCATTCCATGTGGAGAATGGAGCAGGTGGGGCAGGGCTGGAAAGAAAGGACACAGCTTTAGGGAACTCACCATCCAGAGAGTGGAGATGGTGGTGTAGGCCGTAGGTCCGGGGATAGTCACAGCAGACAGAGAGCAAACATGGGGTAAGGAAGGGGAAGGCGTCAAGGATGGCTCTCGGATTTCTGCCTTGGACAAATGAGGCACTGTTGTGGGGGTGGGGGCTGGGGGAAGGAGTTATTTCGGTTGAAAGCAAGTTGTATTTGAGGTGCCAAGTGGCAATGACTAGAGCTCAGAGGAGTGGTCTGGGCTGGAGAAAAAGATGTGAGTCCTCAGGATACAGATGGTTTTGAAACCTTCCTCCCTGCTCTCCCTTCCCCCAGGAGTCAAGTGACCCTGACCCAGGTCCTCCAGATCCAAAATCATCTGTGGGCCAGCCTTAGTAATCCCAATGCTGCCATGCAGGAACTGACTGGTGAGACCCTTCCTGTCCCCCATGTATCAGTAGCTCCTGGGAGAGCCCAGAAAAGAGGTGTGGTGCACGCTTGCACTGATTCCAGGGCAGAGTTCACAACTCTGGTTTGGCGGAGCTGGGGGGGTGGGGGGGTGGGCGGGGATTGGAGGGGCCACAACTAAGGGCCTCTGATCTCATCCTCAGCTTCCATTTTCTATGGGGGTCCTGTGAGAGACAACAAGGACAGGGAGGTCCTGATTAGCCTCACCGAAGCCTGCTTGAACCCCAACAGCCAGAGCTGGGCCCAGGCACACACACCCCAGTATCTGCTGGCCACTCTGATGCCCAGCCCAGGTAAGATTCTGTCAGGTGTCATTGGTGGGTCTGGGAACAGAGTAGTGCAATGTTTCCCTCACAGTGACACCAATAAAGGTGTAGGAGGAGACAATAGCCACACAGTTGAGGGGTAATGGCATGACGTGTCAGAGGAAGTCTATCCACATGGGTCTGGAGTCTGGAGAGTTCATCTTGTCTTCTCACCCTTCCCCTCCACCTCTCAGAGCTACGGGATATAGAAGCTATGACAGTGTGCAAGGCCAAGATGCACCTCTTGGCCAAACCGCCTGAACCCCAGATCTGCGGGCTAAGTGCTGGACCCCAGGCCTGGCTGGTGCAACACCGGAGTCGTGCTCTCCTGAGGGCACTCCAGCGAGGTTCACCTACTTGGGTTCCTGCGGCTGGAGGAGGCTGGCAGCGTGTGGAAAGGCGGCTGCGGCAGCGCCTGGTGCAAGCCAAGCGGAGACTGGAGTCCCTGCAGGCTATGCTCACCGAGACCACTCGCCAAGACGAGGCCCAGTCCCGCGAAGAGTGGACACAGCCGGTGCAGGATGCGCTGCAGCCTCTACTGAGCTATCTCAAAACAGAAGTGCTGGAACTGAGCCAGCTGGCGGGCACCTTGCATCGTGACCTGGACTGCCTGTGGCAGCAGCTGAATGGTGCTCCTCCTTGCGCCTCCTGGCGTTGCATCGCAGTGGCTCAAGCTCTCAGGACTGGCCGCCTCCCCGGGCCTTGGCGCCCCCAAGCGCCTTCCAGTCCGCACCCGCCCTGGCACTGGCTGAGACAGCTGTCGCGCCGTGGGCAGCTGTTAGTTCGCTACCTGGGTGTGGGCACCGAAGTTCCAGAGCGCATCTTTCACTTGTCCGCCTTTGGCCACCCGCGCCGCCTGCTGCTGTCATTGTGCTGGGAGGCTGCCTTTTCTGAGGCTGCCCTGCACTGGCGTGGGCCCAGCGCTAATGTAACTGGTGGCCAAGACCCGTGTTCCTACCAGCTCTGCTATAAACTTCCGGAATTGCACAGCCAATCCCTGCACTTCCAGGTATCCGCGTCCTGCCGTGCTGTCTCCAGTTCGCCCCCTCCAAGTCCCTGACTGCCGGTCACAGTACTCCCACCTCTCCTCTTCCCAGATCTTTGTCCCTGGTAGTCCCATCTGCTTCTCTGCTCCAGTCCCACATTACCTGCCCCCACTCCACCCCACCGCCCCCTCCCGCAGCTTCCTAGCCTCGCCTGACCAGCTTCTGGCGCCCCCAGGTGGTGAACAGCCCAAACCCCACGGTTCCAGAGAAAGGGCTGCTACTGATTGGGCTGCAGGTCCGGAACGCTGAATGGGACCCACTAACCTGCGCCTTGCAGGACAGTCCCTCCAGCCAGCCCAGCCCTCTGCCTCCAGTCAGCGTCAGTGCCTGCGCCCAGGCCGGGAGTGACAATGACCTGCCACCCACAGCTGACCTGGCTGTGTATTCCTGTCCTGTGTACCTGGAAGGGCCGGTGGGCACCACTAGGCTGCACAGCAGAAACGTCCTGATGCACCTGCCCCTACCCACAAAGCTCAGCCCTGCCACCTGTGTCCAACGCAGAGTCCATGTGTGCAGCCCACCCCTGTCCTGAGCCCACACCCAAAATAAAGTTGGATGAGTCCATGACATTTCTGAGATTTGGAGGGAGTGTGGGGTGTGTGCACGGAGAAGGCCAAATGTGACACACTGAGGGGAAAGCACAATGTGCACAACTGAGATTAGTGTGTTCACCCTGGAGGCAGAGGAGGCTATGTGCCTGGCAACGGCGGGGAGGGAAGAGGGGGCACGCTGTGGGGAGATGGACCTGGGCCCGGAGTTCATCACGTGTCCAAGGGGCTATCCACTGTGCTCTCAGCACTGGTGCTAAATCCACAAGGGGTGTTTTTGAAGAGACTGTTAAAACTCAAAAGTGCTCTCCTAAGGCATTTACTGGTTGGGAATGCTTCCATTCGACCCTCTCATTCATCGTCTACCCTGTAATGGAGTCTCTTCAATCATGTGCACAGGAAACAAATGTGCAGTAAGATACAGGCTCCCCTCTGTATTTAACAGTTATTCATTGAGTATTTCTCTGAACCAAGTGCTCTTCTAGGTACTGAGGAGGTTGTAATGCAGGGAGACAGACAAAGATCAACATGTAAATTTAATTCTGATGATTTTTTTTTTAAACTTTGGTATCATGTGTGCTGTAAAGAAAGCAGGCTAATGTATTTGAGCCTAGAGGGAAACAGCTGATATAATTTAGCTGGTCAAGGAAGGCTTCCCAAGTATTTGAAAGGAATCCTTTTGGAAGTAGGTTCAGAGGTTTTGAGGCAGGACCAACCTTGGAGCTGTTCAAGGAGCAGAACATGTAGCTGGAGTGAGTGCAAAGGGATGGCAAGGTACAGCAAGGGAGCAGGCCAAGCATATAGCTCCTTCATAGTGAACTTATGTTTTTAAGGCATAAAGAGTACAAGGAAACTATTAGTGAGTACTAGGTAGGAGATGGCATGATCTACTTTGTATTTTTCAAAGATCACTCTGAGCAAAGTATTAAAGTCATTTGGATGAATAAATCCTCTATCCATGTTTATACTACTTATCCTCCCGTGGGAGCAGGCAGCACTCAGGAGATACCTGTAAAACCATTTTTATTTCTATTTTTAAAATTTTTGACTTTACTGATGTATAATTGACTGAAATTCACTCTTAAATTATACCAAGTCAACATTTTGAACATAGTCAATTAGAAACTCTAGTTAACAAAATATCATAGGACAGCATAACTCGAATACAATGACTGTCATGTAAAAATATTGCACCTGTGACAACTTCACTATTGGAATGGTCCACCAGATGAAGTGAAGTCCCATTCAGAAATGAAAATCCCAAACAACGAAAGGAAGGAAAAAGTAAGACACATGACAGAGAGGAGACATATGTCCCTTCCTGTTCATATAGAAGAGAGTAGATGGAGTAAGAGTAGAAACATAGGAGGAGGAGTATGACAAAACCAACTTTATTTGGGACTTTCAAAGGGAACTTCTGTGCACTGTGGACTTGCCTTGGCCCCAAGACAATTAAGAGGGCAGTGGCATGGTCAGGAAGAGTGGTCCCTTTACCCTTAGATGATGTGGCTACTTAGTAGGGACCTGTTAGGGCTGATGGAGGCAAGAATTACCGGGGTCTGCTGTACCAAAGGGGTGGTCGAGAGGAGGCCAGGTTGGGCAGGGAGGGGCCCAAGGCTATGAGAGCTGAAAAAGACAAGACCGCGCATCCATCAGCCTTAGAAGCAAAGGCTGGCAGAATGCCCAGATATAGAACCGGGCCAACCATACCCAGAGGATTCCAGCTCATGCCCACCCAAGAATCAGCATTAGGCCAGATGTCAGATTGTCACTAAGTCTGCCTCTCTATACCAAAATGCCATTTGGAGAGGAGCAGAGGTAGAATAAAAGAAATGTGAAATTCCGAATGTTTATTTCAAGAAGAATACGTGAAACTTAAAGAGACTGAACCAGATTTATCTCTAGCTTCTTCCAGTGACCAGTGGAGTGGAAGATGTGAGTGAGACTTGTGAGGAAAACCAGAGCAGTCATTGAGAAAGGAGCTACATTTTATTTACATCTCCACATTTGTGGAGAAATGTGTAATCTTAGTCTATGCACTAATTATGCTAATACAAAGGCAAGAAAACCTCATTGACTAGTGCTGGTAGCTCATCTGGAACTCATTTATTTTTGCAGCTTTTCAGTCTAATTTGAAATCCTCATTCAGAAACAGGAGAAATGTCTGAAATGGGGGCGGGGGGAGTGCTAGTTTCACCCATGAATGCCTAAGGAGCCCTAATATCAATAAGTACTGTTGTTTATCCTCCTTGACAGAGGAGGAAACTGAGACAAAGGTTCAGTAATTCAGTAAATTATCCAAGGTTACACAGTCAAAAACGTTAGAGCCAGTTTAAAATCCAGGCATTTGTCTCAGAGTCCATTTTCTAGACAGCATTGCATTCTGTCTACCATAGCAAATGCTGGGCAAATAGTGGGAAGTAAGAATCTTCATGCACTGTTGGTGGATGGTGAACTGGTATAGTTATTCTGGGGAGCAATCTGGTAGTACTTAGTAAAATTAATAAATTCACTGTGTTCCAGAAATTCCACTCCTGGGTTTATGTTTCATAATATCACACATAAAATGGAGTTGGGAAGTGTTGTTTTCCCCTTTACTTTCTAAAAAAGGTTTGTAGGATGGTTTTTTTTTTTTTTTTTTTTTCCTTAAATCATTGGTAGAGATTGCCAATAAATCCATATGGACCTTAAGGGTTTGGTTTTGTTTTTGTGAGGAAGGGTTTAAATAAAAAATTTAGTATTTTTAGTATCTATTACTATCAGTTCTTTTATTCTTCAGTTTTGGTGTTCTTTCTATATTCTAGACTCTAGTCCTCTACCAGAGATGTGGTTTGCAAATATTTTCTCCTTATGTAGAACAAAAGTTTTAAATTTTAATGAAGTCCAGTTAATCAGTTGTTCCTTTCAATGGATCATGCTTTTGATGTCAAGTTTAAAACTCTTTACTGAACCCTAGATACCAAGAACTTTCTCCTATATGTCTTTTTTAAAGGTTTTACGTTTTTATGTTTTACATTTACATCCATGATCTGTTTTGCATTTACTTTTCTATAAACTGAGACTAGGTAAAAGTTAGTGTGTGTGTATGTTTGTGTTCTCTAGATCCATTTGTGAAAAACCTCTCTGTCTCCCATTAAATTGCTTTTGTATTTTTGCAGAAATCAGTTGCTGTGCTTCTTGGTGGAGCAGCAGCTAGGTCCACTGCCTCTGGTCAAGTACAGTCCACATACATCCCGGCCCCGGGTTTGTGTCCCAGCAGGGGGGCAGGGGGAGGCATACAACTAAAGTTAAAGATGTCTACCCATGGGGAGGTTTGCAGAGGGAGCCTGGGCGGCACTGCAGCTGTAGGGGAAAGAGTAGGCAGCCTCTCCTGCCTGCAGCAGATCTCAGATCCTTCCAGGATGCTTTCGGCCAGATTGTGACCTTTTTGCCAGCACATCTCCAAGGAGGACGTCCATCAAGAGGAGCCACCCACACCAAACACATGCGCGGCCTCTCTGCAGCATGGGCTGCAAGCCTGTGCTCACCCAGAGAGCTGTTCGCCAGGGCAAGCAGGCCCAGTGCAGCCTTGAGAGCTCTTGTTCAGGCTGCATTCTTCTGTGAGTGCCAGGGAAGTGGAACTGCTGCAGCGCCCTGGGCACCCTGGAGATGCACCACCTCTACTCCCAGAATGCCAAGAAGAAAAGGAAACCAAAAATCGAAGAAATCAGAACCCATCCTCTTGTTCCTGTCACCAATCTGTCACCATCTCTGCCACTGCTACCACCTGCCACCTCTGTGACCTCTGTGGCCCTGTCACCCCCTGTTGACTCTATGCCCAGAGTCTTCCCTTTACTGCTCAGCAAATCAACAGAGAGAAATTGAAAGTCTCATGGCCTTACTGTGAATTACACTGGACTGGCCTGTCATCACACACAGAGCTGCATGGTTGATCTGACTTCATTGGCCTCAACCCTGGAGGCTTCCGTTTCTCGTGCCTGGCTGGAGACAGTGCACACAGCTTCGTTGCTCTGGCTTCCCCTGGACCTCGGCCTGTAGTGGTTCCTCCAACTGTCTCACCCCAGTTCCAGCCTGTACCCAGACCCGAAGATGACTCAGAGAATGTTCCATGCCCCAGAAGAGGGGTCGATAATGTCATCCCTACAGAACAGGGTCTACAAAATGAATAAAGTGCCTGTGGAAGTGCAAAAAAAAAAAAAAAAAAATTAGTTGGGCATATTTGTGTGGGTCTATTTCTGAGTTATCTGTTTTATTAATGTACGTACCAATACCACACAGTCTTGACTAGTGTAGCTATATAGTAGATCTTGAAATTGGGTAGACTACCATATTTTTCTGGGTATAATGAGAACTTTTTGTTCAAATTTGTGGGAGAAAAATAAGGTTGTGCATTATACATGGGTAGTACTAATTCTGTATTTACATAAATGCTTTTAATTCTTTTATTTATGCTTATGAGTTAAAAGTGTAATTCTAGAAATCATTAATGATAACGATGTCCATATGCAAAATAACACCCTGGATAAGGATGGACGAATGAAGACGGTATGAAAATCTGGTTTAACCATATCTGGTCACGAAGGCCTGGAGGATGACTTCAAAAACCACCTGGCTTGTTTTTGCTCACTTCAAAGCCCATGTTACACAAAGTACAAAAGCAATCGCAGTGAACTTGAAAACCCAACTTGCTGCAATACCTGATGGTCTATCCAGCCAACTGCAACCTCTTACTATATCAGTAAAGAAGCCCTTTAAGGCCCTAATGAAGAAAGAGTGGCCATCATGGATGCAGTCAGCTGGCAATGATTTAACGCCTACTGGCAGAATCAAGAAAGCATCCATTGCCCAGGTTTGTGACTGGATCTTAACATCGTGGAACAGTGTCAAGAAAGAAGTGATTATGAAATTGTTTTAAAAATGCAGCATCAGCAATGCAGTGGATGGAACTGGGGATGATGAAATTTACTGGGATTTAGCATTACTGGAAGACACCAGTAATGTAGAAATGGGAGAAAAACGATACTTGTGATAATTGACAGTAACAAAGAGTTGTTGGCCTTCTAGGATGCAGTCAATATGGTAAAGAAGCTGCCAGTACATACCATTTCTTGTATCTTGTATCTGCTCTTGTGTTTTGTACTTAATTGTTACGCAAAATTTCTTGTACCATAATCTGTTAAAAATGCTAAAATTCCTCTATAATAGAAAAAAGTATAAACAAAATTTGAATTAAAAAATTCAACAAGGTGTGCCCTGGTGGAATAGCTGTTAGGTCTCTTACTTCTGAGGACACAGGCCACACACCTCTGGGGTCGAGTCCCAGTTCCAGAAGGGAATGACCAGTGTGGACAACTAAAATTAAAAAAAAAAAAAGAAAAAGATTTTTTTCCTGAAAATTTGGATCAAAAATGTGGGTACACATTCTACAGGGCAAAATATGGTAATTCCTCTGACTTAATTTTTTTTCAAAACTGTCTTAGCTATTCTAGCTTCTTACAAATTTTAGAATATTCTTGTCTCTGTCTACAAAAACTCATGCTGAGATTTTGATAGAAACTTTGTTAAACCTCTTTATCCATGAAGGGTGACATCTTTACTATGCTAAGTTTTACGATCTTTGAATTTGGTATATCTTTCCATATATTTAAATCTTTGATTCCTTTCTTTAGTGTTGTGTAGTTTTCAGCATGAAAGTCCTTTAAATATATTCTTAGGTTTATAGTTAAGTATTTCATTGCTTTTTGAGTGAGTAGAAGTGACATTTTGAATTTCAATACCTACATGTTTATTTCAAATGTTCAGAAATACAATTAATTTTTGGATGTCTGTCTTATATCTTGCAACCTTGCTGAACTCTTCCTCTAGGAATTCTTTGTAGATTCCTTGAAATTTCCTGTGCAGACAAACATATCATCTATCAATATATATATATTAATTTTTCCTTTCTGATCTGTTTGCCTTTCATTTCCTTTTTTACCTTATTAGTTAGAATGCCTAACACGATGCTGAATGAGAGGTGAGAATGCAAATCCTAGTGTTCTTTTCCATCTTTGTAGGTAGTTTTCTGATTTTTTGGTCTCAAGTATAATAAGTTAGCTCTAGATTTTTAAAAATAGATGTTCTTTAGGAAATTGAGGAAGTAGCCCTCTATTCCTAGGTATTAAAGTGGTTTTTTTTTGCACACCCTAGTGGCTTAGCAGTTAAGTCTATGGCCTCTGGCCGGAGCACTCCTCATATATCCCACAGACCTAAACTTGCCACCCAAGGACAGGGGAAACAACCAAGATGAAAAACTAAATAAAGTAAGTAAAACACTTCTTGCTTTTTTCTTTTCCTGCCTGCCTATTCACCTTTAGTCCCGCCTGCATCTTTCCTTGGGAAAAAAAATACATTTATTATGAATGGTATCAAACGCTTTTTCAGCATCAATTGTCTGTTCTCTCAGAGGCGATCAACCTAACCACTGCTCCAGCAGGGCATGTCTGTAGTTTTCTTTGTTTACACTGTCTCTTTCTGATTTTTGATGTCAAAGTAATATTAGCTTTATAAAGTAAAATGGGAAGTTTTCTATTTTAGGAATAGGATTATGTAGAATTGGTGTCATTCTTTACATTTTGGTAGTATTCACCAATGATGTAATCAGGGATTGGAACCTACTGGCTGAATGTGCAGCTGAGCTCTTCTGTGTACCTGCTGACTTGATGTCCAGTGTTTTACCAGTTATTGAAAGGGGTATTGAAGTCTTCAAATGCATTTGCAGATTTATCTACTTCTTTCAGTATACCAGTTTTACTTTTATATTTTATGCTTTGGTGTTTGGCGTATACACATTAGGAGAGTTATGTCTTTTAGTTGCATGAAGAAGAATTTCCTGTCTCTGTCAAATTCTTTTCCTCTGAAATCAAGTTTATCTGATATTAATGTAGCCACTATTGCTTTCCTTTGATCACTGTTTTCATGATTTATCTTTATACTCATAGTTTCCATTTGTCTTTATTGTTATGCTTAAAGTGAGCTTCTTGTAAACAAGATATACTTGGTTCATGTTTTTGTTTGTTTATTATTTTTACTCTGCTCCACACTATTGTTTAATTGGTGTATTTAGATCATTCACACTTAATCGATGTGTTAGGGAGTAAATATACCATTTTATTTATTTATTTTTCAAGGAAAGGTGCAGGCAGGAATGAAGGCCAGGAGGCAGGCAGGCAGGAAGAGAGAGAGAGAAGAAGCACTTTGTTTTAATTGATTGTTTTTTATCTTGTCTGTTTCCCTGGGTCCTGGGTCTTGAAGCCGAGACCTTGGCATGTATATGGACTTGCCTGGTGAATTAAACTGCTAGGCCTCCAGGGCACACACCCCTGCTTTTTTTTTTTTCCAGTTTGCTCACTGAGATTTTTATTTGGTTTTGCTTTCCTTTGAGTTTTGGATACATTTTAGAATTGCATTTTGAGTTATCTATAGTGTTTTTGAGTTTAGATCTTTGTATAGTATTAGTAGTTATTCTATGTATTATATATTCTTTATTTTCCATGTTAATAATATGTGTAGTATTTTGCCATTTCAATATATAAACCTTACCTTCCATTATTCTTCCCTACTTACAGTGACATTGTCTTAAGCTTTCTCTTTCATACATTTAGAACCACATCAATATTCTAATTTTTGCTTCAACAATAAAACACAATCTAGAGAACTCAGGAAGAAAAAGAATGCTAGTTGTATTTACACACATTTTGTTTAGTGTGTTCTTTCATCTTTCTAAATATACCAAGATTTCTCCTGTTATAATTTCCTTTCTAATTGAAAAACTTCTAGCAGTTCTCTTAGAGTAGGTCTGGTGGTGACAAGTTCTCTGTTTCCTTCATCTGAGAATGTCCAAATTTCCCCTTCACTCTTGGAGGATATTTTCACTGGGTTAACAATTCTTTTCTTTCAAAGCCTGAAAAATAATGTGCCACTTCCTTATAACTTCCATAATTTCTGATGAGAAATCTGTCATTCAATTGTTTTCCCCCCTTTAGGTAAATTGTCATGTATTTTTAGCTGTGTTGATGTTATTTATCAGAGAATTTCCATTTGGTTCCTTCTTATAGTTTTTATGTCCCTGGTAAGGTTCCCCACTTGCATATTTATTGAGACAATATTTTCTTTGAATTTCTTGTACATATTTTTCTTTCATTGTTTGAAAAACATTGTTAATAGCTACTTTGAAATATTTGATGGTTAAGTGTATCTGAGTCAACAAAAGTCACTTTCTATTGTCTATTTGTTTATTCTCAGTGTAAATTACTGTCCATAATTTTTATAATTATGAAAGGGTCATAATTTCCTGTTTATTTGACTGAAAACTGGATATCATATATATTGTTATAATAAGGTTTTTTTTCCATGATGTTATGAAAATTTGTTGTCAGTGTTGTTACAGTAGGTATTTGGGGAGGGGGAGGCTTGAAATGTAAATTTTATATTTCCTGTGGTTTGAAATAGTTATCTCTACCTATTTCTTTCAGTTTCTAGAAGGATCTTTTTATGCCTGGCCTGAGTATTTCACCTGCATTTACACAGTTTAGTCAGTCATCAAGGATTTGGGCAAATTTATCTCACCCAATCCTTTTGCTTCTGGGGTTTTCCTTTTAACTGTCAGCTGGTCTCCATGACCACACTCTGTCCCCTGACAAATCAGTTGCCACTTAGCTGGATGTGAATTGAGGAAAGCACTCAAAACAGCAAATTTGCAAATCTCTCCCACATATATCTGTCATTCACAGGTGCATTCTGTAAGCTTTTTTGGTTTTGTTTTTGTTTTTTAACTAGATCCTCTTTGAGTCTGTTATATTGGTGTATAAATTAATGGCCATTCAAAGATTTGGGCAGAATTTATGTTCATATTTTGGCTTCACCTCTTATACCATTCTCTCAGAATGTCTGCCCTAAAATTTCTAACTGCTCTACTAACAATGAACTCTGTCCTCCAGTATTTTGAGTGAGTAAAACTGTGGTTTTCTACCTTTGGAACTGGGGAATAGGATGGGATTAGAAGGATCTTCAGGCAGAAAGACCACAGAAATCATAATTCTCACCTATTATGGTTGAAATCTTTCAAGGGTCAATTCTCCTTTGGTTTCTCCCTGATTTTGCTCACATTTCAGTGCCCTCAAATAATTGGTTTTTGGTTCACATTTTGTTCAAATTTCATAGTTGTTACTTGGGGAATAATTGGCCTGACAAATTAACTTGTAATCTGGAATCAAGATTCACAGGCACATTTTAAAAAAAACATTTATATGAAAAGTCTTCTCAAAATGTTGTGCTTATAAGGACTTGGATGGTCTAAATGTCCTTAACTAGAGGAATAAGTGTGTTACATGTTCTAAATAGAAATATTACATAATAAACAGACATAGATGCAATGCATCCATTTATTTATTAGATGCCTAATATAAGCAAAGTATAAAGTATGTACTAGATCCTAGGGATATAGAATTGAATAAAACACATCAAGTCCTGCTCTCTCAGAATTACATTGTAGTGTGAGGAAACAAACAATAATCATAAACAAATTATTATGCAGTTATGAAGGTGGTGATACGTTTCTTGAAGAAAAACTAAGCAGAGTAAGGCAGTAGAGTATTGGCTGGAAAGGGGGATTACCTGATAAAGTGACATTTGAACGGAGACCTGAATAAATTAAGGAAGTGAGCCATGTAGCTATCTGGGGCAATAATATTCCTGGTAGATAAAATAATACAGTGGTTCCAAGGCAGGGGCATGCCTAGAATGTTCAATAGTGAGGTGACAGTATTGCTAGAGAAGCATATAAAGGGAACATCAAAGGGTAAATGGAATCCAGATAATACAGAGCCCTGAAGGCTGTAGTAAGAACTCTGAGCTATGTAAGTGAGCTGGGAAGGCATGAAAGCATTTGAAAAATATGGAAAAGTGGGTTATAGGTACATAAACATAAACAAACGTTTTTCTTTTTTTAAAAAGGAAAGGTGCAGGCAGGAATGAAGGCAGGCAGGAAGAGAGGAAGAAGCATTTAATTTTATTTCGTTGTTCATTTTGGTTGTTCCCATTGGCCCAGGGACTCAAACCCAGAACTTTGGAATGTATGTGGACTGAACACCATCCCCACTCTACCTGGGTACACATGAATAGAACTTTAAAACACTGTGTCAAATAATAAAAGAAAGAGTATAGCAAAATATCTTTTATGTGTACCCATGAGCACAGATCCTAAAGTCCTATAAAAAACAGCATCAAACTGATTTCAGCAATATGTAAAAAGGATTAACTAATTTTATTCCAAAATGTCAAGGTGGATTACATATATGAAAATAAATCTATTACTGGCTACATTGACAGGATAAAAACAAATAATATGATCATGTCAATTCAGAAACAGCATTGGAAAAAATTCAAAATCCAATTCATGACAAAAAAAAAAGCAAATAGAAAGGCATATATAATTAATCTGTCTCTTCATTAAATGGTGTTGGGATATCTGGAGAGCCACATGGAAAAGAATGAAGCTAGATCTGTCTCTAACACGTGTCACAAAAATGAATTCAAAATGGACAAGAGACTTCAACATAAGACCAGAAACTATAAAAGACAGCCTAGTAAAGACATTCCATGACATGAGCCTTAGAGAGGCCTTTTGGGACCCAACTCCAGCACCAAGGAAAAACAAAAGAAAAAGAAACAACAGGGACTACATCAAACTGAAAATCTTCTTCACAGTGGAAAAAAAAAAATCACCAAAACAGACAACCTACTAACTGTGAGAAAATATTTGAGTTCCATATTTCTGACAAGGGCTTACAATCTAAAATATACAAGTACACATGACACTTGTTAACAGAAAAACAGGCAATCCAATCACAAAATGGGAGGAGGAATTGGAGAGACACTTTTCTGAAGAGGATATACAGATGGCCAACAAGCATATGAAAAGATGTTCCTATTTCTATTTGCAGGAAAATGCAAATCAAAACAACACTGAGATATCACCTTGCATCTGAGAGACTGGCTATTATCCTAAAGTCTGGAAACACCGAAGGCTGGTGAGGATGCAGAGAAAAGGGAGCAGTTTCACACTGCTGGTGGGAGTGCAAATTGGTGCAATTCCTATGGAAACAGTATGGAGCATAGAGACCACAGAATTGATAATTCAGTATTAGAAATATATCGATTCGAGCCAAACTGATCTAGCATAAGAAAATCTCATCAGGGTGCTTGGGAAACTTTACAGGCATGAAAACGCAAAGGGCAGAAACACCCCTTTAGGAGAGTAAGAGTGGAACTTGCTGTACAACACACTATTAGTAAGCTATTGTAATTAAAACAGCGAGATTTGGTGCAAAGATGATACATAGACCAAGGAATGGATTAGGATGCCCAGAAACAGGCTCACACATAGATAGAAAAGTATGGAAAGTTGATACTGCATACCAAGGAGAAGCAATTTTTCCAGTGAATGGTTTTGGATTAATTGGGTATTTAGATAGAAATAAAATGAAATTTGATTCCTAATCTCACATAAAATTCAGTTGCACGTAGATATACCACTTCCAGGAGAGAGTGTAGTAGAGTATCTTCATCATTTTGGGATAGGACTGACTCCTTAAATGGGCATAAACAGCATTTATCATAAAGGAACTAAAACGGTAAACTAAATTTCATTGAAATTAAGAATGTCTGTTCATCATTAAGTACCAATTAAGAGAGTGAAAAGGCAAACTACAGAATGAGAGACTATGGAACACATGTAACCGTAATTATGTTGGGACAGAAAGGATGTGACACTTCTGGTCTGAAGCTTTTGGTGCCAATGGATAATTTGCCTCATTCTCTTTTCTTGCCTAGTGATTATGGAATCAGGTTGAGATGATATTTCATTAGCATATGTATGAGTGTCAACCTATAAAAACCGTATAAAATTATCTTTTGTGAGGTTGTCATTAATATTTGGAGTTTTTACTTCCTGTAGCATGACCCACCTGTTAATGATTGATATATAACTCAAATGTACATCAACAGTCGAAGCAGTAAACTGTGGTTTAGTCACACAATGGGAATTCATACAGTAATAAACACGAAATTCAGCCGCAATCAACAACATGGAGTAATCTCATAAAGAAGCCAGTGAAAGATGCCAGACACCTGGAAAGACATACTACTTAGTTATGGATGTATAACCAGTAGACGATAAAAAAAAAAAAATGGCAAGGAAATCAAACGTCATGAAAATCAGGCTGATAGTAACTTCGTGGGGTTGCAATGTTTGGGGGGACATAAGAGGCTTTTTTAAAGGAAAGGAACAGGCAGGAATAAAGGCGAGTAGGTAGGCAGGCAGGGAGAGGAAGAAGTACTTTATTTTTATTTAGTTGTACATCATGGTTGTTCTCCCATCCTGGGAGGAAAACCCGTGTCTGTGGGATAGATGTGGACTGCACTTTGGCCGGAGGCAGCTGGCCAAACGGCTACTCCAGCATTCTGTTTCTTGATCTGGTTGTTGGTTATGTATCTGTCAGCCTTGTAATTAAACAGTTGAGCTGAACGTTTTTATTTTGTTTACTTTTCTGAATGGGTGTGTTGTGTTTACTTTTCTAATGTGTTCCATTAAAAGGATTTTTTTTTTTTTTTAACATTGCTAGTTTCTGTAATAAACCCTCAAGTGTATAATGGTTCAAAAAGATAGAAATTTATTTCTCACTCAAGTGAAGTTCAAAACAGGAGAGCTTCATTGGCGGTAGCTGTCGTCTCAGTGAAAGTCAGGCATCTAGGGTCCCTTCATGTGTGGCGCCATCATCTTCAGTGTGCAGCTTTCCAGGTCATGTGCTTACGTGTATCAAGGTGGCCAGAGTGGAAACCACATGGTAGACGACGCACAGGAAAATGTGAGGACCCAAGTCTGGAAGTGGCCCTAGGAGCACAATAGTCCCACGCCACCTGAGCAGAGTCAGCGGCCACACTTAGGTGTAAATAGGCAACTGGAGTTCAGCTGATTGCCCAGAAAGAGAGCAGGTGTTAGGAACAGCCCGCAAGTCTCTGTCACAACATACATTTACATAAACATATATGTATATATATATATGTACACACACATATGCACGTATACCAAAGCCACCATTTATTTTGCTACAGATAAGCACACATCTAGGGACCCACAACATAAACACTGTGGGGATACAAGAGGAACAAAAGTGTGAATTGGGAATGAAAAAAACATAAGGACAAAGAACAGGAAAGGGTCTTTCATGGCCCAGTCCTAATATGGTGCCACGAATTTAGGACGAGTAACTCAATTCTCAGCATCGACAAGAGCGACAGAAAAGTCCAGTGTGCCAGCAGTATCATCCTAACCAGATTGACTCTAACGTGTGATCTTAGCTTTCCAACTGTTCATCCTCTCTTGGTTCCTGTATTTATCTAAGCCTCACTGCCTGGACTTCTTGTTAGCCAGTTTATTGGAACCAAACTGGTACAGTACACAGTAGAGTTATTTTACCTGTTGAATCTTAGCCATGATAGCAGACGTCCTGTCCTTTCCTTTAACGGAAATGCTGTGGATTTTTGAGAACGTTGTTACAGAAAACCCATCATCTATGTAATCCTGCTTTCCAACAGCAATAGCCAAGCAGAAGACGACTCTTACCTCCCCAAACTCAAATGAGTGCATCTAATTGACAGAATGTATTTCATACCTAGAAGCCCAGAAGATTTTAATTCTCCAAGTATCAAAGAATTTGAGGCAGACAGGTGAATAGGTAAGTTTACTATGGTGGTGGCATGCCCTGGTGGAGTAGCAGTTAGGTCAATTATCTCTGAAGGACGCAGGCCACATAACCCTGGGTTCAAGTCCTGGGTCTGGGGGAAAACCAGTGTGGACAACTAAAAACGGAGATGAAAGTGCTTCTTCCTCATCTTTCTTATTGCTTGCCTGTCTGCCTACTCATCTTTTTGAAAAAAGTTCACTACGGTGGATACATGTTATGGACTATTCTACAAGGATTATAGTTTATTTACCTATTTTCTTTTGGCTCCTACCTTACCCTACCTCCCGCCGCAAGCTATATGTCCCAGAATCCACTGCCCACTAGTTTCGTGCTAGGCTTTACCATCTGGAGGCCCTAAATTGAATGAAAGAGGGAGGAGGGTTTTTGTTCCTGATTCTCAGGTGCTATCATTCCACTTCAGCTGCAACTGGCTGGAGCTACCGCCTGCTTCTGCACACAGCAGTAGCTTTGTCATGCTCCTCGGCAATATGAGCAGCAGATCACCACCAGCAGTCAGACCAGCCACACTCCGGTCTCCCATCTTCGAGGCTACACCTTTTCTCAAAGGGAAACACCAGGAACGTAAAGGGAGCTTCCTTCACAATGGTCTGGGTATCAGTCAAAAAATGTCCCTTCTCTAAGCAACTAGTTTCTTACAATCATACCAATTCTTCCTTTTTGTTTGTCCAGGCCTCAGGATATTATCTGATTTCTTTTTCTTAAAAATTACATCAGCATCTCTTAGGACTCTTTCAGTCTTCAACACTTGTAATCAATTCTCTGTATTTAAAAGCCTTCAGCTTGAAATACTTAGTGTGATTTCCTGACTGATATATTGATGGATATTAAAAATAGTTGAGTGGGGAGGGGGGGAAGAAGACAAGGTTTGCCAACAATCCTCTAAATAAAGCATGCACATGTAAAAGAATTCACATTTTATAAGAATACATACATAAGTAATAAGATATTAAATGAGTTTTTCAGTTGTCTTTGGATAATACACCCAAACAGAAGACAATAGGTAGTAGGCACAGCGACCTATATTAAATAAAGGTGCTAGATTTATCCACATGTGGTCTACTCTGAAACAGTAAAGAGACATCAACCTTTATGTAAGTATATAGAGTTGGAAATTCACTGATGGAAATTCTTAGGAATAAAGAACTTCTTGAAAAGCAAATGAAGAGTGCTATTTCCTTCATCCTAAATCAAGTGAGAAGGGTTCTAAAAGAACCGTTTATAGTCTTTTGTGTTCCCATGAAAGGGAGAGACATTGTATTCTGTAGCTAGAAGCTTTCTATGCTCAGAATCTTACACACCCATCTCCACACAGTCATGGGGGTGGAGTCTGGGGCAGAGGCTTCTTGGGAGAATAAAACCTGAATCATTTATGAGTTTGAAGCCACAGGAATATAGAGACTGGTGCTTACTTAAGTCAGAGTCAGGCTGGCAGGGATACGGCAAGGGGAGAGGAATCAGTTGCTGTCTGAGCAACCAGACTTCCAGTGTCAGGCAGGACAAATATGCAGGAGTTTCCCGGGCTTCGCTGGCACCTCTCCCTGGCTGCCTGCCAGAGCGAGGGACTTTAGCACTAGGAGGCGGAGAATAACGGTCAGGGTCAGGAGCTTAAGGAGAGTGTGTATCAACAGGAGGGAATCAAAGCCAGTTGGTGCATAAGTCCCCATGGGGCCCCAAAGAACTCTAATATACCACACAAGAGCCAACATTTAAATACCTTTAGTAGTAGAGTACACTGAAGAAAACTCGACTCACTTTTCCTCGATTTTTGTACCCTATCCCAAATCTGGAAGTGACTTAGGAGGTAAAGAATAAATGAAAGAACAGACTATGTTTCTCATTCCACTGAGGTGGAGGGAGAACCACTTTGAACTGGATGAGTTATGACAGGCTGCTGAGATGTGGGAAGAAGTGGGGAGACAAATATATTTAAAATGTTAATATTTTAGATTGGTTTCACTCAAGTTACAGGGAATAATGGAACACATTTGTACCGAAGTTAACAATGTAGAAGAAACCTTGAAGTAAGACCAAAAAGAACAAACTTTGGCCACCTGTGAGACTGCCAAGAAGTGTACAAGTAAGTAGGGTATCCTACTTACTTAATACAGAACATATCTTATATATGTTCGGGCTTAATACAGGCTTAATACAGAACATATCTTATACCATAAGAATCAAGAGACCAAGAGAATCACAGAAATCTAATTACTAACATCCTGGAATTCCCAAATTAATGCCAAAGGTTTCTTACCTTCAGGTTTCTAGTTACATGAGAAGTCCCTCTAGTTTAAGACATTTAAAAGTTTTACTGAAGTAACACTGCATCATAATCCGATACAGGTTTAAGCTGTGCATTATTAAAGACATTCTTTACTGGAATGTTTTTGTGACAAAGCATAGGTAGTAAAGTGAGTATCCCAATTTCCTCACATGAGCACTTTTCCCATAATTTTGATTCAAACTGATAGGACAGATGGGACGTACTGACTAGATATGGTAAGATAATTAAGTGTTTGAAGCACCCCAAAGGGAACAAAAAAGGTTTTGTGATTAACAGTTATGGTGGAAGAGTGATGCCACAACATGGCTGACATTTCCAAATGCCCTCCCCCACGCCACCCTAAAAACACCCAGAAAAAATCTGTATTCACTGGCAGTCCACAGTGGTTCTCCATCAAAGGACACAGAGTCAGCCCAGGAACCTAGACGGGAGGTTAAAGCAGAGGCAAGTATTGAAGGAAGAGATCTGGGCAGATTAGGAAGCTGCTGTGGCAAGAGCAGCAGAGGAGCCATTATCGGAGGTGCGACCCGCAGAAATTCAACAGGAACAAAGAGGTGGGAACACACCAGCAGAGAGTAGAACAACAGTGCAGGGCAGAGGCATGCAAGGCAGAGAACCCTGGAGAGGCAGCACACACCGAAGGAAAAGGCAAACAGCAGTAAGTGGGAATAAATGCATCGGATATAAAATATCAGAAAACAAAGGATCACAAGACAGCAACAAAGCCCTATCTATCAGTTATCATCCTAAATGTGAATGGACAGAACTCACCAATCAAAAAAAAAAACAGTGAATGGATGAATCCAAAAATACAGGAACGACAGATATCATGCCTACCCGAAACCTACATCAGATCCAAAGACAAGCACAGGTTGAAAGTGAATGGCTATGTAAAAATGTATCAAAGCAAAGGGGCTGAAAGAAAATCAGAAACTACTATAGTAATGTCAGACAAAATGGACTTTGATCTAAAAAAGGGAGTATGTGGCAAAGAGGAATACTACATTATAGTGAAGGGGTCAATCCATCAAGAAGAGGTAGCTATCACTAATAAACATGTACCCAATGCGGGGTCACCCAAATATATAAAACAAATATTAACAGACCTAAAGGGTCTCAGTTAAATGGTCATCTTAACCCAAAGTAATCTACAGATTCAATGCAATTCAGATGATGGGATAATAAAGCTGTAATTTATATCCTCTCTGAAATTCTATGCAGCTATTTGAAAAGGTGAAATTGTGACTTCTGCAACAACCTGGATGGAAATAGACGTGATTATGCTAAATGAAATAAACCAGAAAAAGAAATAAAATATAGACGTTTTATTCATAAGTGGAATATAAAGAAAGAAAGGAATCTAACAAAACACAACAAAATCCCCAGCACACAAGACTATGGTTATCAGAGTGGTGTGAGAAGGGAGGAAAGAAAGTGAAGGCCCTAAAACAGCGGTGGTGATGGACAATGGAACTCTGGTCACAGGTGTGGTGTGAAATGTCCACAGATTGAGGTGTGAATTCAATATCCTGAAACTCAAATAGCAATATAAACAAAAATAGTCAAGTAATTCAAAACAAAACAAAACGATCTGAACAGTAAGTCTAGAGAGGAAGAAAAGCAGTCACCTTCTGATTGTCTGAAATGATGTGTCTGGAACACCACTGCATATTCCATGATCTTCAGTCGTGATTAGGACTCAGAGGTCAGTAAGAACCAACTTGTTGCCCTGGAATTCCAGATTTTTCTGGCAATGTATTTTATATTTATATTAGCTGCTTGAGAAAAAGGAAGACGCTTTTGAACTGTGAAGCAATAATGGAAAACCAAGAAGTGCAAAAAGTTATCATGAAAAAAAACCAACAAAAAAAACAAACCAACGACCCCAAATGGAGTTATCAGAAAACTTGTTCCTCTATAGTTTCTTTGGATCTCGTATAGGTTCTGTGAAACTTTAAAACATGTCATCATAGAAGAGCTTTCTTTGGGTAGTGAATGTTCTGAGTTGTCAGGAGAATGAAATTATATTATTAAAGAAGGTTTCATTCACAAAAAGAAAATTAAGTTGAATCAATACTGGAAGCTAATTTGTACCCACCACCATACAAGTGACCCTCTCTCTGCTTGCCATGTACACCTAAAATATATAACTTAAATTAATTAAAAGAGTAGGGTGAATAGGATGCCCAGAGAAGGTATGTTAACCAGGGTATAGAATGCTAACTCCTATAATACTACCAAGCTTACAAACTTAACATAAGAGGTTTATTTCTTGTTCAACACCCAATGTTCCCAGTCAAGCAGCTTTTCTCCAAGGAGAGACTCAAGGGCCCGGATTTCCTCTACGCTCTCTCTCACCTTCAAAACATGTGCTTCAAGGTCACTCTGGCAGAAGCAGGTAGAATATGGAGAAGGCTCATCCACTCTGTAGCTGCCTTGGTCTGGTGGTGAAACATCACTTCTATTTACTTTCCATCCGTAACACAAGGATTTGGGAAAATGCCACTTAAAGTGTGCTCATGAAAAGGACTTTTGGGGGAGCATCTAGCCAACTGAAGAAAATGACCACATCAGGGAGGGAGAATTTTTCAAAGATGGAGCAGCATGTATAAAGATCCAGAAGCAGAACCTGCTTGAAATGCCTGAAGAATGAAGACAGAGCCTGTGTGGCTGGAGTTTCCTGCACCAAGAGTGGGCTAAGATGCCACGGGAAAGGGGCGCCTTGGCAAGACCACATAGGGCATGGGAACCAATTTGTCTTTTGTTCTCACTGAAGGGTTTTCAGCAGAGAAGTGACATATCTGATTTACATTTAAAAAAGATCATTCATTTGTGTGGAAAATGAATGGGTCTGCGAGCAAGAGTGGAAACATTTGACTAAGGAGGCAGATCCACATTAGCTGAATATCCAAAACCAGGTGGCCAGTCTGAGCAGTCACCTGGGAAGGACAACATGGGGGTCAACAGTTCAGATTATGGGTGTCTGAAAAGCTGTAAAGGGTTTTGTGCACTTATGCAGTTGAGTGCTGGAGCTGTGCTGTCTCTGCCAAGATCACGCTGTTTTCCTTGGAACTGAGCTCCCTTAGGACTGTTACAGAAACGAAAGTGCAGAGGTGCTGAGCCAGCATGAGGCACAGCTTGCTATTCAAACCCACTTTATTCTCTCACCACTCCTCCGAACTTTCTTCATTTGGGGTACTCTTCTGCTGTGGAGAAAAGCTAAGCAAGCCTGCGACTTTTCCACTAATTCTTAAACTGATCCTAAGACTGTTTGCTAAGATACCAACACAATCTCAGTACAGTAATTACAATGGCTAATCCTGTGGAACAATAAATCAACTACTTGTAGCTTTAAAGTTTCCCCACTCCCAGCTCTGCCCACTAGTGCACCTGCACTGGGGAAGGGGGCAACCTGTATGCTTTCTGCTTTTCTCGCCTCCTCTGCACCCAGCCGCTGCTGCCTGCTCTTAACTGCGGAGAAGTACCGGAACAGAACATTTCTTACTTGACTGGGTAGTTCTGTGTCCCATGGGACTGGCAAATAGTCACAGAGGGCACCCCTGAGGTCCCCTCTCTGCACTCCTTTGGCCCTGAGTGGATGCAGCTTTATTCTGGGTGGTCTCCCACAACTCTCTCCTCAGCACATGGCACACTCCTAACTTCCTCATACTGGGCTCTCCTTACCTCCTCAGATGGTCTCATCTTGAACTGGTCTCCTCTCGTCCCATTCTCTGTATGACCGTGGTTCTTACGTGTATTATTAATACTTCCAGTAATCATACTCCACTTCACTGGTTCACTCATTCCTCTTACTCTCATAGAAATGATATTCATGTTCTCATCTCAAAACTCCAACACCTCATACCCTCACCCATTTTCACTCTCGATCCATAAGTCAGCTTCCAGCTTCATTGAGAATGTTCAAAGCAATCGGAAGA
Organism: Solenodon paradoxus; assembly: GCA_004363575.1. Lineage (NCBI taxonomy): Eukaryota > Metazoa > Chordata > Mammalia > Eulipotyphla > Solenodontidae > Solenodon > Solenodon paradoxus. The sequence goes on from RJWH01001911.1 coordinate 80,903, forward strand.
GAACTTCTCAAACCGCATCCTGGTTATCGGAATCAGAAATGGGGGAAGGCTCAGCACTGCATTACACCAGGTTTTCACTAGGGGAGCAGCGCCGTCCACTTCCTTACCTCACTCCTCGCCACTCCTTCAATCTGTTCTCAGTGTTCCTTAAACCAGTCACACCATTCTTTAAGCAACTGGCATGTTACTACTTCCTCAGGAAATACATATTGGTCCTCTTCAGCCTATATCTCAACACGAGATAGGAAGCCCAGGTACAGACTTGAATGAGAACTTGTCCTGAAGCTGGTAAATGAGGCAGGGAGGACCCAGGCCAAGCTCAGCGAGTGCTGATTTCAGGCTCAGGGTGACTGATGGCACCACTAGTCGAGGCTGGGCTGAGTTAGGGGCTTGAGTCAGATCCAGAGAGATACTGAATCGGGTGGCCAGAGGCAGAGCAGGCAAAGGGAGAATCCAAATCAGGAAAAAAGGCGGAGCCACTGTCCAGATGCGCATAAGAAAACTGGGAAAATGAATCATGACCTAAGAATTTAACATCTGGGAAAGAACATGGACATGGAGCTATAAAAGGTGATGTAAGCTACAGTAGATGTCCTGCTGCTCCAACACATTCCTTGGACTTGGTGGCTTGCCTGTTACTCTAAGAGGCTCCAGCCCCATGGAGCAACCACAATAATTCACAGTAAATCCTTAAGTTGGAGAGGACTATCAGAAGGTTCTCTAGCTTGACTGCAGGTTAGTCAGTCTACTCACTAGCCTCAAGTCACCCTGCAGATGGAAGTCTCTCTAGAAGGCTGTTACCCTCTGCTCTTTTGAAATTCCTGTCTTCCAGTCTCTCCACTTGTCTGCAGATCCGGCTCCTGAATCCACCCCACAGGTGATATCAGTTCCACTGTCAACTGCTTCCATCATCCTGGAGAACTTCAGTCTGTGTACGCCCCACAATCCGTGAGCCCTCACCCATCAGCCAATCACTGGGAATGTCTCTCAGGCGCTCAGCCCTGCGGTTACACTGGACTTTACTATTGCTTATAGCCACTGTTTCCAATATTAGCATTCAAGCATTTCTGTCCAATTTCTGTCCACTGCCTCCCATCCTCTCATGTTGCTAATTATTCCCAGTGCAACAAGCTACAACAGTTTTCACTCTCCTACTGGTTCACCAAATTCCACGGTCTAGCACAGTAATCACTTCCTCACACATGGTCTGAAATTCCTTGGCTGGCTCTCCTTTCATTTCAGTGTGTGGCAAGGTTCTGACAAGGTTCTGTCTCACCTTTTCCAGCTATACTTCACTTCCTGAGTAGGCAGATAACCACACCTTTGGGCCAATGGGTATAAATTCAAACAGGCCCCCAAGAGGTACTCAGCACTCCTCACCCGCTGTGGTCTGACTTCTTTTTTATCTTAACAGATCTCTCAGTAGCACCTGAGAGCTGACAATTATTCCATTCCCATCATATTAAAAATAAAGCCTAAAACCCAAAACCTAAAGAAAACCAAACTTGCTCCTGGCTTTACTCCTTCATCTCCAACCCTACCTTCTCATCTTCACCTTTGCTGGCTGCTGGCTCTTTACCCATCACTGCATGTGCCTTTGAGTTCTGCTGAGCCATTTCTTCTTTTCATTATATTACCCTGGATATCGCACCTATTCCGATGCCTTTCGTTATCACTTGAGGCCACTGCTCACCAAATCCCAAACACAGATCTCTCCTGGGACTTAGTCCTGCTTTCAAATGAACATTGAACAGGCACCTAAAATCCAGCATCCTGAATGGCATCACCAACCCATCCAGGTGCTCAAGTCAGAAATTACTTAACTTCGGATTCTTTTCTCACCCTCTCTACCTACTGAAGTTATCTTGTTTGACCACTGCCCCCATCACTAGTCCACAATGCCCTTGTCTTGTGTGTTGAACTTGGGTGCCTGCCACACCCCTGCTCTCATCAATCCCAATCTCACTCCTGACCACCTCCTTAGGTGAATCTGAAGTGATGAGTTCTAGGAATACAAAGTGAAATACGACTCGAGAAGACTGCAGCCAAATGTATCAACAACATCAAAGTAATATTTAAAATGCTGAAGTTCCACTCCTGTAGTGCTTTCAGAGTGCAGATGAAGAAATTATTCTCCTTTAGTGTGCTGGAATAGGAAACGACATGGAAAGATGAGTTTGGAAAGATGAGTAAGACCGGCAGTCAGGTGAGTATTCAGCAAAGAGAAAAGTGCATGTACAGCGCACTGCAGTGTATGCTGAGAGGTTCCCAGCCTAGTCTCCAAACACTCCATCTGGCCTCCACTCAGCCTTAAAACCACCATCTGGAGGAATATACTGGCGCAGAGCCTTGGAACCTTTGTCCCGGTGGTATTCTCAGTTCTTGTTCTTGAAACATGTAGAAAAAAGGCTGTATCTTTACACCTGGCCTATGGAAGATGACTTCTAAAGAAAGTCAAGGATCTACCATCCCAGTTTTTCTTCTATGCATTAACCTTTATCACTTTCCTAGGACATATGGATCCAGGCCACGGCAAGGCAGAGACAACATAGGCCCTTTGTCAATGAATAGTCCAATCATCACCCAGCTGACACTGACCAGTTATTATCTGTGAACAGATACCCAGAGCCATTACCACCTTCCTCCAAGGACAACCCAGAATTTGTCAAGAATCTAAATTGCTATGAAATGAACCTATTGACAGTTCTACTCCGAGCATTTCCAAAGTCTCACCTCAGTGAACACAACCATTCTTTACCATTCAACTTCCAATATTGCCTAGAAAAATCTTTAGAAAATAATAAGGTTCAAACACTTAATATCCATAGCAATAGTTTATTGAATACCTCCTGTGTTCCTGGTCCTGGCTATCGATTTTTCCTCTGTTTACCCACATACTAATCCTGAGTTAGAAATTCTACCATTTTCAAATGAGGAGTATGACATTCAAAGATTAAATGACTCTCAGCATTAACTGGTAGGTCAGGATGTGAACCTATGTCTAGCTGATTCCAAAATCTGTACTCGTTTTCACACATACTTCAGGGCCCCATAGGACAACAGGTATTGGGAGCGGTTTTGGATCACATGGCTTCAAAGATGAAAATGGAGAGAGCGGGGAAAGCGGAGCTCAGTAGAGAAAATCAAATAGTCCTGACCCAGAAGCACAGATTGTTGTGTTAAGCCAGGATGCTGGTGGGCTACCTGTTGCCCAGTCAGGAGGCAAGACACCTGCCTGTCTGAGGCTTTGCAGAGAAGAGCAAAGATCAAGGAGTGGAGCTATGTGTAAGTAGGGGCTGGTCATCTACAGAGAGATCAGGAGAGAGTATAGATGCCAGGACAGAGAGCCTACGTGGTTCCAGAGATGGAAAGAGGAATCAAACCATCTATTTTCCATGACGCCCAAGGGGATCAATATTTTCTAGAAATCCATGTGTTCTCACAATGAACTCCTTACAACTCCTTACTCTTTAGCTAGTCTGAACCAAGAAACCTACTTTAGAGCAACCAAGCAGGCTTCATCAGAGCAGGGCTGAGTTAGGGGCTTTGTCACACTTGTTCTTGGGATGGAGGAAGGGTGTCACCAGGTACTGGTTCACAATCTGCCTGGACACCATCTTTAGAGTTCTGAGCTTGGAGTTCATGACTTGCCTCCCCTTTCAAGGGGAGTCCAAAGGTCATCTGCGCTTGTAGAGACATGGTTGAAGTTTCAGGCCTGAGAGTTGAGCATTGGGTCCTACTCGAGGGGGCCCAGTTTTTTCAAAGTCAAACATGAAAAAGTGGCTGTTGGTCAGGTCCTAGGGACAGAAAAGACCCAGTGAGCTCCAAATTCTCATCTTAACGCTCAAACACCTTCACCCACCAACCTGCTCAGAAAGCCTCCCAGGGCTCTCCCATGAGTTGTGCCTTGAAGGGGCAAATATCTGTGGCCAAATCGAGCCACACATGGGACAAAATAGGAAGAGACTCCTTAAGGCCCTCACCTTGGAGATGATCTTAAAGCCCAGTTTGGTCACAGCTGCCAGAAAGGTCCGAACATCTTCAAAGCGACTGCTGACCTCAGCTACTTTCAAGAGACCCCTGAGGAAGATGGAAAGATCTGTGTAAATAAGCAGACACATAGATGCATATATACATGTATCTAGTCCCAGGGGCTCCTACCCTGGCTTCAGCACTCGATTTGCCTCCTCTAGGAAGTCCCTGATGTTGGTCCCCATCAGTGAAAGGCAGAACACAGCCACATCCACAGACTCATCCTCCAGAGGCACCTGTGGAGGGTGGGAGTGTTGTATGGAACATACAGCATGGGGAGGAGAAAACCAGCACTGTGTTCTAGGGTTGGACACCAGGATGGGGGTTGGAGAGGGAGTAGCAGATGGACCTAGAACACAGGTCAGATACATAGAATACAGGGGTTTACCTGGGCCATGTCACACACGGTGACCCTGGGGTCCAGAGAGGCCAAGTCAAAGCAGTGAACAGGATTGCGGATACTTGAAGCCAGGCGGCAGTCCCCGCAGCCGAAGTCAGCCACCACCAGGGATGCAGGCCTGGGAATGGAGGGAGGGATCACTGGCCTGGTCTGAGTCCAGGACAGAGTCACATTGCGTCTCATAGTGCCCACCCCCATTCACCGCTGGCGAAGATCCCTGGCAATGTGGTCCACAGGCTGCAGTGGCCACTTCTTGACTTGGTTCTGGAAGCCACGGTGGTAGAGGAGAAAGGCCTCGGGGTCTTCCTGGAAGAGGCGCTGTGCAGCACTGCTGGGCGCTGAGTATAACTGTTCGTTGAGATAGCGAAATCGGGCACCATCCAGCCGTTGTGCCATGCGGGCTCGAAGCGCCCCGGCTCGAGCCTCACAGCTATCTGGACACGGGGCAGGTGATACTTCCGTCTCCTCTGTGGGGGCTGTGGCTTCAGTATGGTCTGGTGGCTGAGGTGGCCGAAACTTGTTTTTGTGTTTACGCTTGTTCTTCTGCCGGTTCCGCCACTGCTTTCGACTCAAGGTATTGGGGGGACTTGGAGAAGTGACCCCAGGGCTCGGCTTGGATGGACCATTTGTAGCACTAGTCTTCCAAGCTTTGGATCCTGCAGGGAAGGAGATGGGAGGGTATATTTGGGGCAAGACCGCCTGAATTCAGGGTCCTGGCAAGACATCCTGGCCAGACTCTGTTCTTAAAACAGAAGAGAGTGCAGCTTGGATACTTCTTATTGCCTAACCTCAAATCTGATGGCAGGTAACCTCTGCCATCAGTAGGATCAGCTGACCCCTCCCTACTCCCCCAAAACATAGACACATCCACAAATACCTGTTTGGTCAACGCTGTCCAGGAGTTGGGCTGGCTTCGCTGGGTCCCATTTCTGGAATTTCCTCTTTCTTTTATCTTTAGCAGAGTCACTGCTATGACGGGCATCTTTGCAGCACTTCTTCCTTTCTACTTCCTCTTCCTCTGAGTCACTGTCAGGTGGGTCCTGTTTCTGATGTTTCTTCTTCCTTTTCTTCTCCACTTCAGTAGAAGCACTGGCAATTGTGACCCTTTTCAAATGCTTCTTCTTCCTTTCCACCACCTCTTCCTCCTCAGAATCACTGCCGGGTAGGCTGGGAGGTCTCTGGGGAAGAGCTGCTGCCTCCAGGGCCCGTAATGTAGCCAAGAGCTTACGGCACTTTGAGCCCTGGGTAGGAAAGAAGGCATGAGAAAATGGATGGGGCCTAGAAGAGAAGGGAGAGCTCCCTACACTAGTGGAAGCATGTGGATTATTCCCAGTCAACTTCACTTGCTTGCTGGGAAGCCTGCCAGACCCCAAAGAACTTTCACTTTTGGGAGACGGGAGGGCAGAGACACCACCCACCCTACTTTCTTCAGTGTGCAGATGAAGTAATGGGATTCCTGAGAGCAAAGTAGTAAGGCACACACAACAGCATCATGGCCAGAGACCAAAATTTCCAACTCTCAACCTCAGGCTTGGGCCTCTAGTTTATCAATACCTTTTTATAAGAGGTAGAAGTTACCAGAAAACAAGAGGGACAAGATCTCACATGTGTATTAAAGATGCCTTAGATGCAGTGTAGACAGCACACTGAAGGGAACCAAGCTGCAGACAGAGTCCAGTGGCCTGGATTACAGCAACAGGCTGCGGGGCTGAAGAGAAGGGAATAGGCAGGTAGGTTTATTGTTGGAGGCTGACTGAGAGGCAAGCCCTAGGAAGTACAGGAGCACTCACATCAGCACAGACTTAAAGGAGAAGGTCTCTAGTCTGGAAGGTCTTTGGGGTTTAAGCCCTACTGGGTGGTCCGAAACCAGGCACTTAGCTTGGAGCTTCTCAGTACCCTTTCTCCACCACTTCCCTTGGAGAGAGCGCTTCATTATCCTGCACTCCTGCTCTCTCCACCAGTCAGTCCAGTCTCCACACTGTAACTAATGCAAATCTGAAGAATGCATTCCTTGCTAAATTCACTTCACTGGCCTCTCTCCTAAAAATATGCAAGATTCCCATGTGCCCTAGTGGAGTAGCAGTCAACTGCCTTTGGTCAAGACGTGGGCCTGGGTTCAAGAGCCCAGAGAGGGCTGAACAACCAAGATGAACAATTAAATAAAGTACTTCCTTTCTCTTCCTGCCTACCTATTCACCTGCAACTTTCCTCAAAAAACAAAAACAAGACTCCTGGTCTACCTCTCTCACGTCAATGGCATCTCATTTCTGTGTTCCAACCCAGATTATTTTGCATGTCTGTGACTAACACAAACTCTTACTCCAGGGCCTTTGTAAGTGCGTTTCCTATGTCCAAGAAACCCTCTTGCCTTCACTAACTTCTACTCACCAACTCTCTCAGTTCCAACGTCATTTTCCCATGTAAGTTCCGATCTTAAGTAGCCGCAGACACCCTCTTCCCCACCACCAACGCACGCGCACACTGCGTGCTCCGGTGCTGGGATCCATTAGGGTCCCAGACCCCTGGGAGACCTCTCACCTTGACCTGCGGGGCCGCGGCGGGCCGAGACCACGAGGCTACAGGCCGGAGGCCCGCAGTCACTGTGGCCTCCTCGGCCCACTCCGGCTCCTCAAACATGCGAATCTCGAAGACGAGGTCGCGGGACCCACGAACCTCTCCACGTGCAAAACGCGTGTCCTGGAATCAAGCGGCTCAGCAAAACCCAAAAAGAGCAGGAAACTAAAGAGTGGAAAAACCGGCGGCTAGAGCGGCCGGAGCGGTGCCGAAAACCATCGAGTGTAGACACTGGCGGGCTAGAAGGGCGGGGCGGGGGGAGGGCGAGGGAGGCCCTCGCTGGCCGAAGAGGGCGGGGTGGGGCCGGGCCGGGTGGCGGGCGCGGCCGGACGGGAGTTCCCCGGAGAAAGCTCCTCTAGCCAGTGTCCGGGTGAGTGCGGGGGCACCCGTGCCCCCTCCCCTTGACTCGAGCCCCGCCAGCCTGTCACCTCTCTGCCCGAGTTCCGAGTAGGGAGCAGGACCACCCCAGCGGAAGACCCCTGATCGCCTGCTCCAGGGAGTGGGGCGCGTGAACTTTCCCCTCCCCCGCTGTTCGTGGGCTCTGAGGGCGCTGACGCCTCTGACATCCCCCCTGGAAAGACCCCTCCTAACTGCTCTCTGTCTCGCCCAACCCGCCTCTGCCCCGCGTCCAGGGACCCCCTCGAGGATCTTCCCGCTGCCCGACCTCCTCCCCGGACCTCCACCCCACAGAAACACTTTTTCCCTGTAGTGGACAGAGTTGGGACTCATCTCCCTTCCCTGGAGCCCTCCACGCTCCCCAGGCTTCTCCAACCTAGGGGGCTCCGTGCCGGGACGCTGCTATGGACGACATTTTCACCCAGTGCCGGGAGGGCAACGCAGTTGCTGTTCGCCTGTGGCTGGACAACACCGAGAACGACCTCAACCAGGGGTGAGCTGAGGTGGCTGGAGGATGCTCCTTCGCGACGTGGGGCGCTCACGTCTGCGGGGCGCGGGGCGGCGGGCTTTCCCGTCCGGTGTGAGGAGTGCTGAGCCCAGCCTGTGGGGGACGGAGGGCCTCCGCAGAGAAAGTCGTGTGTGAGTTGAGTAAGTTTCACTGGCAGAGGCTACAGGAAGCTTTCCAGCCTCCGTGCATTGCACAGCAAAAGCTTGGAGGCAAAACATAATGGAGAGAGCCTGGAAATTGTCCAGCGTTCCATATGGCTGTTAGATACAAGACCTCTGTGGGCTTCTGTGAGTTGAAGCATTGAGTACAAATGGAGACACACAGGGGCTAAGACTGGAAAGGTCTGTAAGAGTCAACCAGATCATGCAAGGGTATCTAGCTATAAGAAAGTCTTTATTCTGAGAATATGGCCTTAAGGCCCCATCATGAGATGTGTCCATTTCTAAGTATCATCTTGGATGCTTTGGGAAGGTGCTGTGAAGGCAATTGCCTAGGTCACCCCACAACCAAACTTGTTCCTTTTACTGAGATGGACAAGACAGCAGGGTCATGAATTCCACTGTGATACATTAAAGTGACAATACAGTAAGATGCAAGTGTTGAGTAGTTGTTTGTTATGCAGCTTTGGATTTCAAGAGACAGATCTGACTTGGAAACAGATTTGGGAGATACCAGTATATAGATACCTGAAGATGTGGATGTGAAGGCAAGTGTTTCAAAAGGTGGAAGGAGGGGAGGAGAAGCCTGTAAGATCTAAAAGAACAAGTGGAGGTTGAAGGAGAAACAGGAAAACGTGTTAGTAAGGCTTAAAGAAGTGTTTCAGTGAAGGGGGAGTGGTCAGAAGTAGATAGGCTGCCAAGAGTTCACAGAACTTGAGCCCTTTAAGGTAACCATTGCATTTCTGATTATCCATATACCTGATGATCTCTGAGAGCAATAGCAGAGGAAAACAAGTGGAGAAACCCGACTACACTGGGTTCATTTAAGGAAATATACTGAACATTTCTATGCTGGGTGCTTGAGGCCCAGAATCAGGCAGAGGCCTGCCCTCAAGGCAGCCGATTTGTGGCAGATTGACTGGAAGGTGAGGAGACAGAGAAACTGAATGTAGCAGACAGGTTATTTAAGGTCAGCTGAGAACGTGTTTATTTGTGGGTTGTCTATTGAATTATGCTGTTTCTTTAAACTCCATAACAACAAAAACCCTAAATGATGCTTATCAATACTTGTATGTAGCGACAAAATAAATCTTTTTTTTTTTGTGTGTGTGTGTACTTTAAGCATGAAAGCCTTCTTATTCTGGAAAGGCATGTTGAAGAATTTCTGAACATCTCTGTTGATTCAGGATAGTAGATTTTAATTTTTTAAGGTTGAGTTTTTAGGTTTGAGAAGGATCCCAAAGGCTTCACTCATTCCCCTTGGCACACTATTTCTTCTTCATAATTCACAGTCACTTGTTCCATTTTTCATCTAACTCTTAAATAGGTGCTGTGATAAAGACAGTGAGTGCCACTGTTATTAGTTGGTGGGGTTATAAAGGCCTAAGTTTTCCAGTGGGCAGAAGACTCTTCACTGACAAAAGGGGTGACATTAGTGAAATGGGAAGGTTTTGGTGCTGTTTGAAGGGATAGGCTTGGGTCCAGGCTGACTATATGCAGGATATAAGGTGGGAGTGAGTTCTCTGCAGGCTTCTTGGGGATTAAACTCCAGTCCCTGAGGAAATAGGCCGCCCAACAAGTGGGCAGAATGCTTGTGTCCATACTTTTGCCCTCAGGCTCTAGCCTGCTCTGGAGCCACTGACTGCTGAGGCTGAGAAGTAGGCACAAATTAAAAAGCTAGGCAAATCTGGTAAGTAGGGGAAGGAGAAAGCTTTAGGCTATCTCTATGTGAGCAGATGAGGGCAGCTGTAGAGGGAAATCATTAAGTGAAAGACCACGCCCCACCCCTTTCATCTGCTGTGGGGGCATCTGGGTGGCCTGTGGTGAGAGGACCCCTAATCAGCTCCAGGCCCCGCCTGGAGCCCCCACATGGGAAGTGACCGCAGCACGAAGGCATCCGGAGGCTGCCAATGGAGACCACAGACCGCCCCCTGCCCCGCCCCTTGGATCTGCAACCGCGACTGTAGGGAATTTCCTTTTATGGCCCCAGGCGGTGAGGCAGGTCCTGCTCCCACCCAGTTGTTAGGCGTTTTTTTGTATACTTCTTTTATTTTATAAAGTATTTGTTCCTGGAAGAAGGAAAGTCAAGTAGTTTTCTTTCTAAAGAACTCATTCTCGTTTTCTTCTATATTCTATATCCAGGATTGCTATTGAGTAGGAGTCCTGGTATATATCAAGGTTTATTTTGTCTCATCAATAATGACAACAAAAGCACTTCTCCTTTTCATTATAAACCCTTATGAAAAATCATTTTAATTCTTTTCCATTTTTAGTTTTCACACTAGAGCCAATCAGCAAGCTTGCTTTCTCTCCCTTGAGTTGTGGCTTTCCTTCTCCAAGATGCAGCCCCCCAAGCCATTACCATGCACTTAACACCTGTCAATCCAGTCTCAAGAAATTTGCCGTCTAATAGACAAGACAGCCCATTAAAAGTTTTACAATCAGAGTGACAAATACAGATAGCAGGATATACAAGATGCAGTGGAAAACAGAAAGGGCCAACAAGATGTTGCAAAGGGGTCCCAGAAACAAGATGAGCAATGCCATCATTTAATGAGGGCGTAGCAAGGAAGAAAGGCTGGTGGGAGATGAAGATGTGAATCCTATAAACTTGTTGGTATTTCAAGTGGTGCTTAGGTTTGAAGCTCAGGGGAAGATCTGAATTGGATAGCTTTGGGAGTTGCTGGCATGAATGACAAAGTCCTGGAGGGGTAAGGTTTCCCAGGCAAGAGTATGCAGACTCCATTTTTCATGTATCAAATCCTTTGGTCCCATCTGATCAGTGACTATTGCCCTTTCCTCAAAGGGATGATCATGGCTTCTCCCCCTTGCACTGGGCCTGTCGAGAGGGCCGCTCTGCTGTGGTTGAGATGCTGATCATGCGAGGGGCACGAATCAATGTGATGAACCGTGGGGATGACACTCCTTTGCACCTGGCAGCCAGTCATGGACACCGTGATATTGTGCAGAAGGTATGTGTAAAATCTCCCTACAGCACGTACATGCCTGGAGGCAAGCTACAGGCATTATAACATACTATAGGATGTGCACCTTACTCTATGTGCCCGAACACCTCTCATTTGGATCTGACTGTGCACTCTGCCTTTCTTTCTGTTTGGCTACGGGACCAGCTGCTACAGTACAAAGCCGACATCAATGCAGTGAATGAACATGGGAATGTGCCCCTACACTATGCCTGTTTTTGGGGTCAAGATCAGGTGGCAGAAGTGAGTACTCATGCCAAGTCCTAGGATGCGTGGGAAGCAAAATCTGAGCTTGAGTGGCAAATTTTTAGCCCTCAATCCATCGAGTACTGCTGAGTGTACGATGCTCACAGGGTGTTTCTCCATCCAATGCACTCATGGTTGTTAACTGTTGAGGTAGTAGGGGACCTTATCACAACTATCTTTTCATTCCAGGACCTTGTGGCTAATGGGGCTCTTGTCAGTATCTGTAATAAGTATGGAGAGATGCCTGTGGACAAGGCCAAAGCACCCCTGAGAGAGCTGCTCCGAGGTCTGTCCCGTATCCCTTGGTTCATGTCCTTCTGTCCCTCCCCTCTGATCTTCTCCCTCTGTATCATAGCTCAAGCCAAGACTGTTTGTTTCTTCCCCAGATCGGGCAGAAAAAATGGGCCAGAATCTCAACCGTATTCCATACAAGGACACATTCTGGAAGGGGACCACCCGCACTCGGCCCAGTGAGTCAGTAGGGAGAAGTGGCAACAGGGAATAATCCTGGGCTGGGTTAGGGAAAGCTGGGTACCTGACATACCCACACTCTCAGGAAACGGGACTCTGAACAAACACTCCGGCATTGACTTCAAACAGCTCAACTTCCTGGCGAAGCTCAACGAGAATCACTCTGGAGAGGTGACCTCTGCCCTTCGTGCCCCTCCATATGTCCCAAGTTCTCACAAATTACCTGTTCTGTATCTGTTGAAAGTTTCTCTTATAGTTAGTGGGCAAGTGAACAGTGGCCTGGATTCAAGTCTCCTAACCTTTACCTGTCCCTCAGCTATGGAAGGGCCGCTGGCAGGGCAATGACATTGTTATGAAGGTGCTGAAGGTTCGAGACTGGAGTACAAGGAAGAGCAGGGACTTCAATGAGGAATGTCCCCGACTCAGGTGGGGCAAGACCTAAACTGAAAGCTGCTGGTTCCTAGAACACTGGCTAGCACCCAAAGGGGGGAATCTTTTGTGCTGGGTGTCAGCCAGGGATACTCTCTCCCTCTCCCAGGATTTTCTCGCATCCCAATGTGCTCCCAGTGTTAGGTGCCTGTCAGTCACCACCTGCTCCCCACCCCATCCTCATAACACACTGGATGCCATATGGATCCCTGTACAATGTACTACATGAAGGCACCAGTGAGTTGAAGATGCTTAATCTCATGGGGAAGTGGGGAGGGAGTGTGAGCTCTGCAAACCATGACTCTTATCTCCTCTCTTAGATTTTGTTGTGGACCAGAGCCAGGCTGTGAAGTTTGCATTGGACATGGCAAGGGGCATGGCCTTCCTACACACACTAGAGCCCCTCATCCCACGACATGCACTCAATAGTCGTAGTGTAATGGTGAGGTCACAACTTCAGGTCCCCAGAAGCCTTTTCCCTATCTAGGACTTAACTCCTTCCACATACCTATCTTCTCCTCCTCAGATTGATGAGGACATGACTGCTCGAATCAGCATGGCTGACGTCAAGTTCTCTTTCCAATGCCCCGGGCGCATGTATGCACCTGCCTGGGTGGCCCCTGAAGGTGAGTGAGGGAATCATGTTGGGAGGTGGAGAAAGGCTGACTTGGTAATAATGGAAGGAGGCAGAGAGAGAACAGGAAGCTGGAACAGATTAACTCCTATCCCTATAGCTCTGCAGAAGAAGCCTGAAGACACAAACAGACGCTCAGCAGACATGTGGAGTTTTGCAGTGCTTCTGTGGGAACTGGTGACACGGGAGGTACCCTTTGCTGACCTCTCCAACATGGAGATTGGAATGAAGGTGAGAGCGCAACTGTATACACTGGTGTGAGAATGGTGATGGTAATGACAGTAATTACAGCAGGACTGGACTCTTCCCACATTTGTTCACATACGCAGTGTATTCTCCTAACGTAAGACTCCAGTTGAGGCTCACCTTGTTTTCCCTTGTATTTGCAGGTAGCACTGGAGGGCCTTCGGCCTACCATCCCACCAGGCATTTCTCCCCATGTGTGTAAGCTCATGAAGATCTGCATGAATGAAGACCCTGCTAAACGACCCAAATTCGACATGATTGTGCCTATCCTGGAAAAGATGCAGGACAAGTAGGGCTGGAAAGTCCTTACCTAAACTCCAGAGGTGTCAGAACATGTTTAGGGGAGTATGTCTCCCCAAAGCACCAGGCCTCTGGTTGCCTCCCGTCTCCAGTCATGGTACTACCCCAACCTTGGGGCCCACCTTCTGCCCCCATCCCTACCACTGTGGCCCCAAAAGGGGCTGGGCTCAGAGCTTTGTCACTTGCCACCCGGTGTCTCCCAGCATGGGAGGGATCAGCCCTGCCTGTCACAATAAAGTTTATTATGAAACAGGCTGGTGTGGGGACAACGGGGCGGAGAAGTACATTTAGGTTGGGTGGCTCAGGTGAAGTAGTGCGGCTTCTTCACATTGATGCCATACTCGCTGAGGGCAGGGGTCAAGTCCTCCATGGTTAGAGTGTACTTGCGGTCCTGAGGGAAGAGGGAAGAGTAGCAGCTGAGCAGAAATCCCAGATGGGTGACCCTAAGTAGGTCTTTTACCTCCCCTAGGGCTTAGTTTCCCCAAAAGGGGTTTCAGGAAAAATCAAGCCTCCACTGTGGGGGGAAGTAATGGATGATTAGAGCGCCTCCCCTCACACCTTGCTTTTGCTCCGTGAGCTGCCAGAGGCCGTGCCTTTCATTTTGCAGTGCTGTAGGGCATCGTTGGCAATATCTGAGATGAATTTCTGGGCAGCTAGGGAGATGAGCCGAATTCTAGAGAGAAGAAACTGGCGTGAGAGAGACAGAACAAACTCCACACCAGCACCTAAGGCTCTACCGTGCTTAGTTTACTCACATGCGTGGATCCGAGGCCTCAAAGCCAGCCCGGTTCAGGTAGTAACCAGTCACCGCGTCTGGGATCTGAGAAATCAATCAGAAGGCTGTCAGCGTCTACCCTGTGCGCTGCTGGGGTGAGGGTGAGGGAAATGGAGGACGGGACTGGCTGTCAGGAAGCTCACGGTTGGGGTGGGCAGAGGGGGTAAAGCACAAGAGCTAGCAGGGAAGCAAAGGCGGGTGGAGTGAAAAGTTGCCGTGACAGCGGGCCAAGAGCCTTGCTCCGACGGGAAGCCCACCGTCGGCGTGTAATCCTCCAGCTGCATCAGGAAGTCCACCAGAGGCGTGCTGGACATCACCGGCTTCACGTCTCCGTTGGCCGCGCTCGGCAGGACGTAAACCCCGTTAGACAGGGCCCCCTCCGGGGGCGCCGCGCCGCCCGCAGACACCGGAGCTGGACAAGAACCAGCAAACAGACACGGAGGTGGGAAGTGCAGGGCCCCCAAAAGGTCTGCCCCCTACGCTCGGCCCTTGCCCTCAGCTGCGCCCCGCCGGAAGCTAAGCCCTCACCCTCACCGGTCCCGGCCCTCACCTGCCCCGCGCCGCTCCACGGGTTCCCCTGCCCGCGCCGCAATGGGTCCCGTGCTCCCTGCCGCGGCTCCAGCCCCAGGCCCCCCTGCTGACCCCGCGGGGCTGGCCTTGTTCTCCGCAGCGGTGCCGGCGGGCAATGCGGCCGGCGCCGCCACTGCGGCCGCCGGGCCCGGGGCCGAGGCGGCGGAGGCCGGCGCCGCCTCGGGGTCCGCGCCGGGGCCGCTGCAGCTCATCGGGCCGGTGGGAGAGGCGGCGAACAGAGCCACTTCCGCTCACGTTACGCACACGCCAGGGTGACGTCACGCGCCTGGGACCTCCTCCCGCCCGCGCCTTGTTTGCTCCCGCCTCCTCTGGTCGCCTAGCCTCTGGCTAGAAGACGCTTAGCTTAGGGGAGACCCAGAGCTGGAGACCCGGGCTGGCTGTGATCTTTCCACCTCCCACCAGCGGTACTCTAGACGGTTCCGCCGGCAGGAGAGCCCATGTTGTCAAGGACTTTTGCGGCTTTGGGACACCTCATTCAGCCTGATGCCTAAGGACCTTGCTTTGGGTTTCATCCGCCCTGGACACCCCTTGACCTGCGGGGGTAGAGTGGGGGCGGTTTGGCTGGCGTGATTAGTGGCGAATGATCAATAATTACAAGTGACGGTGTGTTTTGAATGCTCAGTTTATTCACACACCACGCATTCACACATCGTACGACGTACACAGTCACAAGTAAAAGCTCGTGGTTGTGGAAATCGCCGATGTTAAGGCACACTTCTAAATATACCAAAAGCAGAACTAAACAAGCGCCTTCAACAGTCCAGTCAGTGTATGATATCAAACAGACAGGGTAACAAGCTTGGACTACGCAGTTTACAACGGGAAGTCGCCAGCGCTGTCTCAGCAAAAGGTCCCAAAGATGCTATCATATGTGGGTCTGTACGTAGGGTGGTAAGAGTCCATGTGACTGACCCCATGGAAATAGCTGCAACTTTTATGATCATTTGTCAGTTAACTTCAGTCTCTCGGTGGCAGATGCGTGCTTATCAGTAGCCAGAAGTTGTGGTGTAACACTGGGCTAGTGAGGGGAATCTAATGAACTTGTGCAGAGGCGACTCAGGGATAGCTCTCAGCTCTTAGCTTTAATCTCCACCAGGCTTTTGTTAGCCTGAATTTTTCATTTTTCAATTGCCATAGAGTCACTACGTTTCACTTGGTGGTTTCAATATTCACTACAGTGGCCTGCCAGACTGCATCCTTTCTCGTTCCCATTTTCCAGCCTTTTAAGGGTTCATAAAGAAATTGGAAAGTCCCTCCCCGCCAGCTGAAGCTCACAGTACTGCTGTAGATGGAGAGGTAGTGCAGCCTTAGTAAACAACATACTGAAAATACAGCAAGTGGACGAGCGGGGTTTTCAAAGCAACATTTATTTAATCCTGAGTTAGAGCCTGGGAATACAAAATCAAGTAGGACATGATTCTAGTCCTCTAGGCACAAATGGTCTTGGAAAGGGAGGTGAAATGGCAATTTCAATAATATGTGGGAGTTAGAGCGTGCACAGCCTACGTCAGTATGTCAAGCACTCTGTCAACTTTATTCTATTGAGTTATTCCCTGATTGTTATGAGGCAAGTGTCTCTATCTCCACTTAATAAAGGAAGGGATCAAGGGGTGAACTAACTTGCCCAAGACTTTCCTAGTCATCAGAACCAAGAATCCACCTGGCACGGTTTCAAAAATCTAGGGTTTTTCTGCCATTTCAAAAATCAACTAGCTTACAGAAACCAAACAGTTCACAAGAAAAAGTAACTTCTGAGACATATATCTGAACACTGGTAATTACCAGGCAAGGGGGAGTCAGGGGTAATGTTAAAGACACTGAATATCTTGAGCAAAAGTGGGGACTAGAATTTTGCAGGGAAGAGTTTGTTACTTGGGAACAAATTACAAGGAAGTTATTCAGTTTGAGTCATCATACAGAGGCTGAACTTTATCTAGTAATCTTTGAAGGCTTTTAATCAAGTAAATTATTTGGGATTTGCATTTTACTCTGAAAAATGGTTTAGGGGTGGGCAAGAAGTAAGGGCACTTTTTGCAAGGACCTCATGTATTTCAGAGGAGAGAATATGGTTCTAAACTATAGTAGAAGTAGAGTTGCAGAGAAATAGATGAGCCCTAGATCTATTTAGGAAATATAATTGGCATGACTTGTGGGTTGATAAAGACATGATTAAGAGGAAATAACCAGTTGGACTTGTTTATTGAATGGAGTAGCAGTGGAAGAAGTGGTATAAATGGGAGTCTAAGATAACACTTAGGTTTCTGACTTGGTTGGAAAAAGCATGGGATCACTTACTAAAAAAAGCAAAAATAGTTTGAGAGGAGGAAGGAAAAAACATAAAGTGTTATACATTGTACACATATTGTTCATTTGAAGTATCAATAGCCTTTGATTTAGTGAGATGATGAAGACAGAATGTCCCTGACTGATTTGTTCCAGAGGACAATGGATAGAAAAAGATCAAAGACTAAGGATGGAACAATGAAGTACACCAATACTCAATGAGGAAGCAGAAAAAGGGAGAGTGGAGGGGTGCACCCTGGTGGTGTAGTAGTTTGGTCCACTGCCTATGGCTGAGTGCAGTGCAAATACATTCCAAGTACATTGGCTCACAGACCAGGGTCCCGAGCGAAACAGTCAAGATGAACAACTGAATAAAATAAATAAAAATGTTTCTTCCTCTCTTTCCCTGCCTTCCTACTCACCTTCATTCTTACCTGAACCTATCCTTTAAAAGGGGCCAGCGAGGATAGGGAGGAGAATAGAAGAGGAAGAAATCAAATCCTGGAAGCTAAGAAAGGAGAGGAAGTGGGTACTGAATGAAGCAGTAGGCCATCATTTCTCAGCGTTGGGGAGGGTGGAGAGTAAAAAGTGCAAGAGGAACTAGCATTGCAATGGACTGAGGGGCAAGCATCAAGTGAAACATTGCACACAGGCAGTATAGACAACTCTTTGGAAAAGCCTGGTTGAAAAGAGAAGAAATGGAGGAGGAGACGGTAGACTCGCAAGTATACTGGTTGTGGCATTTCTAGAGGAACCTAAGGCGAGAGTAAGGAGACCTGAGTATGCTGGTGCAGGGTGGGGTTGGGAGTCAAGTCAAGCTCTGAGTGTGTTCAGGGTTAAGTAGATGGGCTGTCTGCCACTGTCGACAATGGAGACTTCAGCAGGGTTTTCCCAAGTGCCAAAAAAAGAAGACCAAGTCACTAGCTATGGCATAGGGAACAAGTCTACTCTCATGACAAGAAAGGGTCAAGGGTTGATCAGTGTCTTCAGCAGCGCTGGGAAGTTGGGTGTTCCCCAGCCTGTCACAGGGTCCCAGCCAGGGCCGGAGCAGAAACCCTGCCCCTCCACCTCTTCATTCAGACAGGATGCATGGCAGCCACGTGTTATCTAGGGAGAAGGTGGGCATCAGATCTGGACCTGCCAGTACCCACACTAACAGACTGCATTCTCTTATCCTGTACTCACATCCCTGAGGCTATCCCACCCGTCAGAACTGCCCTCACATTCATCTTGTGAAAACATCCATATCCCTCCTGTCCATACTCACATCAAAGAGTCCTGCCCCAAGGTTCTGGTAGAGCCTTGGGTTGAGAAATCCAAGAGGGGGACGACCACTGAGGATTCTATGTTCATTTATTAGGGATAGGACTCCCCCAAATACTGGAGTTGAGGCCTGTGAGAGTGAGGGTGCAAATAAGAGATTAGGGGTTCAAAGTGATCAGAATTTAGGGGAACGGTGTTTGAAAGGGTTAGAAGTCACTGAGAAGTCAGGGGTTTGGATGCCAGCTCTTGGGAATGGAAAGGGAGGGATGTTTCTGAGTGGCCATTTGGAGCCAGGCTGATTCTTACCGAGGTGCCAGATACCCACGGAATGGGCACACCGTTGCTGACCACCCAATAGCCATCAGAGAGTGCAGCCACATCTGGGTAGGCACGGCCACTGGCATTGAAGTAACTGGATGGTGGTAAGTGGGGACTGGAGCGCAGGAACTGGGCTATGGCCTTCTCCTGAAAGACAGTGTTGAATAAGCATTAGCCTGTGGCACACTAAGCAGTCAGCTGAACTGAGTACACCCCCATCGACTTCACTTACACAGACATAGACCTACCTGATAGGAAGGCTGTGGAAACACATTGCTGAAGCCACCACCACTGATATAGTCAACAACCTCGTCGGTGATTTGGAAAGGATTCTTGAAAGCTGTGCCTCCCACAGTGGTGACATAGGGGCTAAGGACCGAAGATAGCATCCAAAATTATAAATGGACTCAAGGTGACCTTCAAAATGTAGGGGGATGGGCAAGGATGGCCTAGGGCTTGTCAGAGAGGCCGGACTCTGTGGAAGCCTGTACTTGGTGGTGGCAAAGAGGTTTGAACGCTCACACATGGTCTGAAGTGACACAATTCCTCTGTGCCTTGCTGTGCGGCACTTCTACAAGAATGGGGACTGAGATAAAGGAACACTGGGAACTACATTCTACTCAGATGACTTGGGGCCGGACCTACAAGAAGAGGGGAGTGCAGCCACCACGGCAGGGCAGGTACAGCTGAGGGCTGAACCACAAAGGCACTAGTGAATTCGAGGCAGATCATGAGGTCACAGAGGAGAGGTCGGTGGTCACAGGAAAATGGCGGGATAGAGTGCTTACCTGGAGGCAGGGAAGCTTGGACGAAATTGGTGTCTTCCAGATACTGACCAACACCCAGCCCCACTATCACCTGGGAGAGAGACCAAGTGTAGACTCAGGGTCTTTGGTCGCAGCTCGATATGTGGGTTCAGATATCAGAAAGGAAATTCAAATGGTAGTCTTACTATAAGAGGGGAGGTCAGTGGTCCCTACTGAGTTCAGATTATGAGTTGAGAGAGCAGTTTCAGGGGTTACTGCGAAGTCAAAGCTCCCAAGTTGGAGGGGTGGGAAGTGGGGGAGGGGGTGGGTCACCTGAGGCAAACAGCAGGGTTAGACCCCGAGCGGCAGCCTTCATGAACTCAGTGTTGACCCTCTGGATGTAGGCGCTGCTCAGGGAGTCCTCATCATCTCCGTAGCTCACGGTGTGCACGTGCGGCAGGGCTGACTCATTACTGAGCAGCAGGAGCCACTGTAGGAAGGGCTCCTGGGACTCATGGCGGCCTGGATTTTTGATGGGGGAGAGACAGGGAAGGCACAGGACTGTTATTTGCGGGGTTATCAGGATCTCCTTCTAGCTCCATATCAAAAGGTGTCCCCTGGAGGGAGCAGGGCTCAACATGCACATCCAGCGCCTTCCCAACAACCCGTCCCGGTGGCAGTACCAGCACTGCTGTAGACCCAGGTGGAGATGTTGGCGCCAGAGCTCATCAGGTACTGCACATCTAGACTGGCCTCGAGCCCCGCCCGGCCCCGGCCCTGTTTTCCGACCACATGGGCTACTGCTGCCTGATGTGCAAAGTTCCCACAAAACATGCGCAGGAACTTAGTCAGATCTGAGGCATGGAAATACTGCTCCAGGAACTGCAGAGGGAGTCAGAACAGATACCCTGAGTCAACAGTTGTGGCCCCAAATTTCCATCCCAGATCATAAGACGGGATGAGGGCCCCAGGCTGGTCAGTCACTGTTGGGGGCTGTGAAGATCCTGGGCTCTGTGAACCGCTCACCTGGGCACAGGCTTGGCTGTTGTTGGTTGTGCCAGAGCCCACATCCTCTGCTGTCAAGTTGTATCGCTTGCGGATCACCGATGGGGTCACCCCCAGGTGCAGGCCAACAGCCCCTGCCACCTGGGGCTCAGGATGTTGCCTCAGGGATGATGTAGGAGGAAAGCGATGCAGCCCCGCCACTGTGGGGAGGGGTCAGACTTGAGGAGGAGATCTTTTAGACTCCAATCCCTACTTTACCACTGACCTTCCCCAAACTCCCCTCCCAACACGGAAGCGAACCTTCTCCAGCCCCTGGTTCTGCCTGTGCCAACCCCCACCAACCCCACTGGGTGTTACCAAAGTCCACATGAGAGGCCAAGGCCTTCGGGAGCTGGTAGGAATGTGGGGACCTCACAACATGGATCTCTGCAGTTCCTCCCACATAATGATGAAACTCAGCCCCAGAGAGTATCAGTTCTGCTTGTCTGTAGGTCAGAGATCAGAGAACAGAGGTCAGGGAGCATAGACCTGGGCAAAGGAGACTGCCTGAGCATCGCTGGGAAGTCAGTGGTCACCTCCCCTTGCACAAGCCCTCATCCACAAGCCCCGCAGCAGGGCCTCAAGCTCCCTCCCAATGGGGTGACTAGTCTCCCTGATGGAATGACTGGACCCTCCATGGGGAAATCATTCTTTCACCGGACACTCAGCCAGCAAGTCAGAAAGTCCTGCGTGGTCACTGAATGGCAGTTCCGGGCTCCAGCCGCCAAGAGCCATTTTTGGACTGTGTGGAACGTCAATGGTGATGGTCGTACCAGTTCTGCCACGTCCTCTAGCGTCAGGTATTTTCCTGTAGAGATTCAGAAGAGGCTGTTGCTTTCATTCACTCTTTCCAAGTTGCCCTTTTTGGACCTTTACCCGGAGACTCAAGAACTTCCCAGGGAGCTTGGAGCTGAGTCTTGAAAGATGAGTAGAAACTTTCTAGCAAAAAGCTGGGCCTTGTACAAGCCATATTTGGGGGCCTCGGGGAAGAAAAGGCAGGCGAGACTCCGAATGACTAGGACTATGAGTCAACCCTCACGGCCAGTAGGTTACCATGCAGCATTACACGCTTCATCACAGCGTGTGTTGCCATGATTGAAAAACAAATGAAGCTAATACATTTTACATTTCCAGTTTAAGTTTATCGCCAATAAAAGTTTTCAAAATGTTCACAGCCAAGATGCCATCTAATTCAGCTCGCATCATACTTCTTGATTTTAACATGATGGCAAATCACTGCATGGACCTGTGACCCCAGTGCTCAGCCCTGACGAGTCTGAGACCACCCGTCTCCCACACACCACTCTTTCCCCAGCCACAAAGGGCTTCAATCAGTAAAAGGACACAATCCACTTTGGCCACTGGAACAGGCCCGTGGCGGTTTTGGATTAGAATGGGGAGTAAAGTGTGGAGTGGGGTGGAGGGAAAGGCAGCAGTCAGGACTGGGCGGCAGGCCCAGTGAGAGGATACACATCCCAGCTGGCAGCAACAAGGCATGGTGAGAAGCGGGCTGCTCCGAAGACTGTTTTGGGGTGGGAGTGCATCGCTCAGTATCTGAACAGGGGAGGCAGTGGCTGTCGCTTTGAGGGAGGGGGAGGAATTTGAGCTGATGACCACTTGCTACATGGACTAGATGCTACTTCCTATTTGTCTAGAATCAGACATGAATCCAGATGCGATTGCAAATCTGTGTTCTTACCCACAACCACTTTTAGGTTTCTAGCCTGAGGAACACAGGTAAGAGAGTGTTGGGGGCAAAGATTGTGAATTAGTTTTGGACTCTCTAGTTCCAGCTCAATAATCAGAAATCCCTCAGTGAGAGCCGCTACCATTTGTCCTCCCTGTACCACCCGCTCAGCGGGCCCGGAGACTGTAACTCAGATGTGATCTGCACCATCCCCTGCTCAGCTCGGCTGTGTTCCTCCACTGCACCCAGCTCACAACATCCCGTTCCCAGTCCCAACAGTCACCGTAGCGAGGAGAGCCAGGATCTGACACAGCCTGCACCAGCTTGGAGAGTCTCTCCAGGTTCTGCTGTTTCAGGGCAAAAGTGAGACTCAGCTCTTCCTCAGGGTCTGCACGGCCCAGGGACACCCATCCTGGGGGTGGCCTGCAGGGTCAGGGGTCAGGACATGGGGAAATATTAGTCATGGACGGTTCAGAGTCAGGGACTGAGACCTTAGGTAGGATTCCACAAGCAGGTATGGGTCACAGGAGGTGGATGAGAAGGGACTGATCCAGGGAAGCTGGGGGTGAAACTATGGGGTGGGTACTAGAAGCAGGTAAGGGGGCGAGGGAGGCTACGACAGTGTACAGAACAGGACACAGAAGGGTGAAAGTCAGCGCTAAATCAACTCACGTCCGCTGCTGCTCAGGCTCCGGGTGGTAAGTGCATTTGCCCGCGACAATGAGGGCAAGGAGGCCGAGGAGGCTGCAGGGGTGGGAGGTGGGTTTCAGCGGGAGCTGAGCTGTCATTGTGTTCCCTCCCTCCAATGTGACCCCCTTCTATCCCGGGTCCCTCGTGTCTCACCGGGCTCCGAGTTCCATTCTGCCTTTCTGCCGATCGACCGTCATGTGACGGATCACATGAGTCTGTATTCCACCGGGGCTACCAGAAACTAGTTCCAGCGTGCTGGCTCCTCCCCCAAATGGGTGGTCCTGGATGCTGGGGAAGGGGTGGGGCTGCCTCCAGTTCTCCCATGCGGTCTGATCGCTGGGCGAGCCCCAGGCTCTCCGCCTGCTGGAGACCCGCCCGGGCTCACCGCAGGGTCCGGCAGTGTTTAAGAAAGCGCTTTGGAGACACACAGATCCCCGTTCTCCCTAGCTGTATGGTACTAGGAAAATCATCTAACCTCCAGAAGCCTGAGTTTCATTTGGAGAATGGAAACTATTACATTAAAAGTGCTCTGTCTCAGAGTTGCAGTGAACGTTTACAGGGATAAAACAGGTAAGTCCCTCAGCCGAGTCTGATGTGGCCAAGCTCAACAAATACGAGCTTTTATTGCAATGTGAACACGTTGTGGCTACAAGGAAAACAAACCAGCGGGCTGCTCTTGTGCCTATCCCGGTCTGCTGCAAGCCCTTCAGGCTGAGAGCTGGTCATCCCCAAGACCTTTCCATCTCTAAGGTTGCTGTCACCAGCAAGCTGCTTGGCCTTCTCCCTAGCCTCCTGCTGTGTCTGAGGGAAAGACTGACTGCAGAGAGATGTGATGGTTGGCTTCAGGCTTGGCTGGGGCGCCCAGTGCCCTTCCTACCCTGGATGCCCCTATGTCCACCACCTCCTCAGTATTTTGTGAGGTGTTCATGGTGTGCCAGCTGCCTTCCAGTCACCTACCCCACCCCCCGCCCTCCGCATCCCTATGGCACCCACAAAAGAGCCAGACACTGGATACAAACTGCAGTTTATTAAGGCTCCAGAGTGAGAATTGGCACTTAGTTCTGGGCAGGGGCAGGGGTGTCAATGGAACCCAAAGGAGCTGGGCTTAAACAGGAGGGACCTCCCCATCCACCCTACCCCCAATAAATAAAGTCTCAGCTCCATCTCAGTGTGCTGGTGCAGGGAAGCAAGCCCTCACTGAGAACCCAGGGCTGCTGCCTCCTTCATATTTCTCCCCACATTGGACCCACCCACAGGTCAGTGCCCACTAGGACCTCTGTGGTGCTGGTGCTCTGATGGGGCCAGAGTGACAAAGAATCTGCCCTCCGCTCCAGGCGTTTGGGATGAGGAGCCGGCCTCCCTTGTGGCCAATCACAGTCCGAGGCTGCCCAGGGCATGCTCAGGTGGGGCCTGCATTGGGGACACTGTGCGCATCCCAGGTCGGGGCCCAGCCTGGGCCACAGCTAGATGTGCAGCTCCGTGTCATCGGGTGGCTCCAGGCTGGACTCTGTGCTGAGTGCTGAGGCTGAGGGCCCCTGAGCCACCCCAAATGGCGAGACAACAGGTGAGCGGGCAGCCAAAGGAGACAGTGAGGGCGAGAAGCTGGGGGACATGGCAGCTGAGGACAGGGAGCCTTCGTGGCTGATGGGGGAGCGGTGAGAGGTCGGTGGGAAGATGGCCCGAGTTGCCACTGTGTTGGCTGGCTTAGGGGGCACAGATTTGGCTCCTGGGTGGGCCACAGCAGTGATGAGAGGTGGTGGGTCAATACGAGGAGCTGGGGGACATGGCCGAGCTTCATCCTTGAGCCGGGCGATCTCTGTGAAGACGCTGGCCAGCGGCTGGAACTGAGGGCACCAGCTCAGCAGGTAGTCCCAGTTATAGCTGCCACGGAGCTCCTCCTCACCAGCCACAATGGCTGTCAGTGCCCCCGCCACGCATGGCTTGCCATCTGCTGGGAAGCCATAGTCCCCAGTGGGGGCAGGGCTCAGGCCACAGCCCCCTAGGAAGGCTGTGGCCGTGGCCGGGGGGCCCTCTTCTCGGTAAAGAGTAGCTCCCGCACCCGGCAGCAGCAGCCCTGCCTTACGGCCCTTATACCAGGTGTCAGGAGCAGGTGGCTCGCAGGATGTATCGCTCAGTCCGTCTGCATCCTGCTGGATGCCTGAGTCGGGGCCACGGGCAGCCAAGGAGGAGGCCACACTGGCCACACGGGGGAACTCGTTGATCATGCGAATCTCATCATCCTCTGCTGCCTCTGCCGAGCCTCGGCCACTTGAGTGTGAAGGGTCCAGGGAGCCGCCGCGAGGGTAGGGTCCTCCAGCTCCTGGCCCGCCATAGCTGGGGAGAGTCTGGTGATACAGGTGCTCTGAAGGAGGTGGGCTGGGTGGCTCTCGGCCCAGTTTCTGCAGGGTCCCACTAGCCAGGGGTGCTGCCTGGGACATCGGGCCGGGCGCGGCCTCAGCCTTTCGGCTACGGGCACGCACCAGCCCTAGAACCAGGGCGGCCAGTGCTAGAACCACCACGACCCCCAGAGAGGCAGCCACAGCCCCCACCAGTAGCAGGTTGAGGTCAGGGGCCAGTCCCAGGGCAGTGTGGGTGATATCCACAGTCACGGGCACTGTGGCACTCCTGGAGCCCGGCAGAGGCCCCCGTGCCACCACCTCTAGCCTTAGTTCCCGTGGTGCCTCACGCCGGGCCCGGCCTCCAGCCCCAGAGGTGCCTGTTCCACTACCTGGGGCCCGGCTGTCTACCCGCAGGTACAGGGCACCTGTAGTCTGGTTGATACCAAAATAGGGTGAAGAGCTGGCAAGGGAATAGAGCACCAGGCCATCGGCACCTCCATCCTCGTCTGTGGCCTGTACGTGACCCAGGCTATGGCCACGCCGGGCACCTTCTGGCACTTGGAAGTGGAAAGCTGGAGCCAGGAATATGGGGTCATACTCATCCTCGCCAGTCACCAGTACTGACACAGTGACCGAGGCTGAGAGATTCCCAGCGTCGGCAGCACCCACCAGCAGCTGGAAGCTTCCCGTGTGCTCGTAGTCAAAGGCCACTCTGGCCCGCAGTTCCCCTGTGGAGCTGTTCAGTGCAAATGCCTCCCGGCCCTCGGGCCCTGGCCCGGCCTCCAACAGGCTGTAGTGGAGTCTCCCAAAAGCCCCAGCGTCCCCGTCAGTCGCATGCAGTGTGGTCACAAGAGTGCCTGGGGGCTGGTTCTCCGCCAGGCTGGCGCTCAGCAAGCTCAGTGGGAAGGCTGGACCATGGTCATTCACATCCTGGACTTCGACTGTTACAGGGGCCAGAGCAAAGTGTGCCTCTGCAGGGTCAGCAGCCTGCACCACCAGCTGGTGTTGATCCTGGCTCTCACAGTCCAAGGGGCGGGCCAGCCTCAAGGTGCCTGAGTTCTCATCCAGCTCAAAGAGCCCCAAAGGGTCGCCTGAGCTGAGTGTGAAGCGCACCAGGCCATGAGGGCCTGGGTCAGCATCGGAAGCCTCCACGTGTAGCAGCTCGGCTCCGACAAGCGTGTCCTCAGGTACTGCCACGTGGTAGGATGCTTGGGTGAAAACCGGTGGGTTGTCATTGACATCTAGCACGGTGACGGTGACTGACACAGCTGAACTTCGAGGAGGCTGTCCCCGGTCAGCTGCGACCACAGTTAGATTGTACTGGCTTAGACTTTCAAAGTCTAGAGGCTCAAGCAACACCAGGCAGCCCAGTGACCGGGGGCCTAAGCCAACTCCCTCCCCGGCTTCAGCCAGTCGGGGTTCCAGCTGGAACACTCGGCCCCTGTTGCCACTAATGATACTGTAGCCCACGGAGGCGTGGGCACGGCTTCTGTCACCATCGGTGGCTTCCAAGGTAAGCAGGGTGGAACCAGGCGGCAGATCCTCAGTGACGGCCACACGGTAGTGTGACAGTGTGAAACTTGGGGCGTGATCGTTCTGGTCCTGCAGCTGCACGTGCACTGTGGCTTGTGTGGCCCGGCCTGGCACCCCGTGATCTCGTGCCTCCAGCACCACGTCCACCACTCCTGGCCCCTCGTGGTCCAAGGCCATTGTCCCCACTGTTGTAAACAGGGTCCCTGAGGTGAGAACAGAGGAAACATGCATTCAGCAGAGGCTATGGGTGAGCAGAAGAATGGATCATTTCAGGGCCCAGGAAAATGGCCTCCGAAGTTAGACTCCAGAGAATGGCCTGTGTGCTGGGAGACTATGGAATGGCCATCAGGACTCAGGGAGTGATTTGCAAACACGCAGTCAGGACAGGTTTTTAAAAGAGAGACGAAAGGGGCAGGGAGGGATGTCTTCCCTTGGTCAGACATCCAGCAGTTAAAAGAGTTCAGTGAAGAAATTCTAGGAAGGAGATCGGAATATGGCCCAACACAGCCAAAGGCAAGGGCCAGATGCCTGGAAGGACGCACCGTTGTTGGGGTCAACACTGAAGCCCTCAGCAGGGGAAGCCAGGTGGTAGGAGATGTGACCATTGGCACCAGAATCCCGGTCGGTGGCAGAGACAGAGAGAATGGCACTGCCCGGGGGTGTGTGCTCAAGCAGCATAACCTGGAATGTGAGGACAAGTGCTGATGCAACTTTCCAGCTGCCCACTTAGCCTCTATTCTGGAGCCCGGTCCCATGAACCCTAGAACCCTAGAACCCTAGAACCCATCCATTCTGACTTGTAGCCCATACTCATTCACAATGTCCACCTTCCCCCGTTTCTGGGCACAGGATGTGGAACCTAGAAACACAGTTCCCAGGACTTGGAAGGCTGGTTTGAGATGGGACATGGAGATCCCTGGAGCTCCGCTTCTAAGATATTTCCAGTGTCCAGTCCACCCCAGAAGCTCCTAGCTTCATCAGTGCCCTCCAACGTGAACAAACCTAGGCCCCGGTGTGGGGACACCAGGGGCACTGTTACCTGGTAGAGGCTCTGTGAGAAGGCAGGGGCATTGTCATTCATGTCTTCCACAAGCACTGTGAGGTTGGCACGGCCCTGGTGAGGCCCGTCATGTGCCAGCAGCTGCAGGTGGTAGCGGTCACACTGTTCGAAGTCCAGAGGGCCTGTCAGGGAGATGCGGCCTCCATAGCGACCGACACTGAAGGGATCCTGGGGTCCAGATGGGCTCAGTACATACCACAGCACTGGTCCTGAATCCACGTCATTCCCCGTTACCTGTGCAATCTCAGAGCCCAGCAGTGCATCTGCAATACATGGGAAGGTGCATTTGTCGTGGTCTGACACTTAGGATCCCCAGGGTGGGGACTAGTGCCATCCTCCCACCCTTTGTACCCCTCAGTTCACTCAGCTCTCACCTTCTGACACGCGGAGCTCCCAGGGTTGGGGGATGGTGGGACGGTTGTCATTGGTGTCAATGACCATCACTGTTAGGGTAGCTGAGCCCACTAGGGCTGGGCTTCCTCTGTCTGTGGCCATCAGTACCAGCCTGGACACAAAGCACAACCAGGGTAGGGCCTGGGGATAAGAGGAAACCCTGGGCAGGGCTAGGAGGACTCAGGATAGGCTGGGGGTTGGGGCCGTTAAGGACAAAAAGGGATTCAAGGCTTGAAACTGGGCTGGACCCAGAATGGAATCTTGCATTGACAGGGCCAGGACTCACCGTGTTTCAGCCCAGATCTCACGGTCCAGGATGGCTGTGGTAGTGATGGTGCCCGTGGCTGGGTCTACATGGAACAAGCCCCGTACTGGCTGGGATGCGGCCAGGCTATAGGAAATCTGTCCACTGGGGCCTTGATCCAGGTCATCTGCCTCCACCTGGTGGGAGTAAGAGGCTGCTGGTACTGGTACAGAGAAGTTCCATCCGCCCCTGCTCCCCATCTTCCCATCACACCCCACACCTGAAGCAGGGGCCCCTCCAAGGGCTTGGACTCAGGCAGGAAGGCCACATAGTGGGGTCTCAGGAAGCGGGGAGCATTGTCATTGGTATCTTGCAGCGTTAGGGTCAACACGGAGAAGGCAAAGACTCCTCCACTCTCTGCCTGCAGCACCAGTCGCAGCCGTGGGTTTGTCTCAAAGTCCAGCCCCTCTGCTGAGCGAACTGTGATGGCTCCTGGGAGAGGCAGAATGCATCACTGTCAGCCCCTTGCTCTCCAGGGTGCCTCCCTTGCTGAGGCCCCTCACTAAAGAGCAGCCGCTTACCCACCAGAGCTTGTCCTCTCACAAAGTCCCCTGCTCCTGCCCCTCACCTGTATTAGGCTGGATGGAAAATGTCCCTTTCTCGTTCCCACTGAGAATGCTATAGGTGATTGGTCCATTGGAGCCACCAGCATGGACAGCCTTGGGGGAGACAATAGAAGTCCCTGCAGAGAGGATGACAATGGATGGACGTGAACACTAACTGAGAGTTTGGGAGACATTTTTAGTAACTCCTGCCCCTGTAGAGATATGAAGCTGTGAAACATGGCTGGGAACCCACCTGGGGGTGCATTCTCACGGAGCACGGCTTCACTACTAGCCCGGGGAAAGCGGGGTCCACGCTCAGACTCCCCTTGGAGCGCAACAATGACCACACCGGTGGCAGAGCGAGCTGGACGACCAAGGTCGGTGGCCACTATGAAAAGCACACGATCCCGGGGGCCCAGGGCAACAGGGGAGCGGGTGACACGGATTTCGCCAGTGTAAGAGTCCACAGTGGTGCCAGGAGGTGGTGTGCCCGCCAGGCGGTAGAGGATGGAGGCATTGGCACCAGCATCACGGTCTTCAGCTCGCAGAGTGGTCAGAGCCAGGGTCGGGGTGCTGAGGCTAGGGCCTGGGCGGGGAAGGCGCAGACGCAGGGGACTGGTAGGGAAGGTGGGTGCGTGGTCATTGACATCATGCACCGTGACAGTGACAGGCACCGTGGTGCTCAGAGGTCCAGCCGCGGCACCATCCACTGCGCTCACAGAAAAAGCGTAGCTGGGACACTGCTCTCTGTCGAGGGCTGCTGCTGTGCGCAATTCCCCAGAATTGGGCTCCAGCAGGAAGGCTCCTGCTGCACCTGCACCCAAGTAGTAGGTCACATGGCCATTGGCCCCAGCGTCAGGGTCATGAGCCTGTAACTGCAGCAGCAGGGTCCCGGCAGGTGCATCCTCAGTCACCTCCACAGAGTAGGCAGGCACAGGGAAGGCTGGGGCATGGTCATTGGCGTCCAGCACTGTCACTGTCACAAGCAGAGTAGCACTGAGAGCTGGCTGGCCTCCATCCCGAGCCTCAATTTGCAGCTGGAATGCTGGCTCCACTTCCCGGTCTAGTGGCCTCATGGTGCCAAATTCCCCAGAGGCTAGGTCTAGAACAAATGCTCCCGATGGGTCCCCATCTGCAGAGAAGGGTATGCACACACGTACATGTGTTAGCCTGAGGGAATGGGGGTGATTACCAGGAAGGAGTTGGGAGGCAGGGTAAGACAGGAGAGAAAGGGAGGAGAGGACCTAGGAGAAAGGCAGAGAAAGAGAAACAAAGAAGAGAAAAGAAACAAAGATTCTCTAAAGTAGATGTTTTCAGAGTGTGGTCTGAAGGCTCCCGGGAGTCCCCTGAGACCCTTTCATATATTATAGAAGATCAAAACTATTTTCATGGCATTATATGCCTTTTAAATCCTCATTATCTCACAAATGTACAGTCTACTCCAGTTGTTAAATGACATGTGATGACATCATCACTTGGGTGGTTAGTGCAATGTGTTCTTATGTATCCTTGTGTTTTCTGGAATATCCCAGGAAGGGATATGTATGTATGTTTTCAGAGATTCACTCAGGTTTTGCTGGTTCACCTTTGTCATGCAAGCTTGATATAATCTTTGCAACCTTATCACTGTCCAACAAATTGTTATTTGAAACCTGAACATTTCCTTCTGCCTATGTAGAAATACGGCAAGCAGTATATACTTCATTGGCTTCTTTTGCAATATTTTAATTTTTCTCTGTTTTAATATTTAATACAGTAAATATTGATATATTGGGTTATGGATATTATGATATATAAAATATTGATATCATATAAAGAAAAGCTTTTCAGGGTTCTCAAAAATTAAGAGGGCTCCCGAGACCAAAATGTTTGAAGGCAACTTCCCTGCAAGGAGAGACAAAGTAAAAAAGAAACAGAAAGACAGAAACAGAGACCTAGAGGGAGATGAAGAGCTGGGGAGGCACAAAAAGAGACATGGAGAGACACAGACATGCACACGAGAGAGAATGTGGAAGACCAGACACACTACTTGGGTCTGACATGGCCAGTGGGGAGGAAGAAGTAGGTGTGGGTGCTGCGTTGTGGGTGTGGGGCGTTCTTACCCAGGATGCGGTACTGCAGTTGCCCGTTGGCTCCCACATCAGGATCAGAGGCCCGCAGCGTGGTAAG
The DNA here is from genome assembly GCA_004363575.1 of Solenodon paradoxus. Classification (NCBI taxonomy): domain Eukaryota; kingdom Metazoa; phylum Chordata; class Mammalia; order Eulipotyphla; family Solenodontidae; genus Solenodon; species Solenodon paradoxus. Next base: position 112,021 of record RJWH01001911.1, read on the forward strand.
AGTCTGGGGGTCCTGGCCCTCAGGCACCTCCAGGGAGATGTGGGAACTCCCAAAAGTGGGGGCATGGTCATTCTCATCCTCCACAGCCACTCTCACTGTGACATGGGTCAACAATGGGGGTGAACCCCCGTCCCGGGCATATACTGCGAGGAAGCAAAATCAATGAGGTCTAGCCTGTGCCCATCCCAGAGAAACCCACACCCCAGAGTGTTCACACATGCTCGCCAGGTGCAATACAAGCCAGAAAAGTCTACCTCCCTACACCGCACAAGCACACGTGTCTGTGTGTACATGCACACATAAATACACACGTGTCAGATGTTATTCTCTCCCCACCTTTCATGCTTGGTGGATGCAAGATGTATCTTAGATTAGTGGTGGTGTGACAGAAAAGAGAGAAAGTTATCAGAAGATTGGGCTCAAGTGTCAGCTCTGTCACTTCCAAGCTGTGTTAGCGTGAGCAAATCACTTTAACCTCTTTGGTACTCAATATCCATATACTCCTCTGTTAAATGGCTGCAGTATAATCTGAAGGAATTCTAGACAATATGAGAATTTGTGCTCCCACACTGGTGACAAGCTAGAAGTTAGTTCACCTTGCACTTTGCCAAACATTTGACTTCCCAGAAGGATCCAAAAAGATAACAGAAGCTGTATTGTAGAAGGTACTTCGAGAGCTTTGTCTGTGTAACAGGCTTTTGGGGGTCCTATCAACTCGTACCTGTGAGGTTGATCTCTTCCTGCTCCTCCCGATCCAGGGCCCGAAGACTTGTGAGAACTCCAGTGTCTGGGTCCAGGGAGAAGCTTTCACCAGCAATGCCTCCATAAATCACTTGTCCATTGGCCCCTGAGGAGGGCGTCAGGGAGGGAGATCAGAGGGTAAATACAGCCTATGGTGTCTCGGTCCATCCCTCTCTCAACTCATCTACCCAGGTCTTACCCAAGTCGGGGTCTGTTGCCTGTAGAGTGAGCAGAGATGTGCCTGGAGGGCTGTTCTCACGCAAGAGAACGCTGTACTCCTGCTGCGGGAAAGCGGGTGCCTCATCGTTGACATCGGCCACACTGACAGTCAGGAGCTGCGTGGCTGAGCGCGGTGGGGAGCCGTGGTCGGTGGCCACCACTGTTAGGAGGTGCTCAGCCCGCTGTTCTCGATCCAGGGACCGCACCACGGACAGCGCCCCTAGTGAGCAGGTGGGCGGGTAAGGAAGGAAGCCTCAACAACCCTCTCCACATCAGCATCTTCCTCGTTCCCACGCGCCAGCCCAAGTCTCACCAGTTGTAGCGTGTAGCCGGAAGAGACCGTCCCCGCCAGCTGCCAGGCGATAGGACACGCGTGCAGCCTCGCCCAGGTCCGAGTCCCGGGCTACCACGTGCAGCGCCGTGAGCCCAGGCGGTTGATCCTCCCGGAGACGCACACGTGAGGGCGAGACAAAGACCGGCTCATTGTCATTCTCATCCGTGACAAAGACGCGTGCGGAAACGCGAGCCGCACGGCGACAACTGGCGTTGGCGGGGCGGTCGGCGGCTTCCACGAGCAGCAGCAGCGTGGGTGTGGTCTCCCGGTCCAGGCCTCGCGGTGCGCTGAGCGCCCCGGTGCGCGGGTCTAGGCGAAGCGCTGGCACCGGCGGCTCCTGACGCAGCAGGCGGTAGCGCACGTCGCTGTTGGGGCCCGGGCCGTCCGCGTCCGACGCGCGGAAGGTGTAGAGCGCAGCGCCAGGCTCGGGGTTCTCTGGCAGAGCCAGAGATAGCGGGTCGCGCGCGAAGGTCGGCGCGTGCTCATTCTCGTCTTGCACGCGCACCTGCACGCGCAGCAGCCGCGCGCCCGCGCCGCCCGGCCCCTCCGCGCGCACTGTGAGCGCGCGCCACGCCGGGCCCGCCTCAAAGTCCAGGGGCCTGGCCAGATACAAGCGTCCTGAGGTCGCGTCCAGCGCGAAGGTGCCCTCCGGGTCGGCGCCGCCCACCAGTGTGTAGGTGAGCGTGCCCACCGCCGCGGGCTCAGGCGGCGCCACTGAGCCCAACAGGGAGCCAGGCCGCAGCCCCTCGGCTGCCGTCACCGTCAGCACCACAGGTACCCGCCCCGCTGGGTCTGGCTCTAAGGGATCCGGCGGGGGTTCAGCAGAGTGAGCCAAAGGAAGTACCTGTCGTGGGCCAGGAAGGGAGGTCGGAATCAGGGGGATCCTTGTAAAAGCGGGTTTGGGCCGGCTGGCTGAGTAGTAGGCAGGATAGTCTGAGCAGAGGGCCAAGATCCCATATAGGATAAGCTCCTGGAGGGGCTCCCAGTGACCATGGGGAACTGGACAAGTTGGAGGAAGGGCAGCCATACCTGCACCAGTAGCTGGAGGCTGGAGCTCCGAGGCGGGCTGCCCTGGTCTTGGGCGTTCAGTGTCAGCACATAATGGGGCTGCTCTGCTCGGATCAGGGGTGCTGCAGTGAGCAGCTCCCCTGAGTGCTGGTGCAGAGAAAAGAGCTCTGAGCCAGGACCTGGGACAGGCAGAAAATGAGAGAGGGCTTGGTTCCAGTGCTGGGCAGGTCACAAGGGCATGCTCTCTCCCACCACTTCCCCTCTCTCTGCCCCCAGTACCCGTTAGTGTGTACAGGACGGTCCCATTCTCCCCCTCATCTGGATCCTTGGCCTGCAGAGTCGTCACCAGTGTTCCAGGAGGCACGCCATCTGGTATCTGTGGAGACACGCAATACACCTACAGTTGTCCCCTTCCTGTTCTTGAGACAATTTAGGATTGAGTTCCCCTCACCTGTGTGTAGGCAAAGCCCCATTTTTGCTCTCACACCTGTTCCCTCTCTCCAGGACATCTAAGATGCCATCACTCTTGCCTACACCTACCTACAGTTCAATGGGGAGACCCCAACCCATCCCACACTTCTTCAGGGCAGAGTCCTACCTGTACAGGCAGCCCCCCGCCAGCAGCCCCTGAGGCCTGCAGGAAGGTGGGGCTGTGGTCGTTGAGGTCGAGCACCGCAACGTGCACGGTGCCTGTGGTACTTCGGGATGGGCTGCCGCCATCCTGCACCTGCACCAGGAACTGGTAGCTGCTCTGCCGCTCTCGGTCCAGGGTTTGGAGTGTGGTCACCTCTCCTGGGAGAGCAAGATAGGGATCAGGTATGGGGTAGCCAAGGATGCAAAGCCTGAGGCCTGTGGCTGAGGCAGGTCTTTGGGGAGTGAGGTGGGAATGCCAGGGTGAAATTACAGATTCAGTCCTGGTCCTCAGAGCTGGGCCCCAGAGATTCCGTCCGGGTGTTCACCAGTCTGAGGGTGGGGCTCTGGGGTCTCAGAGTTTGGTTCTCAATGCTCACCAGTGTGGGGATGGATACGGAAGGCCTTGCTATCTTCCGACAGCTGTCGCAGGCTGTAGGTCAGTCGTCCACTGGGTCCTGAGTCTCGGTCAGTTGCAAAGACTCGGCCCACGTTGGTCCCTGGGGGCTGGTTCTCAGCCACGGCCAGGAAGGTGGGCTCTTCAGACAAGCGGGGACTGTGGTCATTCTGATTGAGGATGCTGACCCTTACAGTGGCTGTGCCTGTCTGCTGGCCCAACTCAGCTTTAGACCCAGACACAGCCATTACCTTCAAGGTGTATGATTCCTGGACCTCACGGTCCAGGGCTGCCTGCACCCATACCCACCCACTCTGGGACTCCAGGCCAAAGGGAAGACTTGGCTCATCTGCTGCAAGGTGGTAGGTGACAGGGCCCCCATCTGGTGCTCGAGCCTGTACCTGCAGGACCTGAGTTCCAGGGGCAGTGCTTGAGGGCAGGTCCACATGATAGGTAGGGCTGTCAAAGTGCGGAGTCAGCCCCCGGGTTCCCAAGTCCTGCACCACCACTCGCAACCGAAAGTGGCTGGTACGGGGTGGGGAGCCCCCGTCCCGGGCCTCCAGCTCCAGCTCATGGGCAGGTCCTCCTGGAGGCCCCAGAGGTCCCATAAGTCTTACGTGGCCTGTGGTGGGGTCCACAGTGAAGGCCCCACCACTCCCAGAAAGCAATGTAAAGGTGACTCGACTATTACTGCCCGAGTCAGGGTCCAGAGCCCGCAGTGTATAGATGGGGGTCCCAGGGGCAGTGTTTGGGGGCAGCGACACAGTGTCTTCAGGTGCAGGGAAGGCAGGGGAGTTGTCGTTGACATCATCCAGCAGCACACGCACCCGAGCTACAGCGAAAGCCGGGGGCGCACCACTGCCTGCCCGCACTTCCAGCTCTAGCACTGGTCCCAGCAGTTCCCGGTCCAGAGGGCGCAGTGTCTGTAATAACCCCGAGGCCCCATCTAGGGAGAAGAGCCCTCGAGGATCCCCGCCTGAGAGGGTGAGGGTCACAGGTCCCACACGACCTAGTGGAGAGAAAGAAGGGGTCAGCAAAGAGATGAGGGTGCCTACTGAGTTGGGGCCCAGACTCTGATCTCAAGAAGGGCTGGGCAGTGTCCACACCTGTGCCTTTCTAAGTGTTAGCAGGGAGAAGCAGGTGTTGGCAAAGAAGCCAGGTGGCGAGGGTGATAGTCGTATCCCATACCATGCCCGAGGAGGTGCTGGGGACTGGAGCCAGAGTGCTCCAGACTGGGGCTGGCTGCAGTGATACTCTAAGGCAGCCTGAGATGGAGCTCGAGGGTTACACTGGAGTATCTGGGTAAGGCGCCCCATGGGAGTAATGCTCAATGGTACCTCGTGGGTTGTGTGCCTGGATTATGCCCACACTGGTGCCTGGTGCCACATCCTCTGGCACAGAAAAGACATACTGTAGTTGCTCAAATATGGGTGGTGTGGGGCTTCCAGGCACAATGCTGATGTTGACTCGGGCACTGGGCTCTGCCTTCAGGCCACCGCCATCCTGAGCCCCGATCTCCAGCTGCACCACAGAGTTGGCCCGTCTGGTCAAGGGCCAGGCTATTGTCAACAGCCCTGGGAAGAGGGGCAGGAGTGGAGATGTATAAGGAAACAGAACAGAGCTGGAAGGTACTGGGAGGAGGGGCAGGGCATCACTTAGGCAGGGGGAGGAGGGTCAGGGGTTGGCCCTGAAACTGGGAGGGTCCTCACCTGAGTGTTCATCCAAGGCAAAGAGCGGGGGGCTATTGCCAGCCAGGATGTGGTAGGAGAGTCGCCCATGGGACCCCTGGTCGGGGTCATGGGCACGTACTCTAAGCACGGCTGTGCCTGGTGGGCTCTGGGCACTCAGACTGGCAGCATACTCCCGTGGGTAAAACTGAGGTGGGTTGTCGTTCTCATCAGACACAAACACTTTCACATACACCATGGACTTGAGGCCTCCCTGGTGAGACATGCAGCCATAAACCAGGCCTTAGTGACTGGCTCTACCCGGCCCCTCCCCACCGCCCTCCATGGTCTGCCCACTCACCCCATCCACAGCCGTCACTGTGAAGTCGAAGTTTGAGGGACCCTGGTCGCGGTCCAGGGCCCGGGTTGTGCACACGTCTCCGCTGTGGGCATCAATATGGAATGGGGGAGGCCCTGAGGCTCCAAGTCCAGCACCCAAGGAATACGACAGGAGGCCAAAGGGGCCACTGTCTGCATCTGTAGCTGTCACCTAGGGAGAGGCCGGCGTGAGTGATAGTTCATCTTTTTTTGGCCAGAAAAACCAGTGTGAAAAAGCAGCAAGAAAGAGTAGGCCCTGAGGCATCTGGTACCCAGAGTCTCTGGATGGTAGGTACACAGAGGGGACTGGGAGGATAGGAGCCTGAACCCAATCCTGACCCCGACCTCACCACCTGGGTTAGGTTCCTATAAGCCTCTGATGACAACAGTTTTGTGAACTGCTCAGTACATAATCTTGTTTTATGTGTGCTTCTGTTTAAAAACATCTTATTTAACAAATAGTATATTCATTAACACTGGACTCATGGCACAGTGACTAGTATCTGAATGAACCTTACCTCACACATGTTATCTTCTCCACAAGGCACATCACAGCCTACTTGTGTTTAGGAGCACCAGATGGCACCTCAGCTCTCTACTCAGGGACCATTTTAAACAGTAAAATCACCAACAAAAAGCACAAAAGTGCAAAAAAAAATATGGTGCTAAATAGACTGTGAAAAGGACCCTTGTTTGCAGTACAAGAGCATGGTCCTGTTCCACTGCAGACGGGTGTGTGCGCGTCAGGCGACATGAGGGTTCTCATCACGCGGTGCATGTCTGGGAAAGTCTGCAAAAGCTCCATGAATATTCATCTGGGGTCACAAATAAACTGTAGAGTTGGTGAATGCGCAATTACAGAACCTGCAAATGATGAGGACCAATAATACTTACAAAGAAGAGAGCTAAGGGCTGTTATTGCAAATTCCGAGTAGACTACCAAGTCGCGTAGTCACTCCAAGAAGATACCTGGCTGACCAAGAGAATTACAGACTGATGTTCTAAACTGCCTGTGTATTGAGTCTGGTCATTATGGAGTGGGATCTGACCACTAGTGTGCTCAGGGTCTGCTCTATCCGTTTATGGATGTGGTTCATGCACCTGTAGCCTCCTGTCACCCCTCAAACCAACTCACTGGGAGTGAGAGAGGGAGAACTGCAGGTCTGTGGATGATACTAGCATCATTAAGTCCATTAAGTCATTGGAACTCCCCAAGACAAAGGAGGAGGGGAAGACTTTCCTGGGTTGATTCTTGGGCATTTCCCAGACTGGTTCAAGAAACATGGAATGACTGGACATCAATGTCAGGAGCTTCTGCACATTTCAGAGCCAGATCAGCAGCATTCTGAGAGCTCCTGAGCCAAGGAAGACAGGGCCAGACACACAGTAGGCATTCTATGTATATTTGTTCATTGAATACAAGGACATTTTCATTGCCCTGCCTTACAACAAAAGGTTCTTTCAAAGTAAGTTTTCTACATTAGGAGCACATTAGGCCCTCAGTGGTGGCTTAGCTGGTGCTGACCACTTGTAGCCTGTGACAAAGTGCTCTTTGTGGATGCTGGGTCCTTAGGGTCACAATATGCTGTAGGAGGAAGCTGGAGAGTTCCCTTTCTGAGCCAGAAAAATGTTGCCGAGAGAGAGAAGGCGGGCCAAGGACTTCTGATTGTTGCTCAGGCCCTTGACAGAAGTGATTTGTGCCACTGTTTATCCTCCTGAGAGACACTAAGACCCTGCCATGGCTGAACCCTGGAAACGGAGGCCACTGCTGCTCTTTACTGTGGCTGTGGGCCCGGATATCCCAGGAGACAAACTTCCCCTGCACTAATCTGGGCGGCTGCAGCACAGCTGTGGCATCATCTCCAGAAGCTGTTAAAGACCTCTGCCCTCTGACTCGCTGCAGGAAGAGAGCAATAAATAGTGGTCAGGGGAAGTTGTCAGGAAGTGACCCCAAAAGGTGCAGGGGCCATTGACTGGAAATGACCAAGGAGAGGTGAGCTTCCCGGCCTGTGCAGCCCCTACTCAGAATCTCACAGCAGATGTGAAGCTTCCCGTTTTCAGCAGGCTCTTAGCCTGGCTTCATAGCCCAGGCCTGGTCAGCTCCCTCTCCCACCCTGTCCCAAAGCTCTAACCTCATCTCTATCCTCTTGTCCTCTCTCCACTCCTTACTCTCATCAGATGCATAATTTCAAGAAGAAAGTAAAGACTCTTATCTGTGCACACTCTCAGAATTTTTACCAGGCCACAAACCTAGTATATCCGCCCCGTCGTGTCCTTCCCGGGTGTCTCTCCAGCTTTGAATTCTTGATGCTACACTCTCTTTCTCCTCCCACTGCCTCCCCAAGCCCTAGCCTTTCTCTGCCTCCCCTTCCTCTGTCCTTATCCAGTGTTGTTCCCTGGAATCTCTCTTGGCCTCTTCCCACTCTCTCACACTCTCAGGGCCTTTCATTCCACTTCCATGGCTTCCACCAGGCCATTCCTCTGAGCTCCAAACTTGTACATCCAGAGGCCTGCTTAACATCTCCACTTGCATGTCCCACAGGCGCTTTAAATCCAACCTGTCCAAAACTAAACTCGTGATCATTCCAAACCCCTCTCTAATGACTCTTCCATCCACACCGTTGCTCAAGCCAGAAATCTGTTCTTCCCTTTTCCTCTCCTGGTATATCAATCAACTGGGGACTAAGTAAATCCTCATTATCTCTCCTATTTGTCTATTCCTCATCACAAGGATTGCTGTCCAGACTTAGGTCTGAGTCATCTCTCCCTTGGACTATTATAATTCCCTTCTTGTAGGTGTCTGACCCTCCAATTCATTCTCTACAGGAAGATTCCTCAATCTTAGCACAACTGACATTTTCTAAAATTTTCTAGTCTACTAGAAAATTCTTTATTGTGATGCTGTCATGCACATTATAGGGTGTTTGGCAGCATCCCACAGTGGCCTCTACCCACTAAGTACCAGTAACTTCCCACCAGTTGTGAGGATTTAAAATGTGCTCTGGTAGGGCAGTGGTTAAGTTCACTGCCTGTGGTCACGTACAGTCCACATACATCCCAAGAACCCGGGTTCATGTGCTAGGTTTGGGAGGAACAAACAAGATGAACAACTAAATAAATCAAAATGTTTAAAACTTTGAAAAATGTATATAGACATTGCCAAATATTCCCTCTAGAGGGCAAAATCACCTCCACTTGTGAACCCCTGCTCTGACTGACTACCTGCATCTTGGGAGAAAACAAATATGATCATATTACTCCTCTATTTAAAACTCTTCAATGTCTGCTGTAGAAAAAAACTCAAACCCCTCAGCATGGCTTGGCTCCTCACCATCTGGCCTACCTGCACAGTCTCCTCATCCACTTTCCTACCTCACACCTTAAAGTCAAGGAGACTGACCCACCTGTAGTCCCCTGAACAGTCAGTTTCTCCTAGTCCTCTGCACGTGCCACC